>ML786629.1:363569-395419 GCA_009831015.1 Picea engelmannii
TAGCACCAACTAGAAGGAAGCACCAACTCCCTGGTTTCTCTAGCACCAACTAGAAGGAAGCACCAACTCCCTGTGTTCAAGCACCCACTTGAACCTTTGAGGACACCAGTCCTCCCTAGCACCTCCCAACCACCCTAAAATATTAATCTTTTATACTGAAACTTATTACAATGATATGATGTTCAACAATGGCTTACCAGACTCATCATTGTTCTGCTACATTTCATTGCTCTGTCTGCCTCATTTCCTTTCTGCACACATCACTTGTGCTGTCTATTCTTCTTCTTTTTATGCTCTGTGCGCCATGTCCATTCACTACACAGTTCCTCTTCTGTGCAATTCAGTTGTTGCACTCTCCTCCTTCTTCACACATGAATCACCTTCACCAACAACAACCACAACAAACTCCAACAGCGACTGCAACACCTTCTCTTCTCTGTATCGTGTATATATAGCTTCTGTGCATCTTGCGCATGCAATATTCACAATTCCTCTGCATGCTCATACCACACCAATCTCCTCCACATCTCAAGTGCTCTGCGTGACCATCATCGCAACTCTTCAACTTCTCTGGTAGTTCAACCCCTGTGTCTATCATCACTAGGTGTTATGCCGAGATTCCTTTTTCTCTCTGGTAGTTGAGACTCTTCGTCTTCTCTGTGAAAATCGAGCTCACCTTCTCTGTTTCAATTATAGGCCTCAATGCCCATCCAGCTGTTAATCGCATCCATGAACATCTTCATCCCTCTTGAAGATTCTCAGAGGCTCTTCACCTTCTCTGTCAATCATCCCCAAGTGTCATCGAATCCTCTAGCTGAAACCATTAGTGGTTTTTGGCAGTTATACTATGTCATGCTACAGTTTCCCACCGATCTTGTTCAAATTCAACTGCACCGTCGGATATGCAGCGAGAAAATCTGGACGACCAGAATCTGTGCTCCCAGATCTACGGTCGGGATTGTATTCTAGAGCCCCCCTGCCATTCTACCTTTAAGCAGAGGGGGGGGGCTCCAGAATTGGGCACGCATCTCTTGAGAAACCAGGATTAGAGTGCCCAGATCAACGACACTCAATCTATTCTGGATGCCCTTTGCCATTCTGGCTTTAATCAAAGTGGGGGGGGGGTCCAGAATGGTGGGATATCGAGGAAGGGCCCCATTCCTGTCGTATCACCTTTTGTATCATTCTCCTCCCCACCTATCGTCTGTTCTCCACCTGACCGTGTGCCAAGGCTCATTCCCTTTAGCCCCTCCTTGTCCTCTGAAATCTATCCATCTCCCAATTACTGAAACTCTGAAGTGGTGTAAACCTGCTGACGTCAGATGTGGATTGACATGTGTTGAATACTTCCACGTGTCACTCTGATTCGTGACTTACATGTGCCTGAAATGTTGAATCTGTCTGACACTTGTCATTACCTGGTTGTGCCACGTGTTCCTAGCTGACGTGGTATGCTGACGTGAGTCAGATCAACGGTCCAGATCACATATTGATCTGATGGTTCAGATTCAGCCGAGATTTCACACATCGCGATTTCGACACTCTTGACGTTCAATGTTTTTGTCAGTTCAAAGTCCTGATCCACGAAACTCCATAATGGAGTCGTATCAACAGTCCATATCACATCGTGATCTGACGGTTGTGATTAAATCACAATATCGCATATCATTATTTCGGGATTCCTCTAGTTATTGTTCTTTGACATCTTCAACTCTCGATCCGCAAGACTCCGAAATGGACTGAGATCAATGGTCCAGATCAGACCTTGATTCAATGGCTGTGATCAAATTGCGATTTCACAATTCTTGTTGCATTGTTTCTTTTCCTCTCCATGTCGCGATTCGCGAAACTCTGATATGGAGTTAGATCAGCGGTCCAGATCTGATCTATATTCAATGGTTGTGATTAAATCGTTATTTCGCATATCGCAAATTTGAGAGGTTAGGGAACCATGTTCCTTTGACTCTCCAGTCAGCGAAATGATGATCTATCTCCACGTTTCTTACCTGTAAATGGACAGTCCTCCTTCTTTCGGGATTTTGTACACCCGCTTCTCCTTGCACTTTAAAGAACGTGCAGGTTCTGCTTGATCCAACGATGGTTGGATCCCGCGCTTGGATCTAACACCTGAGATCTATCCTCCTCTTCAGCGTGCTCTTCTTATCTACATTCAGATCTGATGGCCATCGGGAATTCAGGATGGGATCCAGCGATCAGAAACGCTTCACAAAGTTTACGGGACTTCATCATGCCTGATCAACAGTTTAGATCAATCCTTGATTTGACGACTGAGGATTGTTTCATTTAGACAATTGTTGTGTTCCTGGTCTTCCTGAATATCAGTGCACTTCTGATCATCGTTGTTGTACTCAAGCCATCATCGTTATTGTACTTGCCATCAATGACAAGCATATGCTACCTATTAAACATTTTCCAACAAGACCTTCATGATTTCACAAACACCTTTGTCCTGGAATGTGATTCTTCAAGGAAAGGAATTGGCGATGTCCTTATGCAAGAGGGTCGGCCTTTGACCTTTACCAACAAGCAAATGTCTGAACGAAATCTAGGCAAATCAATCTATGAAAAGGAAATGTTGGCTATTCTTCATGTTCTTGATATGTGGCACCCTTATATATTAGGGAAACGCTTCCAAATTAAGATAGACCATCAAAGCTTCAAGTATTTTCTGGAACAACTCATTTCCTCCCCAAAGAAACAAAAATGGGTGACTAATCTCTTTGGATATGATTATGAGATCATTTACAAGAAAGGCAAAGACAATGTGGTTGCGGATGCACTTTCCCAAAAATATGAAGATGAAGGATCCATTTTTTCTCTCTCCTTCATTGTACCAGATTAGCTCCAAGTCGTTTGCTAGGAATGGCTACACGATCCCAAAAGTTTGCATCTGATACAACAATTGCACTCCAATTCTCCAGTTTCCCTAGGGTACTCTTGGCTCCATGATGAGTTTCGATACAAAGGCCATTTTTGTTTAATTCAACAATCAAAACTTAAATCCATGGTACTTTCTGAGCTTCATGCTATACACACAACTAAGCACTTCGGGTTTACCAAAATCTATGACAGGGTCAAACATTTTTTTTTATGGGATGGTATGAAACAAGATGTTCATAATTTTGTCGTTGAATGTGATGTGTGTCAATGCAAAAAGGGCGAAATAGTCAAATATTCTAGCACACTACAACCGCTTCTGATTCCACCTGCTACTTGGAGGGATATCTCTATGGATTGTATTACAGGCTTACCCAAATTGGGAAATAAATCAGTGATTATAGTGTTTGTTGACTGCCTTACCAAGTATGCTCAAATCTTTGTTCTTCAACACCCATTTACTACATTCACTTTGTATCAACTTTTCATGGATTAGGTCTTCAAGCTTCATGGCATGACACATTCTATTGTTTCTGATCACGACACAACTTTCACCAACAATTTTTGGCAAGAACTGTTCAAGCTACAAGGCACCCAATTGCATATCATCATAGCTTATCATCCCCAAACAGATGGTCAAACTGAAGTTGTCAAGAAGTGTTTGGAAACATATTTGAGGTGTTTTTCATCAGATGAGAAAAATCAGTGGGCTTAATGCTTACCCCTAGTTGAAAGGTGGTACAACAATTCATACCATACAACTATCCACATGACTCCTTTTGAAGCAGTATATGAAAAAAATCTACCTTCATTTCTCTCATAATTACTAGGTGTCTCGAAGGTTCAGGCAGTTGACCAAACGCTTACAGTTCGAGAGGATATTATCCATACCCTCAAAGATAATTTGTTCATGGCACAAACTCGCATGAAGAAACAAGTAGATCAAGATCACTTTGAACGTCAATTTGCAAAAGGGATCAAGTGTTTCTTCGATTGCAACCTTACAAGAAAAATTCCCTCAAGGACGAGAATTGTTAGAAGTTGGTGCCCAAATTTTATGGTCCTTATATCATTCTCAAACGTGTGGGATAGGTGGCCTATTAGTTAGCTTTTCCCAGTCATTCTAAGCTACATCCTATTTTTTCATGTTTCATTCTTAAACAAGGTGATTGGAACTAAGTGCTAAATTCAAACCAACCTTCCCAAGTTGGACGAAGAAGGATCTATTTGGCTACAACCACAAGCTTTTTTGGACCAACATGAGCATCACCTGCATCAGCGAACCATCAAGGAATTGTTAGTCTAGTGGAAAGATACAACTCTAGTAGATGCCACTTGGGAACCAACTACCATTCTGTAGCAATTTCCACATCTCAAGCCTTGAGGACAAGGTTGTTTTTAAGGGGGGGGGCATGTTAGGGACCTAACCCTCACGTAGGTAGAACAATATATTCGAATGTAATAAAGGTCAATATTAATAAGGCCTTGCAATAAAGTAGAATAAGTCGAATGTAAGAAGACCTAATAGAAGCTTCCTCTTCTATAAGGATCTTCCTCTAGATATTTCTTTTGATAGATACATTTAGTATAAATAGGAGTCAAGGGTATGAAAACCCTAGCTTGGATATTATTTTGATAGAGCTCTGCTCGACTAGAAGTTTCCCCCTCGAAGAGGCCTGTGAACATTTCTCTCAGTAATCAAAGTGCTCTTTCTGGTGTTATTTTGTTATCATTTTAGTATTATTGTGGTGTTATTATGGGTATATTGTTGTTTATCTACCATTTCTAGCATTTTATTTATGTTCTTCATACTTTTTATATATGGAATATTACAGACGCCAGCAGTCGATGTGGAAAAAGTACGGGGTAGAGTCTGACTATGTGACAGAGCCACCGCATGTCAACATGTGGCTAAGCCACATGTCCTACTAATTTATCGTATATGGTATAGAATTGGAGAGATGGATACCACGTGTCAATGTAGAATCATTGATAGGTATCTTCCAGGTGGGAGATGGTAGAGGAACACCCATGTAGAATTCTTGTGAGAGGGAAATCCCTCTATGGACTAGCAATTAGGGTTGAAATATGCATGCAAAAAAGACCTAAAGATCTCTACTTTGTACCGTCGTCCCAGACCTAATCCCCATTATTCTTAAGAAAATACATAGTTAAGTGAGAATAACTTATTACGAGCGTTTGATGTAGATCCTTCCTTACACTTGATCATTTTTTTATTGTAGCTCTCCTCCCAAGGCTGACCTACATTCACATAAAACAAACAACAAACTCCGCATGCATTCGATATATAGATTAATGGGTTAGAGATTCAATTAAACAAGTATACAACAAATCATAAGAACCTCATATGGTGGGATGGGAAAAGTATCTCTTTATTATTAACTTCAAAAAATCAACTTACAATGATGAATCTGGCCACTGCTCCATGAACCTGGTCCTAGGCTCCTCTTCAACTGTCCTCCAACTTCTTTACTATATCTTTCTCTTTGCACAAGGAAGACTAAAGGGTTCGGACAAAGGGAATATACAATTGGGTATAGTTTCTTTACTATGATTTTTCTCTCTTCCAAATGGGACCCCTAACCCTTCTTTTATAGTCTAGAAGAAGCTAGGTATTTGAACGAACCCTCGGCCATGCATGGCCGGAAGGTTCAGTTAACTCACCCAAAGTTGTGTGTTTCGTCCACAACTTTCATTTTTTCGTGCTTTTGTAGGTACATGCAGGCTGTTTTGGGTCAGCGAGAGTGTACACACGTGCAGTAATAGAGCAGGGCATGTGGGCCTCTATAATAAGTGTTTTTAAGAAGAGTTGTTCAGCAGTGCTTTGGCAAAGAAGGAGTCTGAGATGGCCTGATGCCAGGTAAGCATGTATGGTGCAAATTAGGGTTATAACAGATGACCCCTAATGTGTGAGGGAAGAAGAGCATATGATGGCCGAAATATATTACCAATATTTACTGATGTGCCGAACAAGTGAGCCCAGGAACCAAAAATCGGGAGGCGCATCTGCAAAAAATAACAATTGTCTCACCGAGGCGGGCATACCCATGCTCGGGATACAATAAATGCATGGCTACCACTCAAATACATTGTAGATCCATGTCATATAACTATATAAAGTGTATCCGCGAACAATACACATCGGAGCTACATCTCAAAATCAAAAAGATATATATGTAGAGTATCCATCTTCTCAGAAGTTGATAAGGCCTGATGGCTGAAGATGAGGTCTTTAAAGCTCAAGCAACAACTTCAAAATCTTCAAAAATCAAGTAGGAGTGTAATATGAGTGTACGACTTCGCTACCCAGAGGTCTTCGATGGCTTGTCGGTCATGGACTAGAGAATCTTGATGATCAGACTGAAGGCTTCATTGATTTCGAACAAAGACTTGATTGGACGTACAGGATGGTCGGGTATGAGGGCAAGAGACAAGCTGCAGAGGAGTCGACTCAAGATTGGTAGAAACCTCCCTTGGATAACAACATGACAAATGATGAGACTCAGGCAGCATGGCATTAATCATAAGTTTACGAAGCAGGAGGCAATGCAAACACTCCATATGTTTGGAAGAATAACCAAACGGAGGAGGACACAACTCTATGTAGCGAGAACAACTTCCTAAGGTCATATTACATCCCATAGTTTGAAGAACAAACGGACAGATGTGCTTTATCCAAGGGTGACTTATTGTGCTGCCAATAAAGAAAATACTTTTCCCTTCCTCTTTTTGGGGTATATTTGATTTTTTTTTTTTTTTTTTGTCTTTTTCAATGATTTTGGAAAAAGGAATAAAGGAATGTTACGTTACAATGGAGGAACAAGTGTTACAAACATACAAGTTCAAGGTGCAAGAACAAGAATGATGTTCAGAATAATGATACTCAGGAAAAATCCTGCAGGGGCCAAGGGTGTTAAGACGCAGTGGCAAAGTGCTGCAAGGCTTGCGTATAAGGTATGCTTTAGATGGTTCAGTTGGGAGCAACATGGAGTCGACATTTAGACCAAGACGCAAGTATGCAAACATGGTTAACAAAACACACAATGGTAACGTCCTTCAATGTCAGTTTAACGAGCCCAGAGAAGGCAATCTCGGTGGTTTTTCATATTTAGAGAGTCTGAAAAAATGTAAAAGGAGACTCCATTGGGGTACCTTTTTCGAAGGTAGTCTAGTCGGTTCAAAAAAGGGGTAAACTAGCATTGACAAGACATCTATTCAAAACCATTTTAACGAGTGTGATAAAGACAAGATCACTCGGCCATTTTTTCATTTTTAGGGAGTCTGAAAAAAGCTTAACTATGGACTCCGTCAGGAATGTTCTTCTAGACCATTTTAACGAGTGTGAAAGAATAAAGTCACTCGACGATCTTTTCAATTTTAGGGAGTCTGAAAAGAGATTAACTATCGACTCCGTGGGGGTTCCTTTTTCATAAATTTAGTCTCTCAGGCCCGAAAAAGGGTTAAAATGATACCTGAGAGTACTCTTCTAGAGAACTGAAGTTCCATAGAGTATACCTTTGTTCGTATAGTTGACCGTCTGGACTGAAAAAGGGGTAAACTACCATCGGACATACATGACTTCAAATTTCAGTTTAACGAGCGTGAAGAGACACAAGATCGCTCGACAATCTTTTCATGTTTAGAGGGTCTGAAAAGGGATTAAAAGAAGACCCATTATGTCTTTTGGGAGTCCTGAGGGTCAGGTCAAGAGTGAAAAAGAATCATGCAAATGAGGCTCAAACTTGTAATCAGGAAAAACAACAAGGACTCTCGAGCCTACAGTGATTAGAGACAACATGGACACCATAATGCAACCGGGATCTACCTAGGGCATCCATGTTTTGATAAGCTCTACCACCAACTTGCAACACTTATAAAGAAGCAAAGATGGTTCTGTGTTGCAACCTGATGGGATCGATCCTATGGAAAAGGAAAAAAGACAACGAGATACAAAAGTCAGGGTAGAAACCTCACCTACATGCTCAAGTTGATCCTCGAAAATGTTTTCCACGGACCATCGAAAATTACCCAAAACTCCAAAAACAAATGTCCCCACACCCGATCATACCCCCCCAATGCAATTCCTGAATTACTCTAAATGGTTTTGGGTTTGAAAAACATGATAAGAGGGGCCAAAAAAGTGACAAAAAGAGGCCAAAAAGTCTATAAATAGAAGCTGACAGCTCATTATCACCATTGCTAATTTGGAAATTCACTTTGGAGCCAACAAACCCCCTTTGATAAAAGAGGTGATTCCGGGAGCTACAGTGGATGAAACGACCATCTGTCTGGACCAAGTAAGTACAAACTCTCTTATATTGTTATTTAAATATTTATTTTTTCTTTGGGTTCCATTTTTTGGGGGGGGCGTCAACCTTCAAAAGGTCGTCCCTAGGTCCACGTGGGATGTCTCCAGACAGGCCGCGTGTACATTCAGGAAGAGTAAAATCTGCACGCATGTACACGTGACTGTTAGTATTAGAGCCCACGTGGAACCCCTTATTAAATGAAAAAGGTTTAAAAAACAAGGGTTAACCCTCCTGAACCTTGGTGTTTTTCAGGATGTATGTTCACTGGAGAGAAAGATAGCACGAGGAGGTTAGTGAGTTGGTTAGGGAAGACACCAATGCTATGGCTACCTTGATGCAATGTGGTTTTCTCAAGTTTTTCTTATGTCCTTTTATGTGGGCACAACATAGGCTACTGAATGCCTTGGTTGATTATTGGCATCTGGATGTAGAGGCATTCATGTTAGAGGGGCAGTCACTAGTGCCCACCACCGAGGACATATATTTTTTTACTGGCCTCTCTAGGAGAGGGGAACCAGTCAATTTATAGACTTTTCCTTCGGGGCTGCATAACATAGCGGAATTGATAGGTCTTTACTGTGTGGATGATACAAACCACTCAAGATCACATGTGCCCATAAGCAAGATTACTGACTTATTGCTATAGGCGATAATGTTTCTTATTGGGCGAATTATTGTTTCTGCGGCTCTACATCAGGCGTCCTAGGCACAGATGAACTGTGCAATCTAGTGCTTAAAAGAAAAAATATTTGATTGGAGCACCACATTGTTAGAGTGTATGAAGAGGCAGTTGACAGATTGTCGATTGCGGACAGAAAGGAACTTCAGGTTCGGTACCGTTCTTTTCTCTTTCTTCTTTGAGAGAGTTCCGAGATTTAGTCCTCGAGTAGTGGTACGAGGACATCAGGCCTCTCTCCCTACTATGTGTAGATGGGCAGTGTTACTACCGTGACAGGGTGGTGTAAGGACCAATGAGTCTTTCGATGATGATTTCTTCATGTGGTTTTCACGACAGATCCCAGTTATAAAGGATTACCCCTATGCCGGGATTGATTTCTTGAGAGACCCTGAGATACCAGTACCTCCTAGTGAAGAGCGAGGAGATATGGGTAAGTTTACTTCATTCATTTTTTTTTGTGTTAAACATATGTAATTTTTATGTTGTTTTTGTTATATATCATTTTTTTTATATACCAGAGTATCTGATGGATATGTGTTTGTTGCATGCAAATGTGGGACCAGTGCGACCTGCAGACTATGCCAGGAACAAGCATCGTCCTCATCCAGGGGACGCACTTGCTGCCGTAGGGGGACCAGCAGCAGCAGGAGATCTTCTAGCTAGGGAGGCTGAGAGGGTGTTGAGACGAGTCGAGCAGAACTTTATTGCACTTACTCGCACGGTCCCTATGGCAGAGATTGAGGACCTACCACCATCGATGCAGCCTCATGTAGTGGGGGAACCATGGACATGGGTCCGATTTTTTCGACGTTTAGCCAATGTTGTAGATCAATACAACAGAGCCCATAAGCCCTGACTTTACTTAGAATTTTCACGTGCCAAGAGCACTACTTGTATATATTTTTTGAGGGCCTAAGCCCCATGACTCGTTATTGGTCATATTTTTTAGGTGCTTGTGTCCATCTATGTACTCCGGTGCCTATGATGTTATATATGGATTTTTATGTCTTTTTGTGTCTTATGGATCATTTTGCAATAAATGTATTTACATGTTTATGTGTATGTCTTTTCATATGTGTGCAAGATGCCAATATAAAATTTGATTAGCTAGAGTATTTGTAATTTGATTTAATCTCCTAGGAACATGAAAATATGTAATATAATCAAAGCTTTGTTCTAAGAGATGTACCCTAAGGAATGGTCGGTGTAAAGTCAGATCATGAACACGGTAGACTCTATTTAACTGAGACACAACCAGCTGAGCATCGAGATATACCCGGAGATGAGAGATACCAAATGACTAAGCGTCACGAAGAAACTCAATAATTGCACTATACTTAGCGACATTGTTTGTGATGTCACATAAGCATATACTTCTGGAAGATAATAATTGGCCTTGAGGTGTAAAAAATTACCCAAGTTGCGTAGGCAAGCCTCTAAGTGTGCCAGCTAGCACCATATGCATACCCAATGAACACCTTGGTTTCACTTGACATCTACCACAGTGACGAAAGATACATCAAAATGACACGTTCATAACACTAAAAAACTAGAAAGTAATAGTACAAAGACTATACATATGTTACAAAAAGATACCCACGGTGACCTACCTATGAGTAATACTTCTTGACGTAGAGTCCATTTCTAGGCTCTGCCAAGGCATTCCCTTCAAAGTCAACCATACGATAAGTTCCCTTCTTTAGAACCTCTTTTATGATGAAAGGTTTGAACCACATGGGTTTGAATTTTCCTGCCCCCAGAGGGTCCTTATCTTGGTCATAGACCAAGACAAGGTCGCCTTTAGAAAAAATCAGAGGACAAATGGACCTATGATATTGACACTTGACTTTATGTTTGTGAGCCTCGTTGGCCAGGGCCACATCACAACGTTTCTCATTGAGCTGCTCAAGGTATAATAACCGCTCTTCAAGTGGAGAAGTGTCTGGAAATAATTGTACTGCCAGTTTTAGAGATGGGATTTGACATTCAATAGGCAAGACTGCCTCCAGCTCGTAAACGAGTTGGAAAGGAGAGAAACTGGTTGCAGTCTTAACAGATGTTTGGTAATCCCATAATGTCGAGTATAACATCAAATGTCAATTTGACTTGGCTGAGTTGATCGTTCATTGTAGGATGGTCTTAAGAGTTATATTCACAGCTTCTACCTGACAGTTTGTTTGGGGGTAGTAGGGTGACGAATGTTCCTTCTGTAACCCAAGCTTTGACCTTAACTCGGTCATCATCTGGTTTTGAAATTGACTACCATGGTCAGTGACAATCTCCCTTAGGACGTTGAACCTTTCTATTATCTGGCTGAATAAAAAGAGATCTACAGTCTCTCCATCATCTTTAAACGTTGGCATAGCTTTGACCCACTTTGTGAAGTATTATACGGCTACGATGATGTAACAGTGCCCCCTTGCTGAAGGAGGGTTGCATGTAGTGTAATCAATCCCCCACTTGGTGAAGGGACCAACCGTGATGACAAGAAACATGGGAGCAGGATGTGCCCTCATATTCCGAGAGAAGATTTGGCATGGATGGCACTTTTTGACTGATTCGATAAAATCTTTGATTAGTGTCAGCCATAAGTACCATGCTCATAGAATATTTTGGGTTGTTGCCAACCCAGACAAATGACCACCACAGGCTCCAGTATGGCAATCATTAAGCACGATAATTGCTTCCTCATGAGTGAGACCTCGACGCAGGATGTAGTCTACACCTCGCCGATACAATGTATCATCGAGTATGAGATAATTCTTAGCCTAATGGCATATGCGTCGATGCTCATCACAAGAAGCAGAGGTGGGGCACTTCAAATTCTAGAGATAGATAAGTATATCTCTGTACCAGGGATCCTTAGAGGTGATCAAGAACATATCTCCTCGGATAGGCGACTCTTCGGGCACAAGATTACTTGACTCAACCGGAAGCTCCGAAATAAGTTTTGCGAAGACCAATGACTTTTTGAATTTTGCTAAAACGAAATCTAAGCCAAACTCCTGGAGGACGACTATCCATATAATGATTTGCCCGCCTATTACCCATTGTGTCAACATGTACTGGAATGGATTCACGATAGCAATGATGGTGGTTTTGTGAAACAAAACATAATGATGGAATCGTTGAACAACATGAACTGTTGCCAACGAAAGTTTTTTGATATGAGAATAATTGAGTTCCGGTCCTACGAGGCCTCATCTCGGGTAATAAATCACATATTTTGAGAACAAATCATCCTCCTTAACTAAGACCATGCCGATGGTTGACTCTTCTGCAACCAGGTATAATAAGAAATCTTTGTTATAGTCAGGTGGCCGAAGAAGAGGGACAGTCGTGAGGGCATGTTTCAACGCATCGAAAGAGAGTTGGGAGGAATCATCCCAATGAAAGGGAATGTATTTCTTTAGTAAGCGCATAAATCCCTTTGTGATCTCGGCATAGTTGGTGATGAAGCATCTTAAAAAAATTCCCTTGCCCTGTAGACTTTGAAGTTGAAGAATTATGCGTGGGGGGGGAAACTGAATTATTGCCTCAACCTTGAGAAGATCGACCATGATCCCTGATGTCGACACTATGAAACCTAACAAGCATCCTGATTTTATCCAAAATATGCACTTGTTTGGATTCAAGCAAATCAGGAAGTAGCGACAATTCTCAATGATAATTCAGAGGTGTGTGGGATGATCCGTTCTCTTGCGAGATCAAGATGCTAAATAATCTAAATAAGCCTCGATTATATGCTTGAGGTCATGGAAAGAAAATGACATGGATCATTGGAAGGTGGCTCCAACATTTTTGAGACCAAAAGGCATCTTATGATATGCGAATGTACCCCATGGACAGATGAATTTTGTTTTGTGTTGGTCTTCGGGTTTGATTTGTATTTGGTTATATCCTGAAAAACCGTCCATGAAAGAGAGGGCCTCGCAACCTGCACATTCATCAATTATCTGGTCGAGGAATGGTGTGGGAAAATTATCTTTGGGACATGCCTTGTTAAAATCACGGAAGTCTATACATACACGAATTGTGCCTTATTTTTTATTCACTGGCATGAGGTTTGACACCCATTGGGTCAAATGGATAGGATAGATAAAACCAGATTTTAGCAGTTTATCAACCTCAACCTTAATGGTTGTTGCTTTCTTGGGGTTAACTAGATGAAGCTTCTGTCGGAAAGGCTTAGCATCTGGATAAGTTGTGATTTCATGGTCGACTATTTTTGGATCGATGCCTGGCATCTCCTCGTAAGACCAGGCAAAAACATCGCGGAATTCTTTAAATAGATCTGTGTAGATTTGAATCTCTCTGGGGGGAGCATTTAGCTCCCACAAAAACATTCTCCATGACGTCAGGGGTTCTGGATATATTGATCGATATGGTTTTAGTGATGGTTTCCATATTACCCTCAGCATAGACCTCGTGTGTAGCTAAGGGATTAATACGACAAGACCTATCTCCAGTCATAGTCAAGGTGAATTCTCCGGCCTCGATTCTTCTTAACTTTGGGAGAAAATATGATCTATGATGAAGATCATCCTAGGGTTTGTCTGGACAAGTCATTGCTTCAATTACTACTTCGTCAGAGGGAAAGACTAAGTCTAACAAATCAGTGTTAGTGAGAGAACCTTGAGCCCAAATAGGCTCTAGAAGCGGATCGAACTCTTGTGCAGGAATTGGATATGGGTTGGTTGAAGCTTGCTGGACTAAAGAGTACACTACTTCAGCTATGAACAAGGGCATGGACATGCCCAAATGCCCTTTCCCCTCCATCGTGGGTGATGGGGAAGGAAGTATCCATGGATTGATGAAGTAAGTCATTCGAAACAACTAAACTTGGAAAATCTCAACCTTATGGTGGTCGGATATGAACTTGACATCACCTTGAGGGGGCAGGTAATCGAAGGTACCCATCAAAAATGGGCACAAACCAACTCCTACGCTGACTATGCCTGGTTGAGGATTATCAATCATTGGGACAGGGGACACCCCCAATGAAGGGTTAGATCTAGAGAAAGACAATTGATAAATGGTCACAATTCGGTCCTCATGTGGAAACAACAAGACCCAAAAACCTGTAGCAACCACTGCTTGCATGGCATAAGTCCAAATCCTTCCTAACAAAAGATTGTAGTCAAGAGATGCGTCGACTACTTCTACCTCAATGCACATGTTCTTCCCTCCTAATTAGACAGGAAAGAGGGAATGATACCATGTGGTCAGAATGAACAACCATCAAAAGTAGTGAGAAGAGTGGGCGACGGAGACAAAACAGGATGGCCAATGGCCTTCCAACATGCCAATGACATAACGCATGTCGAGGCACCCTCATCAACCACCGTGCAGAAAATATTTCAAGTAAAATTTTTCATGGGGTGAGCCACTACTATCTGAAACGCTATGTGGTATGGCAGATGAGGTTTTAAGTCGGTTGTATCTAGCATGATGGTACCCAGATTACAAGTCTTGGTAGATCCTAGAGCGGTTAACAAAGCTTTCCTTTAGGAAGGGCAGCTTTGGAGGACGTCCAAAGCGGACATCGCACAAGGGGTTTGAGACAAATATTCCACCACAAAATAGTTCTGGGTGGCCCTTGTATTTGGGTTGTGAGAATAGTTTTTGAACGCGCCTTTTGGGATGCGTTTCATTGTTTCTCCCAAAGTCTTATCAATCTATAGAGGAAGAGATGGGAGTTCAACTTCTTTGCCCTTCTCAGAAGTTCTTGGTTTACTGTAGTCATGCGCTCTAGTGGATATGAAAGCATCACCCTTCATCATATATACATTCGCGGATGTAGGATTGTTTGAAGACATAGAGGGTCCTTAACTACCCCCTTTTGCGCTTGTAGAGGCTTGGGTTAGGTTTTGTCCATGTTGAAAAGGATTGGTTAACACAGTAGGTTGTTGCCGTGTCATGAAATTTTGGGCCTCTGCAAGCCAGGGACATAGGTGGGTCGGGTGTTCTTCCATGCACAAGTTGCACGGATACCTCGCCTTCCATTTCTCGGTGTTTCCCCTACCAAAATTATCTGTGGGTTTGTTATCCCCCTTACCCTTATTTCATTGTTTTTTCTTTCCTTCAGGCTGTTGGGTGGCCTTTGGATTTGTCGATTGCACTGTATGTACATCTGACGTTTTAGTAGTGGGAGCAGCCAAAATAGTAGTTTGGCTGGCTGTTGTGTGTTGTATAGACAATTACTACAACTGATTCATCAGTTGCTCAGTGGGCTTTGTTTGTGCTGAACCAACAATACCATTGGCATGTGGTCCAACTCTCTATCTGGTTTTATCAATTATTGAGCGTGGCGCATTTGGCAAGATCTCGTATAATAAACCAGACTGAGAATAGATGAGTTCAAGACGTTGAGCTCTCATGATGGCATCTTCTTCGAAAAACACTCCTGAAGTCATGACATCTTTGGATAACTGTGGGACCAAAGACTTAAGGAACCACTCAAGCAGGAATGCTGGTCAGACTGGTACCTTAATTAAACTCTTCCGATGTCTCCATTCTCATATGTGATCAGATATATGGTTTGCTTTTGTCTGTGAGAAATTGGCCAGCAATTTTGTGTCAGTGTCGTATCTCATAGGTAATTGGAAATGATTTAGGAAGGCCATTGCCAATTCACCGAAGGAAGAGTATCTTGAGCGGTCGAGCTCAATGTACCATTTTGCGGCACTCCCAATGAGAGTACGTTGAAACAATCGCAATTGTATGGAGTCATCTTTCAACGCGTTAGATGAGAACCAAAGGTGGAAGGTAGTCACATGATTGCTTGGATCTTCGTTAGGCTTGGCTTCAAACATTGGTATGTCCAAAGGAAATTTTGTCGGCATAGGAGGCCAACGTGGATCATGACAAATAGGGTCATTCAACAACCTTGTCAAATCTGGCAAATGCAAGGTTGCCAGGAAAGGTAGTTTGGGTTGTTGGTGATAGCTTGGAAAAAAGGGACCTGGAGTTTGACTAGCACTAGGTTGCCAGGAAAAGTTCGGCTGCTGGCTTGGGTTCTGGTAAAAACCATGGCCATGACCAGTGTATGGATTCTGCATGTGAGGAGACATCATCATATGATTCCCAAAATAGGACATAGATGGATGGGTGTGCATTACATTCAGAGGACTTTGGGAAGGGTTGCCCCATGCCAATCCCATAGGGATGGGCATAGTACTTTGTCTGGGGTTCCATTGACTGTGGAAATAATTTCCCCAGATCGACATTCCTAACAAAGGAACGGATCCTTGCCAAGAATTCCAAGGCCCTAATGTGGAAGAAGTTTCTGGGTTTTCCCCCTGTGCAGGAATAGTACCCTGCATAGGAATAGGTTGTCCGAAATCGGGGTTGCTCCAAGTCGGGAAAGTAGTTGACGATAAGGTGTTGTTACCAAATGCACCGAACAAAGAAAATAGTGTCGAACCTACCGACATATTATGCGAAGGTGGTCCTTGACTCCCTTCTCCAAGTAAAGTATGGTGTGCAAATGGCCCGATGGATGGCTGGTGCGTGTCACTGAGCGAAGGGGACAAAGGAGGTATATGACCTCCCTCATAAGGGAAAGAATTAAAAGGAGCAGGAATTCCCACCATGTGGCCTTGCAGAGGAGCGTTAGAGCTCCCTGCCCTTAGACCTGAAGTCTGTGAAGTGGAGTAGGAAAATACAGGACTTGTACCTGAACTAGGCATCCCGTATGAGAACGGAGGGCCTATCACACTTGGTGGAAAAAGGGTTGTGGTCGCTGCCATAGACGGGATCAGACCACTGTGCGAGGTATATGCGACTGAGACCATGGTGGCTCGGATCAGTGACGGTGGGTTAGGAGGTAGAAACTCTCCTGTGGTGACAACCGAAGTGGGAATTGAAGAATTCCCAGAAGGAGTAACAACATTTGTTTCCATTGTTGCGTGTGACACTGTCTGGCACTCGTAAGGATGAATTGGTACGATGATGGGTGCCGAAAGATCATTGGTTGAGGTTTCAACTAGACCAAAATCTTGTGCTCTAAGTTCTAAAACGGTTGATTCCTCTGGATGTTGGTCGAGCACGATTTCTTGTGACCCGGTCGCTTCAAAATACCCTTGTTCGTCTAGCTTTCACCTTAGTGGTGGAGGGGGTGTCTCTAGTGTAACCGGTGATAGGCCAAGAAGCCTTCATGAACGGTGGAGCTCGTGATCCTCCACTGTGTGAGAAGATCAAATACACTCTAGGGATTTCTAATCGTTCAAAAAATAACACACCCTAAAAAGTCCCTACAAGATAAGACAAGAAAACACTAAACTAATTGGAAGAATAGTTACAACAACCAACACTAGAGCCACTTACCAGTGCAAGTGCAACTCGAACATGGAAGCACCCTACAGGTATACTCTTCAAAGCGTGGCCTGATGTCTGTCCTAGGTACCGCAGTATACCCCTGTAGTCACCTGTGTATGTCCCTAAAAAGATAGGCAACTAGGTTGCCAATGCACGAACAGTCACCAGGTGGCTACAGTTGAAAGTCGGGTAGACCACAATGAGCAGGGTATCGAGCCAAAAACATGTCAAGGGTATCGAAAGCAAGTGGTATGGAAGACAACTAAGGACCTTGAATGGATTTGAGACCCATGAAGCTCCGTGGCAAATGCAATCGACAGAATCCCAAAATAAGCCCTCTATATGTGTTCTCCACTACGATTGGTCCATCTTTGGAGTGTTTATCTCCACTACCTTTCCGCACGCGACCTCATGTTTATCCCCTATGTTAGAGGGGGGTCCCATATAAATTTCACGATACTGGACTTTGACACTCTCTAACTCAGACTCCAATGTTTGATTTTAATGGCCTTGAAGAGTTTCCTCTCCAACCTATTTCAAGGCCCTAACCCTAAACTAGTTGGTTGACCCTACAAACATAAAAGTCTAATGAATTTTAGATTTAGAATTAATTTTTTTGGCTTGTCGTACGTCAAAGTCTATGAAAGTGAAACTAATGATGTTTGAAAGATGAAATGAAAATAAACAAAAAACTGGAAAAAAAAACTTTTCTTTAAACAAATTTTCAAACTTAAATTTTTTTCTAAGATCTTTGAACAGTAAACTAAAAGCAGGATTTCACTCGACTATGAGCTACTTATGATCTAAGTAAAATTTCAAGAACTTATGAAATAAAATACTTTTCCCTGGTTACTAATGCAAAACAACACTTTTTAACCAATCAAAAGAAATTAAAAGTTTTTTTTTTATTCGAATGCTCACAAAGCAAAAAGGAAAAATACCAACAAGTCAAAACCAAGAAAGTTTCTGGCCTAAGCGCAGATCGAAAAGAGTCACTGTAAAAATCACACACAAGCAACTTAAAATCAGACTCTCACACTTTTCTAAAAATCCTATAAAAGAAAATTTTGAGGAAAACTTCTAAATTAAAAAGAAAGCTATTGTTGTGATCAAACCTAAGTTACTAATCACTATGACAGAGACCCAAAAACTTGAGAGGTATATCTCTTGTCAAAGGAAAGGATGACTGCCTCTCCTTCAACAGAAAACTTCTCCTCAAGCACACAACTGACAGTTTAACAACAAGTGTGTGCATACGAGCTGTGTAAATTCACAGCGCATGTACACGTGTGTTGGCCTTATATAGGCTGCGTGTATCTTTGAAACTCTAAAAAAAAATAAAAATCCAAGCAAGCCAGCCCAGGCAGAGACTATTGGTACTAAAAAACAGAATCTCTTAAAGACTCAGACACTTACTTTAAAAGAAAAAGAAATAAATTCAAGGGAAACTTCATAGAAAAAACCAATCCGAGGTGAAACCTAAGCTATAGACTGCAAACAACAAAGACTAGAAAGATTTCCATAAAACCCCTGAGAAGGACTAATTCTGACAGTGAAGAGGATGACTGCCTTTTTAAAAGCAATTTTATAGAATCATAAACGCAACTGTCACCTCCTCATCTAGCGTGTACACCTGGGCGGTGAGAATGCAGGGTGTGGGTACACACATGCAGACCTTATGCAAACCATGTGTACCTTTGTGGGTCTTGAAAAAAAAAATTACAGTCAAGCAAAGAAACAAAGATAACTGGTATGGAAGACCAGAATGTCTGTTAGCTCAGACCTTTGCAGAAACTTTAAAAACAAGACAATGAAACCAGTTCTTAAAAATACCCAAAAATATCCTCAGGAGCCTTAGAGATCTCCCCAGTATGGTTGCCAATTCTGTTGTGAGAGGGAAATCCCTCTACGAACTAGCAATTAGGGTTGAAATATGCATGCAGAAAAGACCTAAAGATATCTACTTTCTATCGTCGTCCCAGACCTAATCCCCATTATTCTTAAGCAAGTACATAGTTAAGTGAGCACACCTTATTACGAGCATTTGATGTATATCCTTCCTTATGCTTGATCATTTTTTGATTGCATCTCTCCTCCCAAGGTTGACCTACATTCACATAAAACAAACAACAAACTTTGCATGCATTCGATATATAGATTAATGGGTTAGAGATTCAATTAAACAAGTATACAACAAATCATAAGAACCTCATATGGTGGGACGGGAAAAGTACCTCTTTGTTATTAACTTCAACAAATCAACTTACAATGATGAAGCCGACCACTGCTCCACGAACCTGGTCCTGGGCTCGTCTTCAACTGTCCTCCAACTTCTTTTCTCTATCTTTCTCTTTGCACAAGGAAGGCTAAAGGGTTGGGACAAAGGGAATATACAATTGGGTATAGTTTCTTTACTATGATTTTTCTCTCTTCCAAATGGGACCCCTAACCCTTCTTTTATAGGCTAGAAGAAGCTAGGTATTTGGATGAACCCTCGACCATGCATGGATGGAAGGTTTTGTTAACTCACCCAAAGTTGTGTGTTCTGTCGACAACTTTCCTTTTTTCATTCTTTTGTAGGTACACGCGGGTTGTTTTGGGTCAGCGAGCGTGTACACACATGCAGTAATAGAGCAGGGTGTGTGGGCCTTTATAACAAGTGTTTTTAAGAAGATTTGTTCAGCAGTGCTTTGGAAAAGAAGGAATCTGAGATGGCTTGATGCCAGGTAAGCATGTATGGTGCAAATTAGGGTTATAACAAGAATGCCACTTATGTAAGAGGGACCCACTCCGGGAGTTTGGGACTTTGGAACTTCGTGTGTTTGGAGTGCTAAGACGCAAGCTCGAAAAAGGGCCGAAGGTTGGAGCCATATGGAAGGATTGTTGGGTTTTGGGACTCAATATGATATGAGAGTAGAGAACATGGTGTTTAGTATCAGATTGTCGAACATCAAAATCCCTTAATACTATGCATGGAATGAGGGTGAATCTCAGTTGTTGGATTTAACAAAGGATTCATCTTCACCATAGATGCAGTAGTGCTAGCGAGCTCTGGGTCTTCGAGACTCTGGGAATGTTTCATACATGGACATGAAGGATGAAGGGTCAAAGGCATAGGGATCATTCCCTTTAACTACCCCTCTAGTGGCCATGTCATTGCTAAAGGATGACAACCTTGGTCAAGTCCATGTTAGGTGGGATGGTACGAATGAGGAGAACCCACTTGGGTGCCACATGGACTTTGACCAATGATGCCTGAAGAGCCTCGGAAGGGAATAAATTCCAATCCAGAGCTCAACTTTGAGAATGGTAATAATTGTTGGAAATCTCTTGAGGAGCATAACTTGAAGGAGATCTCGGAAAGAGGATTCAATATGATTGAGAAAAGAGAAATTCTTATGCCCCATCCCTTAAAAAGGTTCTTATGGGTTGGGTGTGTTACATTTAGTGGGTAAGAAGAATATATTATGTGGGGTACTTAGAGTAGTGAATACCTTGATTTTTTTTTCATCATCTTATGTCTTTGAATGCGAGAGGTTTGGATCAATATTTGAAAAAAATGGCCTTGAAAATATTAGTGGATAAGCATAATTTGGACATCTTCCTCTTATAGGAGACTATCGAGGGAGGATCTTTGTTAATAATTGACTTGGAAAAAATATTTTGGAATTGGGTATTTTATTTGGTAGTCTCCTTTGTATGTTTAAGGGGATTAATCTCAACTTGGAGGAAGAGGGGTTTTAACTATTCTAAGTCCTTTTATTTTGCTTCACTTTTCAATACTATGTTATTTGCTTGAAAAATTGGGGAAGAAATTATTGTTCTTATATATGACCTATATTATGATCATTTGGAGTATTGGATAACATATTTACAAAAAGATTCTTCAAACAAAGATTCTTCAAAGTGGGACTTGCCTTGAACTTTTATTTGGGTAGGTCAGAGATTTTGGGGGAATATGAAATTGTGGATGTGCTTTCCAAATACTTCGTTGGGAAGCTAGATGATCTATGCCTTTATGACATAGATATGATCAACATGAAACCTACGTGGAGGAATATTCATTATGGCAATGGTGGGATTGAAAAATGGCTTGATTGGTTCTTGGATAATGATTCCTTTATGGATGATTCATTTAGAGTGAGGAAGTAGGTAGAATCTAGTGGTGAATATATATATATATATATATATATATATATATATATATATATATATATATATATATATATATAATATTATTATATATATATTATTATATTATTATATATATATTATATTATTAGAAGGTTCAAACAAAATTAATAAGCCATCTATTCCATTCAAATTCAATTCCAATTGGTTGATGGGTGGAGAATATTTGGAGATGGTTAAGAAGGGTTGGATCCATGTTGATGAAATTTCTAGGGAATCAATTGAAATCCATATTTTGAGGAATATCTACTACATGGGATTATAGAAAAATAACAAGGGATGAAAAGGTTATAGTGCACGTGGAAACATAATTAAAGGATATGTATTCAATGGATTTTCTGGTATTCCTAATGAAGCATTTAAGTAGGAGGTTAAATATTTCAAGATGAAGAGAAGGAATTATTTTTCAAATAGAGAGGTGGAATTTAAGTAGGAGGTTAAATATGTCAAGACGAAGAGAAGGAAGTATTTTGGAAACATATAGGTTGATTAGAAGCTTAAGAGTAAGTATATTTGGTTGGATCAAGGTGATAATAACACTTTTGTTTTCCATAAATTTGCAAATCATCATAAAAATGTCAATATCATCTAGTAGATGTATAAAGCAAGTGGTTTGGTGGCTACATCTTCTAAGGAAATTATGCAGGTAGTTGTTGATCATATATATATATAAAGGATTTGGATGATAATTGGAAAAGTGGTTCAAATGACCTTTTTTTTTTTTTTTTTGTCAACGAAGAAGTGAATCAAATGTCACTAAGAGAAGATTTCAAGGATAAGTTCTAGGTGGTCGTTCATAATTTTCAAAAGGAAGATAGCCCTCTTTGAAACAATTTAATTGCTTGTCTATGAAGGTGCAGATACCCTAATTTCTTATTCTACAATGAAGCAATGTGTTTTTTATTGTTGTGTGTTCTTGTTAAGGTTGAGTAAATACTATAAGCTACATTGAAATGTTGTCTATCATGTAATATGAATATAAAATTATGAACAATGCTTATGGGTAACCTTATGTAAGAATCCAAACTTTTCAAGTTGTAAGATTTATAATTTATCATCCAATATGGTTCTTTATTACTCACTTTATGAAAATAAAAATCACATGTGTGACTTTAGAGTCACACATTAAATTAATCGTGTGGTAAAACATTGTATATTATATATATTTCTTTTAACTTGTGGAGATAGACCAATTGATGATGTTGATTATCATCATCATCATCATCATCATCATCATCATCATTATTATTATTATTATTATTATTATTATTATTTGTTGATTAATGAAATCAACAAGTAGTCAAGCATGTACTCGCATGACACGTGGTCATGTTATCCGACTGCTACCACTATAACCCCAAGCATGCCAACGTGATGCAGCCCCCCTTCTCTCCTCAAGGTTGCATGACCTCCTGGTCAAGGATCTTCAATTCACTGAGCCGAATCAGCTTTTCGGGCCACTGCTCGACCCTGAAATTAATTCACATAGGCCCCCTTTGGTTACCCACGCGAGTTTGAATCAAACTGTACCCCATTTTTCTGGCATTTCTGGTAACTCTAAATAGCGAGTGCTAGATCCTCTGCTAGGCCTTTTCCTCCTTATGACCATCGGCTATAACCTCTAACTATCCCCCTTCGTGGATTTGGGCTTCGACGGTCTTGAGTGCAATTGACTCTCAATTCCCCAAACTCTGGACCAATGAAATCACCTAAACAACATCTATGGCTCATGCTTCTCTGACAGCCAACAACTGTAATTCACTTCGGGACCTTGGCTTCATGATTTTCGAGCGTTCCAAACACCCTTTTCCCCAGAGTGATTCAGACCTGGAGCTATGGATCGATTTCCACGTGCTCACCTTGATCAACAGTCAAGATTTGTCCCTTGTTCCCACTTCGGACGACTTCTAGTCAATGCTCCTCTGCTCCTGTTTCTCCAAGAGTGATAGATCTTCCACCATGTTTCCTTTTCCAACGGATGACTCAGATGGACTCCGATGCTTCGACCTTCAGGAGTTCTCATGCCTTCACACTTCACTTATTTCGAAGTGAGTATTCTCCAGAGTGAAGCTCCTCTCTCCACATGTCCCTCCATTTATCAATGTCTCCTGTTTACTCTGAACTTTGGGAATTTATTCCTTCCGAGACTTACTCTTAAATTTCTTTGAAGTGTCCTATCACTGGAGTGATAGATTTTATGCCACATGTTACAACAACGAACGACTAGGATTAGCTTCTTACCTCTGGAGATTTGGACAACTTCTAGTCAATGTATCAACTTCATCCTCAATGTTTCCTCTAGAGTGCACACTTCTAAATTCCACAATCTGATGACATGTTTCCCTCTCATATCGACGACCACGATTAACTTTGATAGTTTTTCCTTAGAGATTTTTACACACTCCTCAACTGAAAACTCTCGTAGTGTTATTTCCCCGTATTTTTAGATATTTCGGCACGTGTCCTTCCTAGATCCAACGGTATAGATCTCTTCGTCCTTCCTGACTTAGAAATAAATCTCTCTTTTCTCCATGCAAATCTATCAGAGACTTATCTCTTGGACTCTCTGATCTGCTGCCCCTTACCCTCCTCAATACCGGCGGCCTCAATGTACTTCGCAGCTTGAGGACTTTGACAATCCTACTCCTTGAACACTTCCAAACCTCTGAATACATGAAGTTCCAAAGACTCTTAGGACTATCCTCCGTGCAATTTTCCCAGATCTCATGGTCTAGAAAGATCATGATTCCTCTGAATGCATCTTCCTCATTGGTTGTGAAATTTTTAGTGGGTTCCTCCCTACTAAAGAATTCCCATCCGCTATATCTTCTGAGCTTGTTCCTCCTTGACACTTTAAGATTCTCATAATATTTCCTCGATACTTACTCCTTGCACCTCTCAAGATGATTTCTTCGAAACTTAGCCAAATGTTGACCCTGTGCACACCTTGCAATAGGTTTCTTCCACTTAACCCCTTTATGGGCAATTGTGCACTCCTTGCAACATTTATTGCACGACTCAATTGTTACTCCCAAACAACATGACGTTGAGTGTGTTTTCTACCTACACACACCTTGCGTGGTCCTATGCACTCCTTTGCAAATGAAACTTCACATTATCCCTCCTGAGATTTTGAGTCAAACTAGTCTCTGTCAACGCACTCCTTACAGACACTATGCACTCCTTGCATGTAAATCTCCATGTTATCTCTCTTGATCTTCTAATTCGAACTAGACTCTATCAATGCACACCTTGTGGACACTATGCACTCCTTGCATGAGCTCGTAGAAGAGAAACAATTGAAACTTATCTAATCCTTATAGATTCATACATCGAACCATGTAATGCATTCATAACATAAGAAAACATAATAACAAAAAATTGCAATTAAACATAAAGCCTATCATTCATTCAGATAGACACAACAACAAAAATACCAAACATTTTGGATCAACACTTCTCTTTTATATTCATTCAAATGATATGTACATGGGCTCATACAACTTTAATAAGCTTCAACAACCTCAACAATAACAACTTCAAATAACTTTCAATAGCCTCCTTTGGGCATACAATACACATATTTATACAAGGAGGGCTCCTAGATCTTTTCCCTCCGACTACCTTAGTGATATCTTATCAAAGTAAAAGATTTCAACTAATAAGCCTTATTAAAATAAATGATCGGTACATACAAATAAAAGAGAATGCTTCAAATCTGTACTACTATTAATTACATTAAAAAAAATACAATCTCCATCGATCTCACACGATGGTTCAACCTCTTATTATTTAAGAACTTCTTTAATTACAATCTTTTCAAGATACTTTCGTGACATTCCATCTTTAAAATTCAAAACTCACTTCAAAATGAGCGCTAGGGCACTGAGTTTTCCTCCACTAGCATGTTGGTGATGATGCTCCTACATCACAACATGGCCCATCACCCTACACACAAGGCTAGTTGATGGTTTTGAACCGGTGAATTCACATAATGGAGTGCCTTAACAGTACACTCCATCAACAAATGTTCTACACCCCTTGGGCATCATCATCATCATCATCATCATCATCATCATCATCATCATCACCACCATCACCATCACCATCACCATACTTTCATGACATGCCATTTTTAAAATTCAAAAATCACTTCAAAATGAGCATTAGGGCGTTGAGTTGTCCTCCACTAGCATGTCGGTGATGATGCTCCTGCATCACAATGTGGCCCATCATGCTACAAACAAGGCTAGTTGATGGTTTTGAACTGGTGAATTCACATAATGGAGTGCCTTAACAGTACACTCCATCAACGAATGTTCTACACCCTTGGGGCATCATGATCATGATCATCATCACCATCACCATCACCATCACCATCATCATCACCATCATCATCATCATCATCATCATCATTCATTGAAACTAAATTTAGTCAATGATACATATATAATTAAACTAATTGTTTTTTATTTATCATATTTTTTGTATGATATAATACCTTGAAAATGAAATTTCAAGTTTCCTTTGGTTCTTATATGTTAATAAGATATGGAGGTTGATTTATTACAACTATTTTGAAGTTATATATAATGTATTTGTAGGTTGAATGTTCTAAGAGAAAGTTATTATTAGTGTCCACTTTATTCATCTTGCAAATTTTATAGATTGCTTCATGCAAAGGACTTTTGGGTTATGTGAAAATATCTATTTCACTATAGATCTCATGGGAATTTGTTCATCTTTACAAATTTTTATTTTCTTTTTAAAGATTGAGACAAAAGAACTGATCTTTTAACTTGGGGTTATTGATTTCTTTGTAGCAATTCAATGTTCTCTTATTCTTCATCTCCTTATTACTCCACATTTTCACTTTAAATTTAGTTTCAATAGTTATTTTAACTTAATTTGTGTCCTCATCCACCATGCCTCCACCATCCTCCAATGGTTTAATCAAGGAACAATATCTCTAGTCCAACATATTTTCATCATTAAGTGACTTTTAATCATTTTTAGAAGAATTGATATGAATCCTCCCATTCTTTATGTTAATTAGGTTGTTCCCATACACCATGTACTTGACGATAGCATTTCTCTGAATGGGTCGAAGCCTAACTTGTAAATTAAGGTTTGGATAAGGTGTGTTGCACCTTATTTTAAATTTTAATATCATAAAGTGATTTTGTATTTATTCTAGTTTCCTCAAAGTTTCTTGCAACCATAAACTTCACAACCACATAAAATCATAACAAGCACATTGAGGAGGACCTTCTTCTTTTCTTGAAACAAAAATTTTATAGCTTTGAAATTGTTCACAATATACCAAAATAGTCTCTCCAACCAGCATTGATTCATTTTTCAACACAATAGTTCCAATACATATTGTGATGAAAATTAATTATGAGATCTATAAAAAATTAATTATGAGATCTATAAAAATGGACTTGTACCAAGTTGCTATTATCATAAAAAGATTTAGGGAATAGAATTGTTTTCCATTTAATGATCCATACCTTTGTGTTATATATGTTTATAAACATCCATGAGTTAGTATAAAATATCTAATCACTTTAAGTTGTTTATCAAGATCAAAGTGATTCTTTCTAGAATAAAAATAGTATTTACATATAAGAGGGAGGAGGATGAGGAGGATGAATGATTATTCAAGTTTCATGACTGCATAACTTTCCTCTAGGAAATCTTCTAGCTTTTCAATCTAAATTTTAAAAATAGTAAGTAACAAAGGACATCCTTTCTTAACCCCTATATTAGAGTTATTGATTTATAATAACTATTCATAATTATTTATAAACTTGGAGATGATCATCTAGTACAAACTTATAATTACAACCATCAAACCAAAAAAAACCCCAATATATTCTAGCCTTTTACAAAGATTTTATCTATACATTGTGTCAAAAGCTTTTTTGACAAAACAATAAAGAAGATTAACTTTGTTAATTCAAAAATCTTTATCTATAATCTATAATGTAATTACGTATCTAAAGTTCAATGATAAATTTAAAAATGAGCATAAAACTTAGCTCCTTATCATGACTTTCATGAGCTAATCCTCTCAAATGTTAAACCATACAACTTAGCTAGAAGACAGATTTATCATAATATCCTTATAAATTAGATTGTTTTTGTTAGTTTTTTTTAAAATAGGAATAATAAAGATTTCTCTCCAAATGTTATGAAAGTGTTCTTTAACTGTTAAAATCTATGATTTTGGATGTGAAAAACAAGAATAGATTCTGCAATCTTTAAATTTCATCTTGTTAATCTTTAACTTTCCAAATTGCAAGGTGTTTGAGTCCAAAATCAATATCTTACGTTGAAAATTCTACAATACAATGGATTTGGTTGTTTGTTTAGCATCGAGAGATTCATAAATCGTTTTTTTAAAGTACAAGTTACATTCGAGATTCATAAATCGTTTTTTAAATTACAAGTTACATTCGCCTATGGCAATCTCATAATTATTTTTAGTATTTTATTTTAAGATGTTTCTTCAACAAAACTTTTAATCAAAATTTAAAATATGTGAAACCTTTTTTATTTATTGTTTATATATTAATGAATCTTTTTTAAAAAAAAAGTTGTACTTTTTAATTTTAATATAGATTTTATGGATTTTCCTAAAATGTCCTTAATACTTTTCCTAACGATCTTTCCCTATCTATAAAATTCATAACTACTTATCTAAGTTTGCTTTTTGAAATCTGTAAAAAAAATAATACTTATTTATAGAAGTTCCAATATAAAATTGTAAAATTATGATTGTTATTAAATCATAAAATTGTGAAACGATTTTTCCTTATCTATGAAATTCATAACTACTTATCTAAGTTTTCTTTTTGAAATCTATAACAAGAGTTACATGGCAGCGTAGTCTCTGCCAGGTAAGATCACGTATCCTCTGTCTCTGTACACATGCAGTATATATATCTAATGTAGTACATATATCTATTGGATATCCTAGAAGAGGCAAAGTGTAACGAAATGTGTGTGAGTGTCAGTGATAGTGGCGTTCTTTATATGCCAACGCCAGAGCTATTTCAATGCCAACTAACCAGCTAGTGGCCACGAATAGAGTCTACAATCTCTTCCTGGCACAACCCAAGGTGCCCATATGGGAAAACATGGATGTACACCCTGGTTGTTTGGCCACATCACAACTAGCGTGGTAAAATGGTCGGCAAAGTCTATGGGAATACACGCATAGAGTACCCGAGGTTGGAGAGCGCATTAATAAACAGAGCCTACTCGTGCAGACCAAGACCCACTGCCAATAATATTAAAGACCAAATTAAATGCTCGCCCACACCTCTGCAATAAGGGGTTCAAGTTCTTCACCAATCATAATTTTAAAAAAATGGTTTAATTAAAAATAAATAAAAAAAATCAATGTAACAATGTTATACTTTAGAAAATTGTTTAAATTTATAGTCAAACTGCTTAGTCAATGGAATTAATGTCAAATCAATAGCAAACACATTGCTATAGTTCTGTGGGACTAATAATAATATACGAAATGCGTAACAATTGCATTCTTTTAGGGCGTGTTTGTCTAAACATTTTTATAAAATATTTTTTTTTTAACTAAAATTGAAAGTAATATACTCTATCAAATTATATATACATTTTTCATATGTAAACAATTTTTTGGTTTAATTATATTCTAATCACAGTTACAATACTAACTAATTTAGATATTTTTAAGTAAACACAACTATATTAATAACTAACTTAATAATTAGAATATCATTAACATAACAAACAAAATCATATGAATAACTAACCTAATATTTTTAGAATATTATTAACATAATGATTAACAATCATTTTTGCATATAAATAATTAAAAAATCTCATTTTAAATCTAACCAAGGTTAGAACAATGTTTCTTTCCAATTCAAAAATAAAATATTTATTAATTTTATGAAATGAAAATTTGCATATTCTTACCTCCATTGGATTGATAAAATTCATTACCATTAATAAACTTGCAGAGTTGTTTGGCCACAATCCGAAGCCTACATCTGGACAACACAAAATTAAAGGATTTGTGGTAATTCGGAAGAAAAGTGTTTTGGATTTAAAGGATTTCACTGCAGACGTCAGAGACAATCTCAAAGACTTCCTCCGGAGCAAAGTGTCATTGCATCTTGTCAGCACATCTCAGATTGATCCCAATGGGTGTTGATTGGACAACCTTATTCATTCAATTTTGGTTTTTTTGGGGGGTCACTTTTTAATATTGTTTTAGCAGAGATTTCACCAAAGTTTCATCTAATTTAATTTGCAAGATGACCTTGTAACCTTAAATTCGTCTACAGGCAACGAAAGTGAAAAATTAAGTAAGAATGTGAATCTACAGAACTAGATCTCTACTCATGAAGTCCTCATCGACCAGACAACTTATGGTATCGAGTTTGACCGGGACTCCAACTTCAGAACCCCAGAGCATTCTAGTGTAATTCGACGCTGAATTTGAGGAATTCGGTGGGGATTGTACATTGTGTCATTGAATTTAGCAGAGTGCAGAGATTTTGACGGTGAGTGGATTTACACGCGCAGAGTACTCGCGAGCGCATTAATAAATGGAGCTTACTCTCAAGACCCAGTGCCAATAATATTAAAGATAAAATTAAATTTTTGTCTGCACCTCTGCAATAAGGGGTTGAAGTTCTTCACCAATCATAATTTTAAAAAATGGTTTAATTTAAAAATAAAAATAAAAAAATTTAATTTAACAATGTTGTACTTTGGAAAATTGTTTAAATTTATAGTCAAACTACTTAGTCAATGAAATTAATGTCAAATCAATAACAAACTCATTGCTATAGTCCTGCTTTGGTAGGGACTAATAAAATAATACTTATCTATACAAGTTCCAATATAAAATTGTAAAATTATGATTGTTATTAAATCATAAAATTGTGATATAAATGCTAAATAATGTTATTATTAAAAAGACATTAAAATACTTCATAAAATATTCGAGGAAAATATTCATTTTAATTTTATCAAAATTAAAAAAAAACATCCTATAATGTAATATAATATAAAACATGTAGTTCAAGGAATATAAACATGACTATTGCAACGAACCGATACATAATAAAAACAAATATGAAACATATAATTCAAGAAATATAAAATGATAATGTAAAGGGGTGATTAAATATGATTAATTGTTTTCCTTTTAGTGTAGAACTTGTATTATATATATATATATATATATATATATATATATATATATATATATATAGTTATGATAACTTTGTATATGATAATAACAATTTGGAGGAAGTGACTTCATACAAATATATTGGAATTGATATTCACTATAAGCTCAATTGGAATTATTGCATTGAGAAAAGGATTATTGGGGGATGGAAAACTTATTATGGGCTTCAAAACAATTGTAAATCAATTGATCTTTGGATTTGGGATAAGAAGAAACTTCTCTTTGAGACTCTTGTTACATATGTTATTCTTTATGGATGTGAAGTATGGGGCTGTATTATCTCTCGTGAATCTTGGAGAAAGATAGAGAAAATAAAAAATAATTTTAGAACCTATAATCTCAAAATTAAAGGAAATACACCCTATCCCATCCTCCTCTTAGAAACAAGCCTCTCCCCCATTGAGAGCATGGCTATGAATAGATACCTAATGTATAAGAACAAGTTAAACAACATGGAAGACAAGAGACTTCCTAAAATTGCTTCAAATTCAAGTCATAACCACCATCGACTAAAGTGAGGATGGAATAAAGATGCCCGGTCTTATCTAGACTATTGGGGAATCATGGAAGACACCATTTTGCAGAATAAAAATACTATTAAAAAAAAGTCAAATCAAAATTTAAGGAGAAAATGTGGTGTGATAAAGAGTTAGAGGAAAAAAGAAAATTAAGGTATTATAAAGATGTAATCAACCCTAATCTAGAAGATCAAATTTATCTATCTGTTTTTCCAAGTGTAAAGAAAAAAATAAACATTGCCAAGATAAGAACAAATTCTCACGAGCTCCATAGTGAAATTGGGCATTGGTCAATTCCTAAAACGCCATGGGATGAAAGAGTGTGTCACCTTTGTGACACTAAGAAGGTTGAATATGAAAAGCACTTTCCCTTAGATTGTCCAGCCTATACCCATATTAGATCTCATTTTCAAAATATTTGTCACACTACCAACCTTCCTAACCTCTTAATTCAACAAACGTATGGTGATCTTGGAAAACTTCTCTTAATGCTTTTTGAGCATAGAAACAAAATTCTAAAGAATCAAAAGTAATCACTTACCCTCTTAAGGTCCGATACCAATTCGGTCTTAGTGGACATTCTTCATCATCATCATCATCATCATCATCATCATCATCATCATCATCATCATCATCATCATCATCATCATCATCATCAT
>ML786629.1:406672-431328 GCA_009831015.1 Picea engelmannii
CCTGACCGTTGGAGAGCTACGCGCTCAATTCCAACCCCCCCCCCCTCGATTAAAGGAAGAAAGGCAAGGGGGGTATGGAATGAAGCCTCAGCCGCTGATTTAGGCACCCCAATCCTAGTCGTTAGAGAGTTGCACACCCAATTCTGGACACCCCCCTTCTGCTTAAAGGTAGAATGGTTGGGGGCCTCCGGAATTCACTCCTGGCCGTAGATCTGAGTGCGCAGATCCTAGCCACCTGGATCCATGCCCCCTTTAATTCCAATGCGCCCGAGTTTCATCGATGGATGGACGGCTAAGATGAATTTGGCGCTTTCACTAGGAAAATCCCGAAAGGCCCCACCTGTGGCTCAGATCTGCGCTGTGTGTCCTTTAGATGAATGAATGAGATGGCTTTGATGTCAGAAGAGGGCTGCCTCCATTACCAAGATTGCTTAATGCGACCTGGCTCTAGGACCGTGGGCTTGGCTTTGAAGGGCGCTTACTGGCATTTCGGGGTTCGGGGTTTCGAGATGTAAAATGACAAGGAGCTCTTACCCCTCGAATCCCCGAATATCGACATGACATGATCGCGCACCACGTGTCCTTTTGGATAGACGGTCGAGATCCTTCATGAATGTATATAGATGCTACCCATCGCGCTACTCCCGGTGCAACTCCGCTAACAGCGATTTCCCGTCGACCGTCGATCTGCTCCTATGGATGAACCTAGGTCGTTGACAACATAATTTCGCCCGCTCACTTGATTTTTAGCCTGAAATGGGGCTTTACGTGTTACGCTTGGGCGTTCTTCATGCAACCTGTAGACCTGGATGCTCTCGAGCCTAGGACAAGAATTGTCGCTAACATGTGCCACAGATCAATGAAATGTAGAATAGCCAACACTTCCTTTTCATAGATGGATTTGCCCAGATTTCTTTTAGACAGTTTTTTGCTGGTACAGGCCAAAGGCCGACCCTCTTGCATAAGGACAACCCCAATTCCTTTCCCCGAGGCATCACATTCCAGGAAAAAGGTCTTTCTGAAATTAGGAAGGGCCAGGACTGGAGTGGTGCACATGGCCATATTCAAGGTTTGAAAATCTTGAGCAGCGGCTAGAGTCCAAGTGAAAGAGTTATTTTTTAGGAGAGCAGTGAGAGGTGCTGCAATCTTTCCATAATTCTTAACAAACTTGCAATAATATCTTGTTAGGCCCAGAAATCCACGCAAGATTTTGAGAGTCTTTGGATGAGGCCAGTCTTGCATAGACTCAATCTTTTTAGGATCCACCCTGATGCGATACTTGCAAACCAGATTGTTGGCATGTTTTACAGGCAGTGTATGCTTGTCATTGATGGCAAGTACAACAACAATAATGACTTGGGTACAGGAAGGATGTGTCAGGCGGGCACCAGAAGTCTTTTGGCAAGACGATGCAGAACTGGCTTGACAAGATGAAAGTATGCGAAGGTATGCTTATTCATTTGATGGCAAACAAGCAGGCAAGGAAGACCAACACTGCAATGATGATCGAATAGCAAGATCAAAGTTTTGGTCAAACTTCATTTCAGAGTTTTTCGACTACCGGGATTTCAGATACCGGGAGTTGGAGATGTCAAGAACTCCCACATCAGGAGTCCTGAAATGCCAAAATGAGAAAACCCGAAAAGGCGCATCACTCAGAATGTTGAATATGGGGATTTCGGTTACCGGGAGATGGAGCAACAAGGACCCTTCGACATCAGGAGTCCCGAAATGCCGAAATGTGAAAACCCGAAAAGGCACATTACTCAGAATGTTGAATATTGGGATTTCAGTTATCGGTAGATGGAGTGAAAAAGATCCTTCGTCATGAGGAGTCCCGAAGTGCCGAAAAGCGAAATGCCAAAATTCCAGAAGCAGGCACATCATACCAGGATTTTGGATACCGGGAGATGGAGAAGTCAGAGACTCTCAACATCAGGAGTCCCGAAGTGCCAAAATACAAAATCCAGGAAACAGACACATCAACAAACCACGTCAGCAAACCATGTCAGCTAAGGACATGTGGCACAATTAGGCAATGACAAGTGTCAAGATGATTCAACATTTCGGGCACATGTAAGTCACGAATCAGAATGACATGTGGCAGTTATTCGACTCGTGTCAATCCACGTGTGACGTCAGCAGGTTTACCTCACATCGAAACTTTCTATTTCAGATTTTTACAAAGCAAGCAAAAACTCCACCATCACGATGTCCCAAACTCTGAAATGCTGAAAGGGACCATTGTGTGTCTCAAAAAAATCAAAGGGAAAAATGCAGAAATCCTGTCAACCGTCCATCTCAGTAGGTTATGTGAACCGTCCTATCACTTCAGAGATTTTGTGATCATGAATTTGATAATGCTGAAGTCACGATGACTCGAAAGGGAAAAATCTCGAAATCGCGAAATGTCGATTCACCGAAAAGAGAAACTCAGGAGTATGAACCATTGATCCAACTCCATTTCGGAGTTTCGGATACCGAAACTTGGAGGTGTCAAGAACACTTCACCACAGAAATGCCGAAATCCTGAAATGAAAAATTGCGATATATAGTTTCGAACTAGCCAGTGGTCACCACCTATGGTCCCGTGGGGCAAGGAGATAATATAGACAAGCTCCTTTTTCTATAGTTTTGGGGATCAGGACATGGAGTGTAACAAATCTTTACCCCGGGGATCCTGAAATATTTAAATGCGAATTGGTGAAATAAACGCAAGATCACATGAAGTCAATCCAATGGTGCAGGTGATTTTGGGCACGATCGGAGGGCTAATGTTTCTCCTCGCAGTCTAACTATTAGAAACCATTGATGGTCTCTACCAGAGGATTCGAAAAAACCTCTGTGTGATCGCCAGAGGATATGAAGGGTCTCCAAGCTTCTTCTAGTGTATGAAGATGATTCTTAGAGGGGCTGACAAGTGGATGAGCGTTGAAGTCTGTATTTGAAGCAGAAAGTATAAGCTCGACTATGCCAAAGAAGATGAAGAGTCTCAACTGCCAGAGAGGCTGGGGAATCTCAGCATGACATCCAGTGATGTTGAACGTGTGGGCAAACCGCCAGAGAGGATGAAGAGTTTCCATGATGAACAGGCAGAGCACTCGACATGTAGAGGATGAAGAACCATGAGACACAGAGCATGCACAAGATGCACAGTGAGTATAAGAATATGGAATAAAGAAGAGATTGTTGTTGTTGTTGTTGGGTGTGATGCATGTGCAAAGAAGAAGGTGGAGTGTAGCAACTAGGAGGCACAGAAAGCAAAGACAATTGCTGATACAGTTCGATAAAAATGGTAAAGAACCAAATAAATACCTTGTCCTACTAAAAGTAGAATTGGAAGAAGAAAAGAAAATCAAAGACATTCTGTAACAATAGTTATCAAAAAAGAAGGCAAGATGTGAAGCATTAGAACAAGAAGTAGTGAAAACTAGGAAAGAGATGGAGAAATTTCAAGCCTTGTACAATCAGAATCTGTCAAGTATCAAAGCCTCAGAAGGATTAGCCACCATTATGAAACATCAAAGGAATATAAAGATGAAAACTGGTTTGGGTTATGAAGAGGGATCAAGCAGTGGTAAGCCAGGAAATGAAGAACCCATCAAGTTTGTCAAAAGTACAACCAATGACAACAACAAACCTGCAGAAACAAAGGAAGACAATTAGCTACCCAGGACGAGTAAAACAAAAGGTGCCAGGACTGAATCTGTAGAACGAAGAAACAATGCGCTCCCTACTGAAAGACGTCATCAGCAAGGAAGAAATCGATTTGCTCAAAGAAGACAACCATTTTCCAGGTACAATTTTTTTTTCTATGGCTATTGTTTCTACTATTCTAACTTTGGTCACAAAGCTGTAAATTGTTCCTTAAGACTTAGACATGAGCAATTAAGATTTCAAAGGAATAAATACTTTCCACAACAAAGAATGATGCAGCCAAGTAACAAACCTTCACAGATTGCCAATTGCCAAATTAAGTCCAGGGACATGCAACTAAAGAGGTCAAGAAATAATCAACAGTCAATGAGTAGACAATGTTGCACCAATAAGTTTGACCTGTTGAACAATGAGATTGAATGCTACATCTATCATAACTATGGACACAAATCTATTGACTATTGTTTAAGGAAATATGAACCAGATTCAAAATCCCCTGCTGAAAATGTCAAGTTTTGGAAGAAGAAGGAAAGTGACAAGTGTGGATTAGTGTTGTCCACACAAAGAAAAATGAACCCTTGGTATATAGACAGTGGATGCTCCAAACACATGGCGGGAGACAAAGGCAAGTTTCTATCTCTAAGTGAAAGAAAATAAGGAAACCTAACCTTTGGAAGTGATGCTCCAGGGAAAATAAAGGGCAAAGGGATGGTGAGCTTAAGTAATGGAAAAGGAAAAGCCCAAGATGTTATACTTGTAGATGGGTTGAAACATAATCTTCTCAATGTAAGTCAAATGTGTGATAGAGGATGTTAAGTGTTGTTCACGTCCAATGACTGCAAGATAAAATCTGTAACCTCAGGACAAGTGGTGGCCAAAGGCATAAGGACAGAAAATAATGTATATGTGCTGAAAGAAAATAGAGAAGAATGCCATCTAAGCAGACATGATGAAATATGGTTATGTCATAGGAGACTTGGACATATAAACTTTGACCACTTAATCAAACTCAAAAAACTCGAGGCAGTAAAAGATCTTCCAAGGATATCAAAGCCCCAAGATTCAATGTGTAAACCCTGCCAACTAGGGAAGCAAAACAGAACACAATTTAAGTCCAAGAGATTTACTTCAACAAAAAAACCACTCCAACTAGTTCATATGGATTTATGTGGACCATCAAGATAGGAAGGCACAGGGAAAGAAAACTACTTCATGTTGATTATTGATGATTACTCCAGACTTACTTGGGTTTCCTTTCTCAAAGAAAAAGTTGAAGCATTTGAGAAGTTTAAAATATTTAAGGCTTTAACATAGACTCAAACAGGCAAGAGGTTAAAGGAAATAAGATCATATAGGGGAGGAGAATTTATGTCAAGAGACTTCAAGGAATTATGCGATGATCATGGGATCAAGAGAGAATACACAATCCCAAGAACTCCACAACAAAATGGAGTTGTTGAGAGGCAAAACAGAATAGTGCAGGAAATGGCTAGGTCAATGATGAATGAGAAGAACACTGGCCAAACCTACTGGGCAGAAGAAATACACACAACAGTCCATGTTCTTAACAAAGCTCACCCTAGACCACAAAGTGACAAGACACCTTATGAACTATGGTTTGGAAGACCTGCCTCAATCAAACACTTCAAAGTCTTTGGGAGTAAATGCTACATAAAGAATAATGACGAGAACCTTGGCAAATATGATGACAGGGTTGATGAAGGTATCTTCTTGGGGTATGCTACAAACAGTAAAGGATACAGATGTTATAATAAGAGGCTACATAAAATGGTTGACTGTATTGATGTAAAAGTTGATGAAGGAATCCCAGCAAGAGAGATGTACAGGAATGAGTCTTCTACAGAAGACACAGCTAAAGCTGAAGATGAACATATCCAAGAATTAGAAAACAAAGACTCTGAATCAGATGAAGACTCAGACACTCCTATAGACTCAAATCAACAATCAACTTCAAATTCCTCCTCCAAAATCATTCAAAAGAATCATCCTGCAAGTCAGATAATTGGAGAAAAAGACAAAGGTGTACAAACCAGGAGAAAGCTAATTAAAACCACCGAACAATCTCATATAGCTTTCATATCCATGTTGGAACCCAAGAATTTCAATGAAGCTAGCAAAGATGATCACTAGGTTAAAGCAATGAATGATGAACATGATTAGATTGAGAAAAACAATATGTGGGAGATGGTTCATAGACCTGAAGGTAAAAACGTCATTGGCTCCAGATGGATCTTTAAGAATAAGTTGAATGAGAAAGGACAAGTTGTCAGGAACAAAGAAAGGTTAGTCTGTAAAGGATATGCTCAGATAGAAGGACTGGATTATGATGAAACATTTGCGCCCATAGCAAGATTAGAAGCTATTAGAATGTTTCTTGCCTATGCTTGTCATAAAAGGTTTAAAGTCTATCAAATGGATGCCAAGTCAGCTTTTCTAAATGGATATTTAAGTGAAGAAGTCTATATGTAACAACAAGAGGGTTTCAAACTATCTGATAACCCTAACTTAGTATGCAAGCTGAAGAAATATTTATATGGGTTAAAACAAGCCCCTCAAGCTTGGTATCACAGACTGGATATGTATCTCAAAGACAAAGGGTTCAAAAGAGGAACAACTGACAACAATTTGTATATTAAAACAAAGGATAATAATTTGCTCATCGTATCGGTCTATGTTGATGACATCATCTTCGGATGTAATAAGGATCCATCGGTACAATGGTTTGCTTCTGCCATGGAATTTGAGTTTGAAATTTCCATGATAGGAGAACTGTCATTTTTTCTTGGCCTGCAAATTACTCAAAGGTCTGAAGGGATGTTCATTTCTCAAGAAAAATATCTAAGAGAAATGATGAAAAGATTTCAAATGGAAGACTCCAAACCTGTGGGTACACCTATGGTTACTGGATGCAAATTAAGCAAGGATGATGACTCACCTGATGTTGATCAAAGTTCATATAGATCAATGATAGGTAGCCTGTTGTACATCACAACATATCCTCCAGACATAATGCATGTTGTAGGAATGGTAGGAAGATTTCAGTCTGCACCTAAACAGAGTCATTTGCAAGCTGTCAAAAGAATATTCAGGTATTTGAAAGAAACAATGACTTATGGTTTGTGGTATCCTAGGAATCAGAATTTTCAGTTAACTCCTTATTCAGATGCAGAATGGGAAAACTGTGTTGATGAGAGAAAAAGCACCAGTGGAGGAGCATTCTTCTTAGGTGACTCTTTAGTAGCATGGCTTAGTAAAAAGAAAGGTTCCATTTCTTTATCAACCACAGAGGCAGAGTACATTGTTGCTGCTACCTGTTTCACTCAGGTATTATGGATTATTCAGACACTTGCAGACTTGGAGGTAAAATACACTACACCGATCCCAATTCATTGTGATAACACTAGTTCTATCAGTGTGTCTAAAAATCCTGTATTCCACTCCAAGACCAAGCATATTCCCATAAAATATCATTTTCTAAGAGAGCAGGTCACCAATCAGATTGTTCAGGTCCATTACATTCCCACTACAGAACAAATTGCAGACATATTTACTAAACCCCTAGCCAAGACACCATTTGAATATCTCAAACAGAAGCTGGGTGTCATCCCATCTCACATCTAAGAGATTCCATCCTGTTAGGGGGAGTCCTGTATTGGTTTCATATCTGATACCTCCTAAAATTAATGCAACATATCAAGGGGAGTGTGCTTTCTTTGACATTGATGTCAAAGGGGGAGAAAAGGAAAGGGGTGCCTTTGTTTCCATCAATGCCAAAGGGGGAGATTGTTGGCATTTTTTACAGGCAGTGTATGCTTGTCATTGATGGAAAGTACAATAGCAATAATGACTTGGGTACAGGAAGGATGTGCCAGGCAGGCACTAGAAGTCTTTTGGCAAGACGATGCAGAACTGGCTTGACAAGATGAGAGTATGCGAAGGTATGCTTGTTCATTTGATGGCAAACAAGCAGGAAAGGAAGACCAACAACGCAACGATGATCTAATAGTAATATCGAAGTTTTGTTCAAACTTCATTTCAGAGTTTTTTGACTACCGGGATTTCAGATACCAGGAGTTGGAGATGTCAAGAACTCCCACATCAGGAGTCTCGAAATGATGAAATGCAAAAACCCGAAAAGGCACATCACTCGGAATGTTGAATATCAGGATTTCGGTTACCGGGAGATGGAGCGACAAGGACCCTTCGACATCGGGAGTCCCAAAATGATTAAATGTGAAAACCCGAAAGGGCACATCACTCAGAATGTTGAATATCAGGATTTCAGTTACCGGGAGATGGAGCGACAAGGATCCTTCGTCATCAGGAGTCCCAAAGTGCCAAAAAGGGAAACGCCGAAATTCCAGAAGAAGGCACATCATACCAGGATTTTGGATACCGGGAGATGGAGAAGTCAGAGACTCTCAACATCAGGAGTCCCAAAGTGTCGAAATATGAAATCCCGGAAATAGACACATCAACAAACCATGTCAACTAAGGACACGTGGCACAATCGGGCAATGAAAAGTGTCAAGTTGATTCAACATTTCGGGAACATGTAAGTCACGAATCAAAATGACACGTGGCAGCTATTCGACATGTGTCAATCCACGTGTGACGTCAGCAGGTTTACCTCACATCGAAACTTTCTATTTCAAAGTTTTACAGAGCAAGCAAAAACTCCACCATCACGATGTCCCAAACTTCGAAATGCTGAAAGGGACCATTGTGTGTCTCGAAAAAATCAAAGGGAAAAACGTCGAAATCCCGTAAACCGTCCATCTCAGTAGGTTATGTGAACCGTCTGATCACTTTGAAGATTTTGTGATCATGAATTTGATAATGCTGAAGTCACGATGACTCGAACGGGAAAAATCTCGAAATCGCAAAACCCGAAGTCGTGAAATGTCGATTCGCCAAAAAGAGAAACTCAGGAGTATGAACCATTGATCCTACTCCATTTTGGAGTTTCGGATACCGAAACTTGGAGGTGTCAAGAACACTTCATCACAGAAACACCAAAATATTGAAATGCGAAATTGCGATATACAGTTTTGAACTAGCCGATGGTCACCGCCTGTGGTCCTGTGGGGGAAGGAGCTAATATAGACAAGCTCTTTTTTCCGGAGTTTCGGGGATCAGTACATGGAGTGTAACAAATTTTTACCCCAGGGATCCCGAAATACTGAAATGCAAATTGGCGAAATAAACGCAAGATCACTTGAAGTCAATCCAATGGTGCAGGTGATTTTGGGCATGATCGGAGGGCTAATGTTGCTCCTCGTAGTCTAACTGCTAGAAACCATTGATGGTCTCTACCAGAGGATTCGAAGAAACCTCTGTGTGATCGCTAGAGGAGATGAAGGGTCTCCAAGCTTCTTCCAGTGAATGAAGATGATTCTTAGAGGGACTTACAAGTGGATGAGCGTTGAAGTCTGTAACTAAAGCAGAAAGTATAAGATCAACTATGACAAAGAAGATGAAGAGTATCGACTGCCGGAGAGGTTGAGGAATATCAGCATGACATCTAGTGATGCTGAATGCGTGGGAAAACCAGCAGAGAGGCTGAAGAGTTTCCATGATGAACAAGCAGAGAACTCAACATGCAGAGGATGTAGAACCATGAGACACAGAGCATGCGCAAGATGCATAGTGAGTATAATAATATGGAACAAAGAAGAGATTGGTGTTGTTTTTGTTGGGTGTGATGCATGTGCAAAGAAGAAGGTGGAGTGCAGCAACTAGGAGGCACAGAAGACAAATGGTGCATTGAAGAGGAATGGTGTATAGAGTACAAAAGAGAGAAGAACAGAAAGTGGTAGGGATGCGTGCAGGAAGACTGTGAGGCAGACAGAGCAGTGAAAATCTTGCAGAATAGTGATGAGACTGGTAAGATGTTGTTAAACATTATATCACTGTAATAAGTTTCAGTAACACATATTGATAATACAGGGTGGTAGGGAGGTGCTAGGGAGGATTTTTGTCCTCGGAGGTTCAAGTGGGTGCTTGAGCACAGGGAGTTGTATCTTCCTTCTAGTTGGTGCTAGAGAAACCAAGGAGTTGGTGCTTCCATCTAGTTGGTGCTAGAGAAACTAGGGAGTTGGTGCTTCCTTCTAGTGGGTGCTAGAGAAAACAGAGAGTTGGTGCTCTCAGCAAGTTGCAACTTCCAAAAAATAAGGTTGTACCCTCACAATGAGTTGGTGCTCATATGTATGATAATGTAAATAATGTAAATAATACTTATCATATAAAGAAGAAGAGATTTTTACCCTGTATGGGTTTCCTCTGGAAATATCTGTCTCTGTGTTTCTCATATATGTGACCGTATATATGTCTCTGTGTTTCTCATATATATCTGTCTCTGTGTTTCTGGATAGACCGTACCCTTAGTCGTACTACCCAACTACCCAAGTACTAGAGAGTATCTTCCCGGGTGTTTTTCTTGGTGGCCCTATAGAAGTCAAGCGGCTGATCGGTTTATCTTAAGAGGGCTTTAGGTAATCTAGGTTGATCTGTACACAGGTGATGTCTAATGTGCTACCACTCGAAGGGGTACCAACAAGGGTTACAAGGGTGGCCAACAGATGTGCACTTAAGTACCACTTGTATTTCCTACATGTATGAATCTTTCAACCGTGGGTTTATGTGCGTAACGACAAATTTCTATGGCTTAAAGACGCCGGAATACGTCTCTACCCTGAAAAAAAATTTAACCCAGACTTTCTGCCGAGGAAAGTGCTCTGATACCACTTGTAATATACTAGATATAAAAAGTATGCAGAACATAAATAAAATGCTAGAAATGGTAGAATAACAACTATATAACTAGAAAAATCACCACAATAGAACTGAAATGATATAAGAATAACAACAAAAATAACACTATGATTCTGAAAGAAATGTTCATGGGCCTCTTCGAGGGGGCAACCTCCAATTGAGCAGAGCTCTATTACAATAATATCCAAACTATGGTTCTCATACTCTTGACTCCTATTTATACTAAATATGTCTATCAAAAGAAACATCTAGAGGAATATCCTTCTAGAAGTGGAATCTTCTATTAGGTATTCTTACATTCGATTTATTCTATTTTATTTCAAGGTCTTATTAGTATTGACCTTTATTACATCTGAATATATTGTTCTACCTATGTGTGGGTTAGGACCCTAACAGTTAGCTTATTTACCTTATCACGTGATCGGTGCTAGAACTAAGTCCTCCAGTACTCAAATCTTCAGGATTTTCGGCCTTTTCAAACTTCCAACTCCCCAAGAGTAAATTATGTTCAAGTGAATATACTTTATTCACTAGTAGATCAGATAATTCTGGCTTAATTTGAAGTTGAGTGGACGGTCCATGCAAAATCAACAAGGTGTTTTGTTAATGGCCTTATCATTGTGCACTTTTTGGATATCGACCATGGATATTCCTTCTCGATGAACAATCATATATTACTTCGGGGTTTCAACACTCCAGGACTCTGGGATACTAGAAACTTGAAGTAGTTCAATTCCTCTAGAGGTTTACCTACCAATAAGTCATAAATCTATGTTGACTACTTGTTGTCAATTAACTCTTCACACTTACTCTATTCTTCCACTATGCTTGATCAATGGTTGAAAATGATCCCGAAGTAGATAAACATTTAGCGTTACTTCACGATTTCGAACTTCGATGCTTCGGACACTTTTGCTAGTAGAAGAAGTTGGTCATCCCCAGAGGATGTAATCTCAGAGTGATGTGGCTTGTTGACATCACTTTTGACATCACATTGGCTGAGTGGATGCCATGTGTCACCTTCATTCATTAATTTTGTATACTTGTAAATGTGTTGAACCTGCACATAATAGATCTAAATAGAAAATGACATACACAATTTGCAGAGAAAATATGAGAAAAGAGAAGTAGGAGAGAAAGAATGAAAAACATCTCATTAACCAAATGAATGAATGATAATTTACACATGATATACTCTATATAACTCAACTAATGTGCAATGGAGGAGAATCCAATGCACCATAGTGGTGGTTTAGAGTGATCTGGACATACACCAACAGTTGTGGGAGTAAACATCCACATAGTCTAGTCTCTCAGGTAGTTACGAGAGTGAACTGACAACTAATCTAAGTTAACTATCCTCTCGGTATTTAGATAATTGATTGAAACAAAGTGAAGTGAGGATGATATCATGGAATCATGAGTAATTTTCTAGTCTGGTGATGATCCCAAGGACAATGTGAATTATCTGGTGATGATCCCAATGGTGCATGGTGATAATCCCAATGTGGCATCTAGAATCCACTCAACTGATCAAAATAAATTGTGAACTTAAGAGAATATTATCCTAGATAAATATTATCCCTAAACTATAGGAAAATGAATAATGACTAATAAACATAGGGAAAACCTTAGGAAAAATAAATCTTAGGTGTGTGTGAAGTATATCCAACACCCCCTCTAAACATCACTATGGTGAAAATAAAGAATGGGTCTTGACAACGAGGCCATGTTAGGTACCCAACTACAAAAGATACACTGAAATAAATGAGGAAAGAAGGAAAAAATCATGGGAAAAATGCCCCCTAAAAGTACAATGTATGTAAAAGGAGGAACTGACAATTTCTAGGAATTTGTGTCCTTCACTGCAAGACACCTACGCAGAGAATGAAACTTTTTCTCACTGAAGGTCTTGGTGAATATGTGTGCAGCTTGTTCTGCTAAAGGACAGAATTGTAGGTCAATGATCCCCTCATGTACTAAGTCCCATATGTAGTTCATGTGGATCTCGATGTGCTTCGTTCGCTGCCTCTGAACTGGATCTCTACAGAACTTCAAAGTGCTCTGGTTTTCACACCAGATGATGATTGAATGATGAAATTGAATGCCCAACTCAACGAGAAAATGTTTTAGCCACATAGCCTGAATGGTTATGTTAACTACCCATCTGTACTCTGCCTTAGATGAATATAGATAAATGGTAGCATGTTTCTTGCTCGATCAACATATAGGCTCGGAACCAAGACTGAGTGAGTAACCAAATGTGTACTTGCTATCAATTCTATCGCTAACCTACTCAAAATCAGTGAACCTGATGAGCTCCAAAGTAGATATTGATGCATAGTGAATCCAAAAGTGATGGTTCCCTATACGTATCGAAAGATACACTTTGCAACCTTCCAATGTAGCTCATGTGGCTCCTGCATGAACCTGAAGACTACTCCAACTGCATAGGAGAGGTCTGGTCTAGAGTGTGTGAGATAAAATAAGATCCTCACTAGCTTTCGTTACAGTGTGTTGTCAACAAGTGGAGTGTCCCCGCCATCCTAAACTCTGACTCCTGATAGGAAAGGAGTCGGGGCAGACTTGTTGTTTTTCAGGTGAAATCTCAAGGATATATTTTTCATACTTGGCCTGAGATAGTTTGATTCCTGATGCATCCTAGCTGATCTAGAGTCCAAGGATGAAATGTAGCGGACCCATTTCCGTCATCAATAACCTTTCATGAAGAATCCTATTGATTGTAGCAATCGTTGAAGTTGAGCAACCGTTGATAAAAAAATCATCACATACAAAACTAGGAGTAGAAGTGAATCAGTCATCCTGAGCATGTAAACATTCGGGTCTAACTTACAATGTACAAATTTATGTGACAGCATGTTAGAAAAACAGAATCGCAAAGCAATAAAATAAAAAACAAATGTGGAAATAAAACATAGAAGATACACAATACAATAGAGACATAGATATACGTGGTTCACCCAGTCTGGGCTACGTCCACTGGAGAAATTTTCAGGTCCTTCCTTTTTATTATCCATCAAATGAAGGGATACAACCTACATCATACCCGTTATAACTTTCTCTTCTTTCTCTCACAATCTCCTCACTCAGAATACAATATTCACAATGATACATAGACACAATGAATTTCCCTCATAAAAGAGGGTTTCCTTAGATGGAAAAAAACCCTAACATAACTTCTATTGTCAGATCAGTGACCTTATAATGAACAAACCATATTTACTATGAAATTACAATATACATTTACAAGGAAATTTTTCCTTTGGGGGATTCGCCCCCAAACCCCCGTCGAGGGCCCACTTGCCCCAAGACCCCGCAGGGGGGGAAAGACCCCCTGCATGGAGGGGTGTACAATATTTATGGGTGTACAGTCTTCATGGGTTATAAAAACAACTCAAAATAAATACCTATGAATCCAAAAGATAATCACGCTCCACAAGAAACATTCTCCCACTTGGAGACTAATAAAAACAACTCTACTATTGTTGTACCTGCTAAACTATACTCCACCTTGGACCTGGAAAATTTCTCATCTTCACCTTCATGCTTGAAGACCAATTGAAACTGAGCAGGAATTCAGTTTCTCCCTAGTTACTCCCTTTGTTAACATGTCTGTAGGATTCTAGCTAATGTGTATCTTTTCGAACTTCAAATGTCCATATTCCAAGATGGATCGTATGAAATGGTACCTGAGCTGTATATTCTTACTCTTTGAATGGAAGGCTTATTTATTTGCAAGATGAATGGAAATCTCGCTGTCACAGTACAACCTGTTATTCTCTTTCTTCTTTCCCATTTCCTCCATAAACCTCTATAACCAAATCATCTCTTTACTATCCTTTGTAGCAACAACATACTCTTCCTCTGTTGTTGAAAGTGAAACAACCTTTTGCACTTTTGAAATCCAACGTACTATTGTTCCACCTACAGTTAAAACATACCTTGTGGTTCTCCTCCTGCTATCTTTATCACCTACCATATCTGAATTAACATATCCCTATAGAACAGTGTATGAAACTCCAAAAAATAATTCATGAGTAGCAATACCTTTCAAATATGTGAGAATCCACTTACTACCTCCCAATGTTCTTTACCTGGATTGTTCATAAACCTACTCACAACTCCCACTCCATGTGCAATATCTGGTCTTGTGAAAACCATCACATACATGAAGCTACCAACTCTTGATGAATAAGGGACCCTGGACATGTATTCTATCTCCTCCTATGTCTTGGGATACATTTCTTTGGTTAATTTGAAATGGTTGGCCAAAGGTGTACTAACTAGTTTTGCATTCTACATTCTAAACATCTCCTACACCTTCTTTATGTACTCACCCTAAGATAATGTCAAATTGTGATTTTTCCTATCTCTTGTTATTCTCGTACCAAGTATTTTTATTGCAGCACCCAAATCCTTCATTGCAAATGAATTAGCTAATTTCTTCTTGAGAACATTTATATCCTGCATATTAGACCCTACAACAAGCATGTCATCTACATACAATAACAAGATAATATAGCTTCCATTTTCTAGATTTTTTAAATAAACACAATGATCAGAATGACATCTAGTATAACCTTGTTCTATCATAAACCTGTCAAACTTCAAATACCACTGCCTTGGAGCTTCCTTTAGTCCATACAATCTCTTCTTCAACATGCATACCAAATTTTCCTTCCCTTTGACCTCATACCCCTATGGTTGTTGGATATAAATCTCTTCCTCGAAATCCCCATGAAGAAAAGTTGTTTTTACATCTAACTGTTCAACATGTATATCTTCTACTTCCACAAGACTTAAAATAGTCCTAATTGAAGTCATTTTAACAACAGGAGAAAATATTTCATCAAAATCTATACCTTTATCTTATGCAAATCCCTTTACAAAAAGTCTATCCTTGTACCTCTCTTTTCCTCCATTTTATTCCTTCAACTTGTAAACCTATTTATTCTTCAATGCTCTTTTTCCTATAGGCAACTGAACCAAATCCCAAGTCTGGTTATTTACTAGGGAATCCATTTCCTCTTTCATTCCTTGCTCCCATTTAATTTTAGTGTCTACCTGAATTTCCTCTTGATAACATTCTGGTTCACCAAAATCAGTCAAGAATAAATAATACAGTGAAGGAGAGTATCGTTCAGGGGGTCTACTTAACATGGTATATATTCTAAAAACACTTTCAAGAGTTTGAGGTACTTGTTTATCCTTTTTTGTACATTTTACTTTTCTGGTAACTTTGGAATTTCTTTTTCAGTGGTCTCATCAAGCATTGTGTATTCTTGTTTTTATTTTTCCTATTTCTTTCCCCACAACTGATCTTTGTACATGAACTTCTCATTGAATATGACATCTCTACTCCTAATTATTTTGTGATTTTCATAATCCTATAAGTGATAACCAAAATCATTAAGACCATATCCAATAAAGGTATACTTCTTGGATTTTTCCTCAAGATTTGTTCTATTTTATTTATCATATGGACAAATTCTTCACAACCGAAAGTCTTAAAAAAAGAATAGTTTACGATTTTACTTGTCCATGCCTCCTCTATAATTCCACCATCCAAAGAGCTTGAAGGTCCTTTGTTTATTAAGTAAATAGAAGTATCTATAACATATTCCTAGAAATGTAAGGGAAAACCAACATGCAATCACATACTCTTTGCACGCTCCATGATTGTTTTGTTCATCCTTTCTAACACACCATTTTCTTGTGGTGTTCCTGGAAATGTCTTCTCTCTACAAATCACATGGTATGAATAGTAATCATCAAAATCCTTGTTGCAATATTCACCTTCATTTTTCACACACACACACACACCTAGGATTTATTTTTCCTAAGGTTTTCCCCATGTTTATTAGTCATTATTCAGTATCCTATACTTTAGGGAGAATATTCCTCTAGGAGAATATTCTCTCAATTCGCACTTCACTTTGATCAATTGAGTGGAGTCTATATGAAACATTGGGATTATCACCATGAAACATTAGGATCATCACCAAATAATGTGCACTGTCCTTGGGATTCCTTGATCTCCTCCTCACTTCACTTCACTATGTTTCAGTCAGTTAATTGAAGACCGAGAGACTAGTTAACTTAGACTAGGTGGCAATTCAATCTCGTAACTTCTTGAGAGACTAGACTAGGTGGCAATTTACTTCTGTAACTATTGGTGTGTGTCCATATCACTCTATACCACCACTATGGTGCATTGGTTTCTCCTCCAGTGTGCATTAGTTGAGTTATACAGAGTATATCATGTGTAAATTATCTTTCATTCATTTGGTTAATGAGAATTCTTCCATTATTTCTCTCCTGCTTCTCTTTTCTCATATTTTCTCTACAAATTGTGTATGCCATTTCATATATAGATATATTATATGAAATTTCAACACATTTACATGGTATCAGAGATGACATACTGCTAGGAAAAATACACACCAAATTATTTTTGTAGGTACCGAATATTGATGACAGCGGAAAAATGAAATTTCCAAAAGAATTAATTCTTACACCGTACAATTTATTTGCATGGAAGGAGAAGATGATAATTCATATTCTAAGAAGAGGAATATATAGGTTAACCATGAACACAAAAACTGAACCAACATCAGCCGTAGAAAAATCCAAGTATCTAAATCGAATGGATGAATCATTTGGAACTTTTTGCTGTCTCATTTCTCCTGAACTCCTCTTTAACATATCCTCCTATAAAAATCCCAATGAAGCTTGGAACACCATGGAAGGGATTTTTGGAAAATAGGATGATATTAGGGGACACATGATCGAGGTGGAATTGCTCACTTTTGATCCAAAAAACTTTGACAATATCCAATATTTATTTACCAAATATAAGGATTTGTTGTCACAACTCAAGGCTTGTGAGGTTGATAAATCTAAGGAGGAGAAAAAAATGGTTCTTACCATTCTCTCCAAACTTGGTCTAGAATACTCATTGTTTGTATCTACATTTCATTAAGTTAGGATCACCTCTAGAGACACTTGGATGATACCCTCTCTTGAGGCCTTTACATTGGTTGTGGAGTCTGATTATCTTCCTGATTCAGAGGTCTTTATTTTTAGTCATGTTTATACCCCATGAAGACTTTACACCCTAGAATATTGTACACCCCTCCATGCAAGGGAGTGCATGGGTGCTATCCCCTCGGATGTGTGGTCCGAGGGAAATAAGGCCCCTGACGGGGGTTCGAGGGATAATCCCCCAAAGGAAATATTTCCTTGTAAATGTATATTTAAATTTCATAGTAAATATGGACCATTCATTATAAGGTCGCAGATCTGACAATAGAATTTATGTTAGGGTTTTTTTTCCTAGAAGGAAACCTTCCTTTATGAGTGAAATTTATTGCAGCTATGTATGATTGTGAATATTATATTTCGAGTGACGATATTGTGAGAAAAAGAAGAGGAAATTAAAATGGGTGTGATGTAGGTAGTATCCCTTCATTTGTTGGATAATAATAAAGGAAGGACCTAGAAATTTCTCTAGTGGACATAGCCCACACTGGGTGAACCACGTATATCTGTGTCTCTATTATATTGTGTATCTTCTATGTTTTATTTTATTTCTCTGCGATCCTGTTTTTTTAACAAATGGTGTTAGAGAGAAAGGAAACTCGCAGGAAAAGAGGGTTCTTAGTTCAAGTGGGAGCAATGGTGGAAGATGAAAAGTTTAGGGTCAAGAAATTTAATGGCCAAAACTACAAGTTATGGAAGATGTAGATGGAAGATTATTTATATCAAAATGATCTATTCCTACCATTGGGTGGAATAGAAAAGAAGTTGATGACCATGAAGGATGAAAAATGGGAGGTTCTTGACAGAAAGGCACTAAGAATGATACAGTTGAGCCTGGCTTACAATATTTCGAAAGAAAAGACAACGAAGAAGTTGATGGACTCCTTGTGTAAACTGTATGAAAAACCCTCGACGTCTAATAAGATATTTCTACTGAAGAGATTATTTAATATGAAGATGTCAAAATGTGGGTATGTTGCAGACCATTTAAATGAATTTAATACGATTACTAATATTGGAAGATTGGTTGTTGTTATTGATTTCAACCCTAGCCATTGGATTTTGGACCCCACAGTTGATCAAAGTAGATATACATGAAGGAAATTACTCATGCAGATACAACACCCATGCATGGATAGTGTAAGTCATGCTGCTTTCAGTGGTATGTGGCACGTCAAGTGTCATGATTGAGGAGAAATGAATTTTTGAAGATGACAATGTGAATTGAAGCATAAACTACATTTCGGCCCTAATGTTAAAAGGAAGTGACATAAATGGTATAAATACATCTCATTATACATTCATTTTTCAACACACACAAGTTTATTAATGAACAAGGAAATATAAGTCAAATTTATGAGTAAATTTGAAGTAAAGAAGGTTGAATTTCAAGGGAGGATGAAGTCTTTTGGTGATGTGTTCTAAGGTATGTTATTTACAGGTCATCTTACCATTTTCACTATAAATTTAATTCTAGAAAAATTCAGATGGTGAAATTTAGAGGCTATTTAGAATACATATCTAGGTACCTATGGTAAACATTCCATCTCTTTGTTCACTATAATTTTGGAGATACACTATGTGGAAGATAGGGTTTTAGACTAGTCATAAAGCTAGTCATAAACATGTGTTCAGGATAAAAACGTCATAAGTCTTCATAGAGAATCTAAATGAAGTGAGACCAATTGCATTGGAAATATCACAGGATTTAGTTTATTGTGTACGAATTTCATAATGTGATGTTAAATATTGAGCGCGGGGCATTCTATACAGGTTTTCTCTCTTGAATAAGCCACAATTTAATAAGGTCTACCATTTTCTCTATAATTCCTTTTCTAGGAGGATTCAAGGAGTGAAACTTGGAGGCGTTTCAGAGAATACATTGGGTAATATTATCTATAGGATCAAAGTATTCCAAGAAGTGAAGAATTTTATAATTTGAAGAAGTCTCAACAAGCATTATGAGGTTCTATGCGATGGTTGGTTGATGGTGATAATTTAATGTAAAGTTTTATTATCTCTCATATATTCTTGGGTGGAAGTAAGGGGAAAGGATGGAGAGGTCAAACCTCTCTTGATATTGGAGGATTGTATATTCCTTTTGTAGTTTTATCCCTCTCTTTATATTCAGAAGCTATAACTGCCTTTGGAAGTCATTACTTCCTTTGAACAATAATACACGATTACTTCTTATATAATGTGCATTGTGTATTGGTGTATCTCTTATACTATTCTTCATTGTTCATTAGATAGTCTTCATTATTTATTGGATATAAATTGAATACAAGATCTGATTGATGTACAAGTTCAAAAATATTAATTGATCTAAATACCGATTCACCCCCTCTCAGTATTTCCAACAATTGGTATCGGAGCAGGTTTCCTTCAGAGCAATTTAACCACTGGAAGGAAAATCGTGAGCAAAGATGGATGACCATGAGAACATTCCAAATGGAATTCAATGATTTGATGGAAGCAATTATGTATACTGGAATGATAGAGTGAAAAATTACCTAACAACTTTGGGAGTAGACATTTGGTACTCAGTTGTAAATGGATATGTAATCCCAAAGAATGCTCCAATCGATCCAAATGAGAAGAAGCTTATGAGTTGTAATTCAAAAGCTATACATGTTATTCTATGAGAATTTGCACCAACCATTTCTATCAAAGTGATGGGCTGTAGCACTACTAAAGAGTTATGGGAAAAACTCAAGAGTATCTATGAAGGTGATCCAAAAGTTAAGCATGTCAAGCTTCAATGACATAGAAAAGAATTTGAAAATTTAAATATGAATGAAAAGGAAGATATTGCAAACCTATTTTCTTAGAGTTTATGAAGTTGTTAATTCTATCATAGGATTAGGTGAAGAGATCAATGAATTCTTGGTTGTACAAAAAGTGTTGATGTCACTTCTCTTGAAGTATGATGCTAAGGTCTCTGCCATTGAAGAAAATAGAGACTTGACCAAAAGGACAATGGATGAATTACATGGATCTCTTATAGCATATGAAACGAGAATAGGTACAGAAAGTTACTAGTCAAACAATGAAGCAGCCTTTAAAGCCATAAATAAGAAAAAATACAAGGATAATGACCTTGATGAAGAAATAACAAATTTCGTAAGAAGGCTCTAAAAGGGAACTGGAAGATACAAAGGTAAGTCTCCTCTCAAATTATTTAACTATGGTATAATAAGACATATTGCTCAAAACTGCTACTATAAAAAGAGAAGTCTCAAAAATAAAAGAGCTTCTACTCCAAGGATGATAACATCTCCTCATATGAGAGTGATGAAGAAGATAATGATGGAGGAGAAGTTCTCTTCATAACCCAAGAAACCCAGGATGATGATCACAAGAGTTCTAAAGAAGAAGAAATCATTTATGAAGAATATTCAGATGAAGAAGCCAACCTTGATTCCTTTTGGGGATACAAAGATAATGTAGAGAGTGAACAAGAAGATGAGAATATTGAAAAGTTGAAGCATGTTGAAACTGAAAATAGAAAGCTTAGAAACACAAACATAATACTAAAAGGTGAATTGAGTAGTTGTGAAGAAGATAATTACAAGCTTGAAAAGACCATTGGTAGCGTGAAGGAACAATTACAAAATTATGAGAAATTGAAAGAAGAATTGGATCACACAAAAGGGGAGCTACTATTGACAATAAAAAAAGTTGAAGAAGTTCGAAAAAAGCACTGAAAAATTAGATGAGATCCTTCACAGTCAAAGATATCCAAACGACAAGATAGGACTAAGATACAATGACAGTTTGAAGACAACAAAACAAGAGAAGGAATATAAAAATGATGAAACCAACACTCCAAAGCAAGTTGAACAACAAGATATAAGACTAGAATTCCTAAGGAATGAGACATCAAGAATATCCTCTCCCATCATGTATAAAAGCAATCATTATAAAGGAAACTACAAAAGAATAGATCGTGAACCCAGATGGACCACACCACAAAGAATATCACTTACTCCCTGGTATCATAATTTCTTTCTTGGACATTGTTATACTTGTGGAAATTTTGGACACAAGGTAATCAATTGTAGAATCAATGAAAGGAATAACTACGCAGGCTACATGAATGGTGAAAATAGTAGATACGAAAATGTTCATAGACCTATCAAAAGAAATTGTAATCCATTTGAACAATTAATGGATCAAAATATTGTATGCTACAAGTGCAATAATCTTGGTCACAAAGCACGAGATTCTAGAGAGATGAAGGAAGATAATCCTATGCCAAATGTACCTATACCAACTACAACATGGAAAAGGAAAGAAATTCCACCCAATGAAAACTGTTGAATAGCATTGGTCACTAACGAATGAAAAGAATAATATGAATGGTTTATAGACAGTGGGTGCTCATCTTATATGACCGGAGATCAAAGAATTTTTTTTAGCTTGAAGAAAAAGGGTGGAAATGTTGCATTTGGAGATGACTCATCTACCAAAATACTTGGAAAAGGAACAATAAAGCTTGGAAGTGAAAATGTAAAGGAATGAAAATTCCTATTGGTTGAATATCTAAAGCATAATCTCCTAAGTGTCAGCAAAACATGTGATCAAGGATACACTATTACGTTTGACACCCGAAAATGTAAAATTAGAGAAAAGAACTCAGAAAGATTGGTTGCAACTTCAACAAGAAGACCAAACAACATATACATCATAGAAATGAATAAGAGAGAGAATACATAAGCCACCCAAAAGTATTCCATGGAAGAAAAATTACCAAAGACCAAAAATAAGGATGAAGTATTATTGAGTGCCACATGTTCAGGGGGAGTAGACCCAAAGAAGAAGGTCACCTTATGCCATTAAACTCAGGGGGAGAAACCTCACCCTTTGCCATTGATTTCAAAGCGGGAGAGAAATTGGGATCATGATGACAGGGGAGCATGAGTTTTTCCATCAATGACAAAGGGGGAGATTGTTGGAAGATTGGTTGATGTCATTGATGTCAACCCTAACCATTGGATTTTGGACCCCACAGTTGATCAAAGTAGATAGACATGAAGGAAATTACACATGTTGATACAATACCCATGTATGGATAGTATAATTCATGCCACTTTTGGTGGTATGTGGCACGTCACATGGATCCTCACGATTGAGGATAAATGAAGTTTTGAAGATGACAATGTGAATCGCAGAAGAAACTACATGTCGGCCCTAATGTTAAAAGGAAGTGACATAAAGGGTATAAATACATCTCATTATAAATTCATTTTTCAACACACACAAGTTTATTAATGAACAAGGAGATATAAGTCGAATTTCTAAGGAAATATGAAGTAAAGAAGGCCAAATTCAAAGGAGGATGAAGTCTTTTGGTGATGTGTTCTAAGGTATGTTATTTACAGGTTATCTTACCATTTTTGCTATAAATTTGTTTATAGAATGACTCAGATGGTGAAATTTGTAGGATATTGAGAAGACATATCTAGGTACATGTGGTAAAACTTCCAGCTCTTCATTCGCTATAATTTTGGAGATACACGTTGTGGAAGATAGGGTTTTTGACTAGTCTTGAAGCTAGTCACAAACATGTTTTCTGGGTAAAACAATCATTACGTCTTCATAGAGAATCCAAATGAAGTGAGACCAATTTCATTAGAAATAGTATAGACTATAGTTTCTTGTGTACAAATTTCATAATCTGATGTTAAATATTGAGTGTGGGGTATTTTGTAGAGGTTCACTCTCTTGAATAAACCAAAATTGAATAAGGTCTACCATTTTCTCTATAACTCCTTTTATGGGAGCATTCAAGGAGTGAAACTTGGAGGAGTTTCAAAGAATACATTCAGTAATATTATCTATAGGATCAGAGTATTCCAAGAAGTGAATAATTGCAGAATTTGAAGAAGTCTCAGGAAGCATTATCAGGTTCTATCTGATGGTTGGTTGACGGTGATAATTTAATGTAAAGTTTTATTATCTCTCATATATTATTGGGTGGAAGGAATGGGAAAGGATGGATATTTCAACCCTCTATTGATATTGGAGGATTGTATCTTCATTTTGGAGTTGTATCCCTCGCTTTATATTTGGAAGTTGTAGCTACCTTTGGAAGTCATTACTTCCTTTGAACAATAATACATGATTACCTCTTATATATTGTGCATGGTGTATTGGTGTATGTATTATAATATTCTTCATTGTTCATCGGATAGTCTTCATTGATGATTGGATATAAATTGAATACACGATCTGATTGAAGTACAAATTCAAAAATACTAATTTCTCTAAATACTGATTCACCCCCCCTCTCGGTATTTCCAACAACTAATCAACTAAGTTCTGTAAAAGTGGAATTTGATGATGAGGTTAAGGATCTTCTAATCTTGTTCTCATTGCTAGAAAGCTAGAATGGCTTGGTCATGGTTGTAATTAAATCTGTATCTGGTTCAAACACTCTAAAATTTGATGATGTTGTTGGTTTTATCCTTAGCAATTAAATGCAACGGAAAAGCACAGGTGAGACATCAGGTAATGTGTTAAACATGGAGAATAGGGGAATACAAAAGAATAGAGGAAATGGCTCAGGGAACTGTGAGAATTATAGGAAGAGAAGATCCAAATCCATACTTGGAAAGATAGAGTGTTGAAATTGTGGAAACAAAGGACACCTGAAGAAAGATTGCAAAGATCGAAAGGAGAAAAGAGATATACAGTAGGAGAAAAATCAGGAAGCAAATGTAATAGGTGATGTGTTACAAGATGATTTGATTATTTATGTAGATAATATTTTTGAGGCTTGGTGTTTGCACTCTTTTCGTCGATGTGTGAGCAAAAAGTGAGTGCTTACATGCCTAGTTGGGCTCTGCTAGTCATGACAGCTGTATGGTAAAAGGTTAGAAAGAAAACAATAGAGCTATTAACAAGAATTAAACAAAAACTAAATAAAAACATGAGCATGAAAATAAAAATAAAAACAAGTAGCAATGGACCAATATCACCAATGTATTAGCTGGGCTGATAGATGAAATCCAAAGACACAATGGAGAAAGAGGACTTGGGTCCCTTCCCTCTCCAATGGAAGGCTCTTTGAGGCCCTCAACTGATTTTCTCTCCTTACAAGAAAAGATGAAATGTGGATGAAAGAACTCCAAGATTAT
>ML786629.1:431378-552914 GCA_009831015.1 Picea engelmannii
AATGCGCCGTTTGGCAGGCGCACGGGTTTTGTACTCCACAGCCGCGCATATGCGCCCGATGTACGAAGATGTAGCGCGCATGCGCGCGTTTTCCATGGGTGCGATGCGCTTTTTAATTTTTTAGCCAATTTTGTATAGTTTTGTCCCTTTTGTTGTGCTGTGAAGTTAATCCTTGTGCCATGAATGACTGTTTTTCTGTGCTGATGATGCGGAGTTCTTGTCGCCCTGTGCGGACGAAATTTCAGTGATAACACTTGGGTACTAGATTCATAGGATTCATTTCATGCTACACCCCAAAGGAAACATTTTATAGATTATGATTAAGGTGATTTTGGACAGGTTCATTTGGGTTATGATGCACCATGCAAACATGTTAGAATGGGAAAGGTAAAAATAAAGCAAAAGAATGGAAACCAATGGTTTTTGAAAGAGGTAAGACATGTTCCAGATCTAAGGAAAAATATAATTTCAACAAGGAATTTGGAAAGTGAAGGTTGTATATCCATATTTACAGATAAGGTGTGGAAGGTCACCAAAGGATCATTGGCGATAGAAAAAGGAGAGAAGGTAGGTACATTGTATTTATGTACTGGTAATACTAATTCTTCTATCTCTTTAGCTTCTACAAGAGTGGATACAACAATGTGGAATCATAGGCTTGGACACTTGAGTGAGAAGCAAATGAAGATACTTCACAAAATAATTTTGTTTCCAGATCTTAAACAAATTGATTTGTATTTCTGTGAGCATTGTCTTTATGGAAAACAAAAGAGAGTCAGATTTCTCAGAGTTGGAAAAGAAAATAAGAGTGAAAGGTTAGAGCTTGTGCATATAGATGTATGGGGACCAACTCAGGTATCATCTCTTGGTGGATTTCATTAATATGTTACTTTTATTAATGATGCAACTAGAAAAAGTTGGGTTTATTGCATTCGACAAAAATCTAACGTTTTTGATACTTTTAAGAAATCGAAATATTTGTTTGAGAATGAGACAGGAAAAAGGTTAAAGTGTCTCAGATCAGAAAATGGAGGTGAATATTGAAGCAATGAGTTTGATGATTATTGTTCATACCATGGGATTTGTAGAGAGAAAACAGTTGGAAGAACACCACAAGAAAATGGTGTGTCAGAAAGGATGAACATAACAATCATGGAGCGTGCAAGGAGTATGAGATTGCATGCTTGTTTTCCCTTACAATTCTGGGTAGATGTTGTCGATAATATTGTTTACTTAATAATGTAGATTTTAACCTTATACAATATTTATTGCAAACAAATTTTTAGTAAAAGAACAAAAAAGATACAATGAAAAATACAAACATTACACAGATAGTTTTCCCCTGGAAAACCAAACCGGGAAAACCATCATTTTCTATATTCATTCATAGTGATACATTGTTTACAATAAAATATACATATAGGACCCAATGACATCCAAAAACCTAACCCAATGAATTGTATTAGTCAACAACCCTAGTTCCTTAACTGGAAATAGAAAACCATCGGCAAAAAACCATATGTCAAAAAACCGCCCAAAAATGTGACACGTTTCTCGAGGATTTTTTTTTTCTCGGGGGCATTGCCCCTCAAACCTCCCTGCACGCCCGCCGCAATGCATACACTACTACTCATGCAAAGAATATAACACATACCCAACAAATAAACATAGGACCTTCAAGCTCTTTGGATGGTAGAATTCCAAAGGAGGCATGGAAAGGTAAAAAGGTAAACTATTCCTTTTTGAAGACTTTTGGTTGTGAAGAATTTGTCCATATTGATAAAGAAAATATAAAAAATATTGAGGAAAAATCCAACAAGTGTACATTTATTGGATATGGTGTTAATTCTTTTGTTTATCGCTTATGGGATTATGAAAATCAAAAAATCATTATGAGTAGAGATGTCATATTCAATGAGAAGGTCATGTACAAAGATCAGTTGCATGGAAAGAAACATGAAAAAGAAAAACCATAATACACAATGATTGATGAGATCACTGAAAAAGAAATTCCAAAGGTACTAGAAAATAAAAACGTACAACAACAGGAGCAACATGTACCTCAAACTCCTGCAAGTGTTGTTAGAAGATCTACCAGGTTAAGTAGACTCTCTGGATGATACTCTCCTTCATTGTATTATTTATTGTTGATTGATTCTGGTGAACTAGAATGTTATGAAGAGACAATGCAGATAGACACTAAAAATATTTGGGAGCAAGGAATAAAAGAAGAAATGGATTCTCTAGTAAATAACCAGACTTGGGATTTGGTTCAGTTGCCTGCAGGAAAAAGAGAATTACAGAATACATGGGTTTACAAGTTGAAGGAAGAACATCGAGACAAAAAGTGGTACAAGGCTAGAATTCTTGTAAAGAGGTTTGCACAAAAGAAAGGTATAGATTTTGTTGAAATATTTTATCATATTGTTAAAATGAATTCAATTAGGACTATTTTAAGTCTTGTGGCAGTAGAATATTTGCATCTTGAACAATTAGATGTAAAAACAACTTTTCTTCATGGGGATTTGGAAGAAGAGATTTATATGCATTAGCCACATGGGTATGAGGTCAAAGGGAATGATAATTTGGTATGTAGGTTGAATAAGAGCTTGTATGACCTAAAGTAAGCTTCAAGGCAGTGGTATTTGTAGCTTGACATGTTTATGACAGAACGAGGTTATAGTAGATGCCATTTTGATCACTATGTTTATTTTCAAAGGCTAGAAAATGGAAGGTATATTATATTTCTATTGTATGTAGATGACATGCTTGTTGTATGGTATAATAAGAATGATATAAATGTGCTCAAGAAGAAATTAGCTAGTTTATTTGCGATGAAGGAATTGGGTGCTGCAAAGAAAATCCTTGGTATGAAAATAACAAGAGACAAGAAAAATTGCAAAATGACAATGTCTCAGGGTGAGTACATACAAAAAGTGTTGGAGAGGTTTAGAATGCATAATGAAAGACCAGTTAGTACACCTTTGGCCAGCTATTTCATGTTAAATATGGAAATGTGTCCCAAGACATAGGAGGAGATAGAATACATGTCCAAGGTCCCCTATTCATCAGTAGTTGATAGCTTGATGTATGTGATGGTTTGCACAAGACCAGATATTGCACATGCAGTTGGAGTTGTGATAAGGTATATGAACAATCCAGGTAAAGAACATTGGGAGGCAGTAAAGTGGATTCTCAGGTATTTGAGAGGTATTGCTACTCATTCATTATGTTTTGGAGGTTGAGACATTGTTCTACAGGGATATGTTGATTCATATATGGTAGGTGATAAAGATAGGAGGAGGAGAGACACATGCTATGTTTTTACTATAGGTGGAACAATAGTAAGTTGGATTATGAAACTGCAAAAGGTTGTTTTACTTTCAACAACAAAATGAAACTATGTTGTTGCTACAAAGGCTAGTAAAGAAATGATTCGATTATCGAGGTTTATGGAGGAATTGGGAAAGAAGTAGGAGAATAGTAGGTTGTATTGTGACAGTGAGAGGGTCATTCATATTGCAAATAATTCATCCTTCCATTCAAAAAATAAACATATACAACTAGGGTACCATTTCATATGATCTATTTTGGAAGATGGACATTTGAAGTTGGAAAAGATACACACTAGCCAGAATCTTGCAGACATGTTAAAAAACGGAGTAACTAGAGAGAAATTGAGTTCTTACTTAGTTTCAGTTGGTCTTCAAGCATGAAGGTGAACATGAGAAATTTTCTAGGTCCAAGAAGTATCGTAGTCCAACAAATACAACAACGGTGGAGTTGTTGAGATTACTCTCCAAGTGGGAGATTATTGGTTGTGGAGCCTAATTATCTTCCTGATTCAGAGGTATTTGTTTTCAGATGTGTTTATACCCCATGAAGACTTTACACCCTGGAATATTGTACACCCCTCCATGCGGGGGCGTGTATGGGGGGTTATCCCCTAGGCTAGGGTGTCCAGGGAAAAGTGGGCCCCCGACAGTGGTTTGGGGGCGAAGCCCCCGAAGGAAAATTTTCCTTGTAAATGTATATTGTAATTTCATTGTAAATATGGACCGTTCATTATAAGGTCAAAAATTTGATGGTAGAAGTTATGTTAGGGTTGTTTCCCCCTAGAAGGTAACCCTTTTATAAAGGAAATGTATTGCGACTATGTATCATTGTGAATATTGTATTCTGAGTGAGGATACTGTGAGAGAAAGAAGAGGAAATTACAACGTGTGTGTTGTTGGTTGTATCGCTTCATTTGCTGGATAATAATAAAGAAAGGACCTGGCAATTTCTATAATGGATGTAGCCCACACTGGGTGAACCATGTATTTGTTTGTCTCTATTGTATTGTGTATCTTCTGTGTTTTATTTCCACATTTATTTTATTTTATTTCTCTTCAATCCTATTTTTCTAACACTTTATCGAGTCTCTGACATAAGAGCAGAACAAGCTCATCAATATTAGAAAAATCAAAGGACCAAAGGTGCATGCACTTACTGTGCAAGATGGTTTCAGTCATAAATATCATAAATCTAAAGACAAAGACAAAAGGAAAGAACATGCAAATCCAAATAAGGAAGGGTACTCAAAACCCTTCAACAATGTCTTCGGATCCAATGGTGGAAAGCGAAGAAAGGGGGAGAAATGCACTTACTTCCATAAATTATTCCATCTAGAATCCACATGTATGTAGAAACAGATAGATCAAATGGCCCAAATACTTCAGCAAAACAACCTTGGAGATTGCATCCCCAAGGGTGCCAAGAAGAAGAAGCCAGAAGATCAGAATATCAAGAAAGACAATTCTAGCCATGCTTTGATTGCCATCAACTCCTCTCCCAATGCTTGGTTCATAGATTCAAGTGCATCACACCACATGGTAGCCACAAAAAATATATATTCTTAATTCGATGCATGTAAAGGTACTTCTATTCTTATGGGGGACAACACTCTAGTCGAGATCACCAACAAAGGAAGAATTTAACTCACAAAAAAAGATTCAAGAATGTGCTACATGTTCCCAAACTTTCCGCCAATCTTCTCTCCATGTATCATATGACAAACTCCAACATTGGAAAGAGAGTCATATTCACACTTAATGCAGTGGATATCTATGACATGAAAACCAATTCCAAGGTTGTTATCGGTGAGGCAAATCATCAATATAGACTCTACACATTTTCTAAATTTATTGAAACAGATTTTGCATCACTACTTACCCATGTTGATGAAATAAATAGGATATGGAACAAAAGATTCAAGCATTTAAATTTCAGATATATGAAACAACTTCCGTATTTTTGGTTCACATGCATGGGCCAGGATTCCCTCTGAGAAGAGGAAGGAACTTGATCGACAGAGAACAAAGTGTATATTTGTTGGATACCTCGACGATGTGAAGGTATACATACTCATTGATCTTTACTCAGACTAGCTCATCATTGAGAGAAGTTTCCAATTTGAGGAAAGTGTCTCACATGTAAAGTGTTTCGCATGTAACTCAACAACCACATGCATACACTTATGTTCTTCCACCTGTCAAAGATGATGAACATGCACATGTTGACTCTTCTTCAGTTGAGAGCTATGATTCATAGGATTGAGATGATCCATACACAAAGTCAGTATAGTCAGCTGAAAAGTGCATGCAGATGCAGATGCAGAGCCAGAGCAGAGGCCCAAGTGGGCAAAGACTACTCTTCAGGATGCAGAAGATCTTCTTGGGGATGTATTTGATACTAGGAGGAATTGAGCTGATTTCAAGGATCCTTCTATTTCACTCACTGCCACTGAACCAATTCCACCTAGTAATCTTTTCTTGGTTCATTCTTCAGATCCACAATATTATGACAAGAATGTTGGAAATCCCTTTTAGGAATTCTCCATGTAGGAGGAGTACAACTCCCTCCTCGAGAACTAGACATGGGATCTGGTTCCCCTTCCTTTAGGAAGGAAACTTGTCAAGTGTAGATGGGTCTATATGACCAAGAACGAAGTGAATGGACATGTTAGTGGATAAAAATAAAGGCTAGTTTCCAAAGGCTTTCAGCAGGTGCATGGAATTGACTATGATGAGAGCTTATCTCCAGTAGTGAATATGGATTCCATACATTTGTCACTTGCCATTACGGAAGCCAAGGGACAGGAAGTCCATCACATGGACATGAAGAATTCATTTCTTCATGTTGATATCTCTAAGGAGCTCTATATGGACAAGCCCCAAGGATTTGTGCAGGATTCATCTTTGGTATGTCGAATGAAGAAGTCTCTTTATGGACTTAAGAAGTCTTCGAGGGAATGGTATTTCAATATGGATTCCTGCCTGATGTCACATAAAATTTTACTTTGTAATTCAGACCCAAATGTTTACATACTCAATATGGTTGATTCACTTATACTCCTAGTTCTATATGTTATTGATTTGTTCATCACCAGTTGCTTGACTTCAGAAATTGTTGAAGTCAAGAGGATTTTTCATGACAGGTTCTTGATGATTGACATGGGTCCTCTACATTTCTTCCTTGGACTCGACATCAGTCAGGATGCATCAAGCATCAAAATGTCTCAGGACAATTATGCATGAGATATCCTTGAGATATTTCACATGAAAGACTGCAATTCCTCCCCGACTCCTTCCCTATCAGGATTCAGACTTGAGGATGGTGGGGACGCTCCACTGGTGGAAAGCACACAATACAAAAATTTAGTGGGTATATTTTTGTATCTCACACACTTTGGACTAGACCTCTCCTATGTAGCTAGAGCAGTCTCCAGGTTCATGTAGAAGCTGCATGAGATACATTGGAAGGATGCAAAGCATATCCTTCGATACGTGCATGGAACCATCACCTTTGGGATTCAATATGAAGTAGAATCTACATTGGACGTCATCAAGTTCACTGATTCTAACTGAGTTGGTGATAGCATTGATCATAATTCCACATCTGGTTACTAACTTAGTCTTGGTTTCGGGCCTATATGTTGGTCAAGAAAGAAGCAGGTTTCTATTGCTTTATCTTCAGCTGAGGCAAAGTACATAGGAGTAGTTAACATAACCATTCAGGATATGTCGCTACAACATTTTATCACTGAGTTAGGCATTCAGTTTTGTCGGTCAATCATCATCTGCTATGACAACCAGGGCACTCTAAAGTTTTGCAGAGATCCATTTCAAAGGTAGCGGACGAAGCACATCGATATCCACATGCACTACATCCAGAACTTAGTACACGAGAGGATAGTAGACCTTTAGTTATGTCCTTCAATAGAACATACTACAGACATCTTCACCAAGATCTTCACTGAGTAGAAGTTCTATTCTCTGCGTAGTCATCTTGGAGTGAAGGACACAGTTTCCTAGCAATTGTCAATTCTTATTTTTATGTACATTTTACTTTGAGGGGGAGCTTTCCCACGATTTTGTACCTCTTTCCTCATGTATTTCAGTGTATATTTTTTATTTGGGTACCTAACATGGCCTCGTTACCAGGACCCATTCTTTATTTTCACCATAGTGATGTTCAAGGGGGGTGTTGGAGATACTTCACACACACCTAGGATTTATTTTTCCTACATTTATTAGTCATTATTCATTCTCCTATATTTTAGGGAGAAAATTCCTCTAGGAGAATATTATCTTCTGTTCACACTTCAGTTTGATCAGTTGAGTGGAGTCTATATTATACATTTGGAATATCACCATGCAACATTGGGATCATAACCAACTAATGCACATTTTCCTTGGGATCATCACCATACTACCACATTAATCATTATTCCTTGATCTCCTCCTCACTTCGCTATGTTTCAGTTAGTTCACTAAAGATCGAGAGATTGATTAACTCAAACTAGGTGGCAGTTCACTCCCATAACTTCCTGAGAGACTAGACAAGGTGGAAGTTTACTCCCGTAACTATTGGTGTGTTTCCATATCACTCTAGACCACCACTATGGTGCATTGGATTCTCCTCCAGTGCACATTAGTTGAGTTATACAGAGTATATCATGTGTAAATTGTCATTCATTCATTTGGTTAATGATAATTCTTCCATTCTTTCTCTCCTGCTTCTGTTTTCTCATATTTTCTCTGCAAATTGTGTATATCATTTCCTAGCTATATCTATTCTGTTAAGGTTCAACACATTTATAGAATCATGCCACATGTTGGAATTGAAAATCATCAACCTCAAAAGGATTCATCTAGAAAACAAGGAAGAAATCAAAATATTGAAGAATGAAGTTGTTTATCTAACAAAAGAAATAGAAGAGTTAAAAACATTTAACAAAACCAATAACTTCACAAAAGTCTTGGATGATATAAAAGAAATGGTCATCAATATAAAGATTCAACTTGAAGAAGATAATGAAAGATAAGAAGCCTTGAATATCCAATTGATTAAAAAGGAAGAAACATGTCACATATTGGAATTGGAAGTTATCAAACTCAAAAATAAGAATGAAAAGACAAAATAAACTGACGAATTCTAGAACAGCTCAACTATCCTAGATAGGATCTCAAATAGTCAAACACCAACAAATGAAAAAATAGGTCTTGGATATAATAAGAAAGAAGAATGTGGTAAATGGAGCACCATTCAAAAACATGATAAAGGATCATAGTTCTCAAAAGAAAAAGGTAGAGTCACAAACCAAAAAATAACCATGAACTTTGTCAAGGAATAAAGCTATAAAAGTAAAAAACATGAAACATATCAAAATACATACTTCTCATGTCACAATAGAATCAAGTATTGAAACACCTTCAATGGCTATTTCTTTTCCTGTAATAACTTTGGTCAAAAAGCATTGGAATGGAAGAGTCCCGAAAAAGAGAAATTCAGGAAGGTCCGATAACTTAATGATATGTTGGAGATGCAATTATGTTGGCCACACAACAAAGTTTTTTCATACAATAAGATGCTACAACTATGATAGGTTTGGCCACAAACCCCAAAACTGCAGAAAATCAAAAAGTCAATCCATGAGAAATAATTCATACAAGTCAGGAAGAAAATAAGCAATGATAAATCTCATAGGAAAAAATTAGAAAATAAATATCCAACAAACAAAATATCTCATAAAAAGGTATGGAGAAGAAAATTTGAAATAGAAAGCAAGAAATATGATATGGAACCTGAAAATGAAGAAATTGATAACAAGAAAATAATGGGTGAAGTTCCTAATAAGGAATGTGAAATTCATAGATTTGAATATGAAATGGATCAAGTTCAAGAAAAGAGAGTTCCTAAAGGAGAATATGACACAATAACATATCTTGACGATATCATGCCGATCAATAGTCCATTAGCCAATGAAAGAAAAATACAGAAAGAAGAAGATGAAGAAAAATTTGGTGCACAAAATAGAGGTGATGATGACGAACTCTGAAAAGAAAACAAGTATATAGAAGTGTGCGATGAATAAAAAAAATAATATCTAAAGAATAAATTAATAAAAGAGTTCAAAAAATATAAATACATTGTATGAACAGAGAAAATTTATTAATGGTATCAAAGAAAAATAAAGATTTCTTGGTGTATTATTCCAGATATAAAAAAGTATGCAGAACAAAAATAGTAGCTAGAAATGGAATATGAACAACAATATAACTAGAACAACACCATAATAATACCAAAATGATACCAGAAAGAGCACTTTGATTACTGAGAGTAATGTCCATTGGGAAAAGCTAATGGATAGGCCACCTGTCCCACACGCTTGAGAACGGTATAAGGACCATAAAATTTGGGCCCCAGTTTCTAACAATGGTTATCCTTGAGGGAATTGTGCTTGTAGGGTTGCAGTAAAAAAAAACCCTGATCTCCTTCTGCAAATTGGCATTCAGAGAGACCTTGATCTTCTTGTTGCTTCATGCAATTTTGGGCCATGACCAAATTATCTTTGAGGGTACGAAGAATAACCTCTCGAACTGTAAGCATTTGTTCAACTACCTCAATCTTTGAGACACCTGGAAAATATTAGATAACTGAAGGTGGAATTTTTCCATATACTGCTTCAAAAGGAGTCATGTGGGTAGCTATATGGTACAAAGTGTTGTACCACCATTCAACTAGTGGTAACCATTGAGCCCACTGATTTTTCCTTTTTGATGAAAAACACCTCAAATATGTTTCCAAACACTCGTTGACAATTTCATTTTTACCATCATCCTGGGGATGATAAGTTGTGCTGAGATGAAATTGGATGCCTTGTATCTTGAATAGTTCTTGCCAAAACTTTCTGGTGAAAGTTGGGTCATGATTAGAAACAATAGAATGTGACATGCCATGAAGCTTCAAGACCTGATCCATCAAAAGTTGAGCGACAATGGATGCTATAAATGGGTGTTGAGGAACACATAAATGAGCATACTTGGAAAGAAAATCAACTACCACCATGATGACTGATTTATTGCCTGATTTAGGTAATCCTACAATACAATCCATAGATATATCCCTCCAAATAGCAAGTTGAATTAGAAGCGGTTGTAGTGTGCCAGGATATTTGACTTATTCACCCTTTTTGCATTGACACACATCACATTCAGCTACAAAATTATGAACTTCTTGTTTCATACCATCCCAGAAAAAAGAATGTTTGACCCTGTCATAGGTTTTTGTAAACCCGGAGTGCCTAGATGTGGGTGTAGCATGAAGCTCAGAAAGTACCATGGATTTGTTTTTTTACTATTTACTTAACTACAAATGGCCTTTGTATAGAAGTTCATCATTGAGCCAAGAGTACCTTGGGGAAACTAGAGAATTGGAATGCAATTGTTGTATCAGATGTGAACTTTTGGGATCATGTAGCCATTCTTGGCGAACAACTTGGAGCCATTATGGTACAATGAAGGAGACAAAAAAAAGGGACCCTTCATCTTCATATTTTCTGGAAAGTGCATCAACAACCACATTGTCTTTTCCTTTGTTGTAAATGATCTCATAATCATATCCAGAGAGCTTAGTCACCCTTTTTTGTTGCTCTGGGGAGGAAAGGCATTGTTCCAAAAAATACTTGAGGATTTGATGATCTGTCTTAATTTGGAAGTGTTTCCCACAATATATAAGGGCGCCAAAGATCCACAACAATGTATAATAGCCAACATTTCCTTTTCATAGATTGATTTGCAAAAATTGTGCTCAAACGGTTGTTTGTTGGTAAAGGCCAAAGGACAACCCTCTTGCATAAGGACAATGCTAATTCCTTTCCCAGAATCATCACATTCTAGGACAAAAATATTTGTGAAATCAGGAAGGGTCGGGACTGGAGTGGTGCATATGACCATCTTCAAGGTTTGAAAAGCCTAAGAAGTTGTTGGAGTCCAAGTGAAAGAATTATTTTTAAGGAGTGTAGTGAGACGTGTCACAATATTTCCATAAATCTTAACAAACTTGCGATAATAACCTATTAAACCTAGAAGTCCACAGAATCTTTTAATATTCTTTGTGTGATTCCAATATTGCATAGCTTCAATATTTTTAGGATCCACATTGATGTCGACCTTTCCAACAAGATGACCCAAGTACTCGACTTCTGAGGCACCAAAATCACATTTAGATTGTTTAAGGAACAGTTGGTACTGAGAGAGTAGATGGAGAACTCGATCCACATGAGAAAGATGGAATGTCCAGGTTTTACTTTAGATGAGGATATCATCAAAGAAAACTAAGACAAAATGACGAAGAAAATCATAGAAGACATGATTCATGAGGCTTTAGAAAGTGGAGGGAGCATTACACAAGCCAATGGGCATGACCAAAAAATCATAGTGGCCTTCATGAGTTCTAAATGTAGTCTTAGGAATGTCTTTCTCTTTCATATGGATATGATGGTAGCCAGAATGAAGATCAAGTTTAGTAAAGAATTGGGTGCCTCTCAATACATCCAAGGGGTCATCAATGATAGGAATGGGAAATTTGTCTTTAATGGTGATTTTTTTTAGGGCGCAGAAGTCAAGAAACATGCACCAAAAACCTTCTTTATTAAGGACCATCACCATAGGTGAAGATTAGGGGTTTGTATTAGGGTGGATAACACCTGTGTTGAGAAAGTCTTGAACAATTTTCTCAATTTATTGTTTTGGGGAAAATGGGTGATGATAGGGACAAATATTGGGAGGAAGGCTTTCTGGTACAAGGGGAATGGAATGATCATGAAAACCATGGGAAGGAGGAATTATGTGGGGAGTGGAAAAAACCACTTGATGTTTAGAGAGGATGGATTGGCGGTCCTGTAGCACATAGGGTGTCTAAGTTGCTTGTACGGCATGGAGTTGGGAAATAATTCCAGAACAACCTTTTTTGAGAATATTTTCCATGCGATGGGAACTAACGATCTTCAGGGAACCGATGGTGATTCCTTAGAACTTATATTGTTGGCCCTCCTATTCGAATTGCATGGTTAATTACTTAAAATCCATGAGAATGGGACCCAAAGTCCTTAGCCATTTTCTACCCAACATAATGTCACAACCACACATGTCAATAGAAAACATATGAGATTTCGGCTGGTATTCACCAATTTGGACACACACATTTTCACAACGCCCTCCACATTTCATGGACCTGCTATTGCAAATCATGATTTGAAAATTATTTACTACACAGATATAGCAATTAGTTTCTTCGACAATGCGATGTTGAATGAAATTATAGGTGCTTCCACTATCAACAAGAATGATGACCTTCCTATGATTGATGTAACCAATTAGCTTGAGGGTTTGGGGAGCAGAGAAGCTACTAAGAGCATTTAGGGAAATGATTGGTTCTACTTCGAGAGGGTTTGAGGGAGGGATTATGTCACTGGGTTTAGGTGACACTGACACAAGGGGAGCCTTAACATCCTCTTATGAAACATCTTCTAAGATTTCAATAAAAATCTTTTGTTGCTTACACCCATGTCCCGAAAAATATTTGTCATCACAATTATAACAAGGGCCTTTGAGTTGGTGTTCAACCATTTTGACCTTGGTCAATTTTTGGATCTTTAGTGCAGTAGAAGGAGTAGTGGAAGTTACTGGTTTAGTGCGAGGAATAAAGGAGGGCTTTCGGTTCTGAGAAGAGAGAACATTTTGTGCTTCCTTAGCTATTTTAGTAGCATCCACCCAACTCTAAGGCCGAGCCATGAGGACATGATCCCGAATCTCATCCTTTAGGCCACTGATAAAACATTCTCGGAAAAAAGCATCAGACATGCCCTCTGTACGAAAATCCAATCACTCAAAAGAAATTATAAATTCTTCCACTATGCCTTACTATTTCAACTTTTTCAAACAACCTAAATGGTTGGTGTCAGTGTCAAAGCCTTCATAAAGCTTTTCCATAAAATGTGTCCAATCCAAATACCCTTGGCAATAATTTTTTCCCCATTGCCACCATTGCCAATTTTCTTGATCTAGATGGAGAACACCATACCTGAGTTTGGATAACTTATCTATAATTCCATACAAAGAGAAATAATGTTCCATTTCATTTACCCAACCAATGGGATCCAATCCATCAAATTTGGTCACATCCACACGTGAAAGGCGCAGGTCACACTGAAAGTGATGGGGCTGAAAATTCTGGGAATGAGAGGAAGTTTCACCTTTGGTATGCAAGGTGGGTCAGAAAAGGTAATATATACAGGGATATGCAGCTTGGTGCAGATCATCGTAGTGACAAATTCAAGCTGGGAAATAATGTATTGTTTGAGGTCTTTTTTGAGTTCCGCTATTGATGCGACGATGGAGGAATGCATCTTTTGATTGATGTTGGCATTATTGGCACTGAGATGTCGCACTTCTTGTTGGATTTAAATGAAATTAGAGTGCAAGGTAGTGAAGCGATCTTCTAAGTCTTGGCTACGGGTATGGGCCATGATGACAAGGGAACACAAAAAGGGTTAGGTGGGACCACACAAAAAACTAGTTGTGGGTGAAGTGTATCACAATTATTAGGGTGACGATTTGAATCCAATGTGTGAAATCCCAAATGAGGGTGTTGGAAGGGGGTTGGGTCCACAAGAATTTTTTTTTGCTGAAAAATGATAGGTATGGTTGCGATAAGGGAAAAGAGAGAAATCCAATGGAACGGGTCTCAAATAATGGTGCCAACAGGATCTAAACTAAGGAGGCTAGACTATGCCCTTAGCCGTACTACCCGACTATCTAGGTACTAGAGAGTATCTTCTCGAGTGTGATTCTCGGTGGAAATATAACAGTTAGGCGGCCAATCAATTTATCTATGGAGGGATTCAGCAGATCTAGGTCAATCCATACATAGGTGGTGTTTGATGCACTACCACTCGAAAGGGTACCAACAGGGGTTACAAGGGTGGCCAATAGGTGTGCCCTTAAGTACCACTTGTATTTCCTACATTTATGAATCCCCGACTGCAGGTTTATGCACATAATGACATATCTTTGTAGCTTAAAGACGTCGGAATACATCTCTACCCTAAAAAAACTTAACCCACAATTTTATACCAAGGAAGGTGCTCTGATACCACTTCTAATATTTTAGATATAAAAAAGTATTCAGAACATAAATAAGTAGCTAGAAATGGTAGATGAATAACAATATAGCCAAAACAACACCCCAATAATAACAAAATGATACCAGAATAATACTAGAAAGAGCACTTTGATTACTGAGAGCAATGTTCACTTGCCTCTTCGAGGGGGCAACATCCAATAGAGTAGAGCACTATTAAAATAATATCCAAGACAAAATTTCTTGTACCCTTGACTCTTATTTTTACTAGATATGTATATCAAAAGAACCATCTAGAGGAAGATCCTTCTAGAAGCAGAAGCTTCTATTAGGTCTTCTTACATTGGAATTATTCTTACTTATTGCTAGGCCTTATTAATATTGACCTTTATTAAATGGAAATATATTATTCTACCTACGTGAAGGCTTATGTCCCTAACAATTGGATTCAAATAACTAAAAGTGATAACATACTTTAACAATTGATTATAAATGGAAAATGATCAATTGGTAATGTTCATTTGGTATCATTGTATATGATTCACACCCTTGACTTTTATGACAAAGGAGAAGATAGTAAAAACCTATGAAACAGTAAAAAATCAAGGAGAGTATTTAATTTGGTCATCAAATGAAGAATTAATTAGATTAGGTTTAAAATACATGATCGCTAAAAATATTGGTATCAATAAGACTACCTATTTTGAACAAAAAATTCAAAGAGATTGAGATAACAATTGGCAAATTCAAAGGGGGAGAAAAGAAATAAAAATTTTAACTCTTTGTCATTGATGTCAAATGGGAGAAAAATAGTAAAACGAATTTGGTATCAGTATTTGGTCTAAGTAAAAGTTCAATCCTCCAAATTGAAAATGAGATCAATGATAGGGGGACAAAAGCTATTTGTTTTAAAGATATGTTTCCCTCAATGCCAAAGGGGGAGATTGTTGGCATTATTGATTGTGTATTGTCATTGATGGAAACGTGAGTCAAACATGTACAATAATCAGATAAAAAGGAATATCACCTTGTGGAAGAAGCAATTTTTGATCATTATTGATTATGGTAAGATCAACAATGATCCTATGTTCCTAAATCTTAGGAGACATAGAGGGGAGATTGTATAAAGAATACACACATAGAATCAAAACACGCAGTGTTAATATTTTTGGAAAGTTCATAGCTCGGGAGAGATAGAATATTTTTATCATGTATAGATAGTACATAAGGGAGTGCATGAACAAAAAGATCAGGAGGAGTTAGCGCATTCAAGTGAAGCTGAAACAAAGTTCTACGGGTAGAGAAATCATGTGAAAACAACTTCAAGTGATCGTGACCATTCATTAGGGATAGGAATAAAGTTCAAGAGAATTCATAGTCATCTGATTGTTGGTGGAAACAAGATTAAATATAAACCATTAATATCAAACTAATTGATCATCAACCATTGATAGGAGCCAAGAAGGACAAGATTCGACACTCTGGAACATCACTACTTTGGCATTTATTGGAGACAAGGAAAAGGAAATGAAGTAGCGAATTCCTGAAGTAATGAAAACTATCAGATCAGGAATGATCTTCGGGTGAGCTCTCAACTATTGGATCAAGAAGCCAACTATGACACTGACTACTCTGGTGAAAAGAAATATAAAACATGTAGGAACACCTGAAGGATGAATCCCTGAAGTCACATTGACCATCAAAGAAAAAGAAGAGCTGGGAAATCTTGTCAACCATTGATAAGGCATAGTGGAAGGACAGAGTAACCATGAATCATGAAATAATTTGAATTGTTGATCAGGAAGGATCTTCGGATGAGTTCTCAACCATTAGATCAAGATTTAATCTAGAATTAAGTGTTGACCATCAATCTGGAATGGAAATGTTGAACCGTCTGATCTCACTTAAGAAAATAAGGTAGGTCAACTCTGGCACTGACCACTTCAGTGATAGGAAGTTTATAAAAACCAAGAATACCTGAAGGTCGAAGATTTGAAATCATGAAATCCAAACAATCATCATGCAAGTGAAGGAATAGTGAGCCCAATGTTGACCACTCCAAGATTAGAAGGAGTCCCAAATAACTAAAACTCTTGAAGCCATGAAGTATTGAAGCCATGAAGTGCAAAGCCATGATCTAGGAGGGAGACATGTAGTAGAAGACAAAGATAACATGTGTCCAATGTAATGTTCCTAACTTGGATAGTCTAGGAAACACTGCTAATGTGTGTAGGATCAATGGCTTACAATATATAAATGATCATACAAATAATAAATGCGACAAAGGACTATGGAGTTTGTATTATGATATCTTTGTGGATTACAAAATGGTAGAATGGGGCTGAATAAACTGAGAATAATCAACTAGATCAATAGACAAAGGATATGAGCCGGAATACATATAAGAAACTAAAAGATAATACCCGGAATATGGGAACAATGCAGAATCAATGGATGTGCTTGGACTATGGCAGCTCTGACAGTAACTACTGGAAGTCTGGAAAGTTCTCCTTGGAAGATATACTTCTCAGAATGGCCTGGAAACTATCCCAAATGATGTGCCCTGATCTAGTCCTCGGTACTGGTATTGGTCGAACCCCTCTGCTGATGAATCTGGACCCCGAATGGATACCCCTGGGGGAGTGCGCCCCTCTTCTTCTGGCAAAATATGTCCTAGTGATTCAACTACTATAATTATATGAGATATGTATCAAAATGACTGCCTTGGTCTACTGGGAAATGGGTTAGAAGAGTTTCCCTGAATCTGGTCTGATGCTCTCTCTGGAACCCCAAATGTGCCCGCCAAAAGTGTTGCACGTCCAAGTCTGGAAAATGCGTCCTAGTTGATTCCTCTGTCAAAATATGATGAGGAACCAGGAAAAATATGCGCCTTGCCCTCCTCTCAAATGGGTCGGAGGGAAATCTTGTAATTCTCCCTGGATGGGATAAGTCAACTAAAAATCCTGTCAGAAGCTACACCCTCACTCTGGATGAATGCACCCTTGTTGTTGAACACTGTGTAATTGTTTCTGAAGAATGATGGAAGACCTGAATGTTATTCTCGGTGACTAGGGTGTGTCTCTCAACACCGAAATCATCCACTAGTGTCTTCCTCTTGGAATCCATTGGACTATCTCTCCTGAGATGTGCCTCTTCTCCTCAATGACAAGTCATAATCTGCATAATAATGAATTAGGTCGCTAACCCTTCCTTTATAGATTTAAAAAACCCTAAATCATGATGAAACCCTAATTCATTGTTGACTTCCAAAACCCTAAATCACTGTTGAAACCCTAATTCACTGTTGACTTCTATTTTTAGCTCATAATGACTTAAAAGTGCTTTTAAACCTTTTTAGCCCAATGTCACTTTCCGAATATAACACCTGTGAATGGAGTGACCTCTAGTAACCATCTTTACCCCTCTTTGGCCCTGTCTATAGTCTAACAGGTCGGTTTAGACCATTAAGCCTCCTCTCTGGAACTCCGATTTGGAAAGTGACATTACAGTCCTCCCTTCCTGAAATTGCTTGTCCTCAAGCAATACCAGTCCAGGGTGTTGCAACACCTGCTCACTCTCCCAAGTAGCATCCTCTACTGGAAGCCCTCTCCATATGATCAAACACTCTCTAATGACCTTTCTCCTCAGTTTCCACTCCTGGAACTCCAAAACCTCCTCTAGAAATTAACCCCAATTATACCTCCTCATACAACGGGGGAAGTTCCTTTGATTTGATAATGAATTGTCCCACTGCCTTTTTTAGGCAAGACACATGGAACAGGTTATGAATCTTTCTCCCCTCTAGAAGCTCTAGATCGTAAGAAACCTCACCTACTCGGTGCATGATCCTGTAAGGACCATAAAATATGGGCTTTAGATTCTTGGCCCCACTCTTCTTCGGAGATGACTGTCTGTACGATTAGAGTCTCAAGAAAACCAAATCTCCAACCTCAAGGTTGTGCTCTATATTGTGCCTTTCCACACTTATCTTCTGTCAGTTTTGCATCGTCTACAGGTTCTCTTTCAACAACTTGAGAATCTCCCGACAATCTATGATCCAATCCTTGGCCTTGGGAGCTCTGGTCTCCCCGAAGACCAAGTCTACCAAAGTGGGAGCATCATATCCGTACAATGATCGGAAGGGTTTCATACCAATGGACATGTGGAAGGTGGTGTTGTAGAAATGATCTCCTAAATGTAACCACTTCACCCACGTTCTCTGTTGTCCTCCTACATAGTTCCTCAAATACCCTTCAACCCACTTGTTGACAATCTCGGTTTGCCCATTTGTCTGAGGGCGATAGTTGGTGCTAGGTGTCAACTCTGTCCCCACCAACTGAAACAACTCTCTCCAAAATGTCCCTATGAACCAACTGTCCCTGTCACTAACAATGTTCTTCGACAACCCATGAAGTCTGAAGACCTCCTTGAATAAAATATCAGCTACCTGAACTACGCTGTACTTTGTCGGTATGGCATAGAAGTGAGAAAACTTGGCCAATCTATCGACCACTACATAGATACAGTCCTTACCCTGGACCTTGGGTAGACCTGTGATGAAGTCCATAGATATACTCTCCCATTTATTCTCTCAAATGGGGAGTGGCTGAAGTAGCCCTGCTGGAAGAGAATGCTCTAACTTGTTCTGCTAGAAAGTCACACACTCACTAACGTGTCTCATATCGTCCTGTTTGAGGCCCTTCCATGAGAAACTTTCTCTGATCTGTCTATAGGTTTTTAAAAACCCCTGATGGCCTACTAGAGGTGAATCATGAACTATGGTGAGGATCTTCTTCTTAAGCCTTGAATCTAGCACCAAGTAGACTCTATCCTTGTAAAATTTTACATCGTCAATGACCCTATACTGGTCATCCTGTATCTTCCCATCCATCACCTCACAAGTGAACTTGTTTATGGAATATTCCACTAACAAGTGGGATTTCCAATCTATTGAAATCTCCATCAAAGAACATGTCGCAGGTATCCTCGATAGTGCATCGGACACAATGTTCTTCTTCCCCTTGACATACTCTATGTCAAAGTCGAATGCATGTACCCTCGCCACCCATTTCTGTTGGTGCTCACTGAGGTCCTTCTTCTTAGGGAAATACTTCAAACTGTTGTGATCGGTCTTGACCATGAATTTTATGCCCACCAAATATTGTTTGAACTTGGTCAAGGCATGCATGATTGCCAACATTTCCTTGTCATAAATGGAGTACAACCTCTCAAGTTGACCAAGCTTCCGTCTCTCGAATACAATGGGGTGTCCTCCCTGCATCAAAACTGCACCGATCCCTTCGTCGGATGCGTCACACTCTAGTACAAATGGAAAGGTGAAGTCTGGTAGTGCCAACACTGGACAAGTGCCCATGAATTCCTTCATGTGATCAAAGGCTTCATGTGATTTCTCGGTCCATATGAAGGCCCCATGCTTGGTAATATCTGTTAGCGGTGCTCCAAGCTGAGAAAAACCCTATATGAACCGCCTATAATAACTGCATAGCCCGAAGAAGCTCCTCAATTATGTCATGTTCCTGGGCATCGACCAATCCAGAATGGTCCTGATCTTCTCTTGGTGCACCTGTACCCCCTGTGCACTAATGATTTGGCCTAAGTAAAGCAGCTCTGTCATACCGAACTCGCACTTGGACTCTTTGGCATATAATGAGTGTGCCTCCATGATGCTCAATACCTCATCTAGGTGCCTCATATGCTCTTTCCATGACCGGCTATAGATCAAGATGTCGTCGAAGAAAACCAAGACTGATTTCCTTAACTGATCCCTGAATATATGGTTCATGAAAGATTGGAATGTAGCGGGTGCATTGGTTATCCCAAATGGTATAACCAGGAACTCGAAGTGTCCAAAATGACATTAAAATGTCATCTTATCTATATCCTCCTCTCTGATGTTGATCTGATGATATCCAATGCGTAGATCAATTTTTTAGAATAAAATTGTCCCATGCAGTTCATCCATCAACTCGTCAATGCATGGGATAGGGTACCATTTATTGATGGTTTTCTTGTTCAAGGCTTGGTAATCAATGCACATCCTCATGGTGCCATCCTTATTCATAACTAAGACAACTGAAGAAGAAAATGGGTTGTTTCTCGATCTGATGTGTCCCATCACCAACAATTCCTTGATTGACTTCTCTATCTCATCCTTGAACCTCCTAGGATGATGATTGGGGGGGGGTGATCATAGGTTTGGCCCCCTCCTCCAACTCAATGGTGTGATCAAACCCCCATTTAGGTGTTCTCCCTGGTGGAATTGCCTCAAAGACCTGTTGATGTCGTCCCAATAAATTCTTGATGTTTGTATGGTACTGTTGTTGACCTTCTGAATCCTTCTGAGTAGTGATCAAGCATTATGCGACATATGCTACCTCCCCATGTCTGGATATCCTCTCCATCCTCTTGGTTGAAACTGTCCTAGGTGCTCCTGTCGACATACCTCTTAGAAAAACCTTCTTCCCATCCTAATCTCTGAATCCCATTTCCAAGTTTTGGTCGTTGGTAGTGATTTTTCCCAAGGTAATCATCCACTGAACTCCTAACACCACATCTGTGTCTGATAGGTCAACCACATAAAATGTGTCTCTCACTGTGTAGTTGCCTAACTTCATATCTAAGTTTGGAACTCTATATAGACACTCCACTGTGTGGCCATCTTCTACCACAACATCAAACCCCTCAAACTCCTCTATCTGAAGTGTCTATCTCGATACTAGTGAAGCGTCGATGAAGTTTTGGGTGGTTCCACCATCTATCAGGGTGATTTACCATTGCCCTTGAATAATCCCTCTGATACGGAGGGTATCATACCTAGGAACACCAGAAAGGGTCTATATGACTCCTCCCTTTGTTGGTTTCCTCCTGTTAGCCTGCTTTGGCAGTTGTGGGACTACTGGAGGATGGGCTCCTGCTGATGTCAGTGGTCTACGGGGAGGCTACTCCTCTGCTGTTGCTACACCCTCCTCTGAACTAGTGGATCCACTCTCCTTCGCCTCCTCCTCACTGTCCACGTTGTCTATTGCTCCCTCAATATAATGAATCTCTCCCTTGCCCATGCACCTATGGCCTGGGACCCAAGGATCTCTACAACTGAAGAAAAGATTCTTCCTCATAAGCTCTCACCTAGTCTCATCATCCAACTTATCCTTGCCCTTCCATTCTCTCTGGAATGGATTCTTGTCTCGATCCCTCTGGGAACAAATGGTTTAGAGAAAGTTTTAGTCTTTGGCACTGAGTCTGCCAGATCTTGAGTGCGAAGGATGGCATCCTACAAAGTGGGAGTCCTGTATGCCTTCACCCATCCTCTCAAAGGATTTGCGATTCCTTCTATGAATAACATGATCAACCTAGGCTCTGATATATTTGTCACTACCACGAGTTCCCACTGAAACTCTGTGATGAATGCCTTCGTTTTGCCAGTTTGTCTCAACTGGGCTAGATCCCTGAAGTGTATCTCGAAATCCTTCTTGTCAAACCTAGCCATGATCCTATCTATAAAATCCCTATAGGAGGTGATGCGACTCTGACCCAATGTCACCAGTACATGATACCACCACTCGTGTGCCTCACCCTCCAAGTGTAAGGTCGTGAAACTGATGGCCTCTGTCTTGATCATCTGGTTGAGCTTGTAATACATGTCTAGCTTGTGTACCCAAGCTTTGGTGGTGTATTTGGATGATCTGTAGAAATAAGGGATGGTGAGTTTCCCAAATTTTTGGATGAAATCGAGGTTATGCCCATCCTGCTATTGTGGTCCTCCCCTCTGCGGATCTCTGGGGTGGTTCCTGAGTCTGAGTCCATAGTACTCGACTAAGGTCATATCCTGATGGAAGTCACAAACCAATGTTGTGTACTCCATCCTATACTCTGCATGAGTGGGTGGCCTCTATGTTATCAATGGTGGTGTTGCTACTAGGGGTTCCCTCTAGAAGCTGGGAAACAAGGGTTTGGAAATCCTACTCACAGAGGTGTATGTGTGAGAGGGGGAATGGGGTCTACTGCCTGCTTTTGATTTCCCCTATGCTGCATGCAGGACTTGTGTGTCTAGGGTGCCCAGTCTAGCCAATGTATCAACCACCTATGCTAAGGATTGATACATGGTCCATTGACTAGCTAACATATCATTGATAACCTGCACGAAAGTTGTCTCTGGATCTATGAGGGCCTTGACACTACCCTCTGGTCGCTCATATTTGTCTCCTAGCATCCTCTTAGCCACACACTCTGCCCTTCTCTCTTCTTCTCTATGTGCCTCTTCCTCTTCCTCTGAGCTAGGAGGAAAAGGGGGGAAATCATGCCTATGCCTTATTTCCTTATGCCTAATGTAAGTGACATATTTGTCACCTATGTTTTCACGGCCCTCTGGGTCTTCTGCTACACTCATTGTCTTTAGTCATAGGTTGGCATGACTAAAGCTCTGATACCACTGTAATGTTCCTAACTTGGCTAGTCTAGGAAATGTTGCTAATGTGTGTGTTGATCAATGGTTTACAACATATAAATGATCATACAAATAATAAATGTGACAAAGGAATGCAAAGTTTGTATTATGATATCTCTATGGATTACAAAATGGTCAAATGCAACTGAATAAACTGACAATACTCGACTAGATCAACAGACAAAGGATCTCATCCAGAATACAAATAAGAAACTAAAAGATAATACCCAAAATATGGGAGAACTGCCGAATCAATGGATGCTCTGGGACTATGGAAGCTCTGACGATAATTGCTAGAAGTATGGAAAGTTTTCCCTGGGAGATATACTTCTCGGAATGGCCTGGAAACTATCCCAAGTGATGCACTCTGATCTAGTCCTCTGCTGATGAATATGGACCCTTGATAGATACCCCTAGGGGAGTGCACCCCTCTTCTTTTGGAAAAATGCATCCTAGTGATTCCATCGTCAAAATCAGATGAGATGTATCTCAAAAAAACCGCCTTGGTCTACTAGGAAATGGGTCAGAAGGGTTTCCCTAAATCTGGTCTGATGCTTGCTTTGGAACCCCAAATGTGCCCTCCAAAAGTGTTGCATGTCCAAGTTGATTCCTCCATCGGAATTTGATGAGGAACAAGGAAAAACATGTGTTTTGTCCTCCTCTCAAATGGGTCAGAGGGAAATCTCAGAATTCTCTCTAGATGGGATAAGTCGACTAAAAACCCTCTCAAAAGTTGTTCCCTCACTCAGAATGAATGTGCCCTTACTGTTGAACACTGTGTAACTGATGCTGAAGAATGATGGAATTCCTAAATGATCTTCCCGGTGACTATGGTGCGTCTCTCAACACCGAAATCATCCACTGGTGTCTTCCTCCTAGAATCCACTGAACTGTCTCTCCTAATATGTGCCTCTTCTCCTCATTGATAAGTCATAATCTACATAATAATGAATTAGGTCGCTGACCCTTTCTTTATATCTTTCCAAAACCCTAAATCATGATGAAACCCTATTTCATTGTTGACTTCCAAAACCCTAAATCACTGTTGAAACCCTAATTCACTGTTGACTTCTATTTTTATCTCATAATGACTTAAAAGTGTTTTTAACCCTTTTTAGCTCAATGTCACTTTTCGAATATAACACCTGTGACTAGAGTGACCTCTAGTAACCCTGTTTACCCCTCTTTGTCCCTAGCTATAGTTTAAGGAGGCGATTTAGACCATTAAGCCTCCTCTCTGGAGATCTTATTTGGAAAGGGACATTACAGTCCTCCCTTCCCAAAATTGCTTGTCCTCAATCAATACCAGTCGAGGGTGCCGCAACACCTTCTCGCTCTTCGAAGTAGTTTCCTCTACTGGAAGCCCTCTCCATCTGATCAAACACTCTATGATGACCCTACTCCTCAATTTATTCTCTCAAAACTCCAAAACCTCCTCCAGAATTAACTCCAACTGTCCCTCCTCATTCAATGGGGGAAGATCCTCTGATTTGCTAATGAATTGTCCCGTTGCCTTTTTTATGCAAGACACGTGGAACACGTTATGAATATTTCTCCTCTCTGGAAGCTCTAGCTCGTAAGAAACCTCGCCTACTCGGTGCATGATCCTGCAAGGACCATGAAATATGGGCTTCAGATTCTCAGCCCCAATCTTCTTCAGAGATGATTGTATGTAGGGTCAGAGTCTCAAGAAAACCAAATCTCCAACCTCAAAGATGTGCTTTATCCTGTGCTTGTCCACACTTATCTTCTATTAGTTTTGCACTATCTTCAAGTTCTCTTTCAACAACTTGAGAATCTCCCGACTCTCTATGATCCAATCCTTGGACTTGGGAGTTGTTCTCTCCCCGAAGACCAAGTCTACCAAAGTGGGAGCATCATATCCATATAATGCTCGGAAGGGTATCATACGAATGGACATGTGGAAGGTGGTGATGTAACAATGTTCTCCTAAATGTAACCACTTTACCCACATTCTTTGTTGTCCTCCTACATAGTTCCTCAAATACCCTTCAACCCACTCATTGACAATATCGATCTACCCATCTATCTGAGGGTGATAGCTAGTGCTAGGTGTCAACTTTGTCCCCACCAACTAAAACAACTCTCTCCAAAATGTCCCTATGAACCGACTGTCCCTGTCACTGATGATGTTCTTCGACAACCCATGAAGTCTGAAGACCTCCTTGAAGAAACGATCGGCTACCTAAACTACGTTCTACTCTATTAGTATGGCATAGAAGTGAGCAAACTTTGTCAATCTGTCGACCACTACATAGATACAGTCCTTACCCTGGACTTTGGGTAGACCTGTGATGAAGTCCATAGATATAATCTCCCATTTCTGCTCTGGAATGGGGAGTGGTTGAAGTAGCCCTGCTGGAAGAGCATGCTCTGACTTGTTCTGTTAGCAAGTCACACACTCACTAACGTGTCTCATAACGTCCTGTTTGAGGCCCTTCCATGAGAACATCTCTATGATCTTTCTATAGGTTTTTAAAAACCCCTGATGGCCTGGTAGAGGTGAATCATGAACTGTGGTGAGGATCTTCTTCTTGAGCCCTAAATCTAGCACCAAGTAGACTTATTGGAACAAGTGATTTTTTATTGGGACAAAATTATCTCTACTAAAATTTCTTCACAACTGTCAAAATTTAAGGATATTAAGAAGTTTTATATGGCCTCCTACTTGACATTTTCTATGACTTAGTTTCATATCTTCAAGGATTTTAATATAGGGAAAAGGGTAAATTGTAATGTTGACCTTGTCATGATGTGGTATCAAGCTCTCTCGAGGAAAAAGGCCCCTCGCTACTTTTATGAAGTATATAATGAATTCATGTTTGTTTTTAAGAAGTTGGTCTTTGGAGGAAATACATCAAGATTGTCACAGGAAGCATTAAATTTTTTGAATAAGAAGGGGATTGCAGAAGAGATGGAAAAATACAATATTATAAGTAATTATTGCTCATGAAAAACCCCTTTATCTTTTTTACTATGTTCCAGATAGATTATTTTTTTTTGAAGTGGAAAGACTATACAAGTCCTTGATGCATTTATTTTGCGAGATAAAGAAGAACTAGTTTATCCCACTACCTTGGAAGGTCAGTGAAATATTTCTAAGAGGAACTACTAAAACTGATGAATATGCTACAAAATTTGATCAGTATAACATGAAATTTTCAAAAGAGATTAAGAGTTTTGACCCTAATAATATTTTTCTCGATCATATGGTATCAAATGGATTCAATAATACACTTATCAATACTTTTGTATTTGAATAAGAAGAAGGAGATAGACATGATCCTTTGACTGACTGTATTGAAAGGAAAGCAGGTGCTATTGAAACCATCATAAGTACCACATACCAATATAAGAAGAAAGGAAAACCTTCTAATGAAAAGAATGCTCAGTCTCCTATTATTTCCAAAAGGAACACCCTATCCAAAAAGAACTCTCAATCTAAAACATATCAATAGAAGAATTCTTCAACAAATAATTCAGATGTTGGAGGTGATAAGAACCCTCCTCAGGGAAAATTGGAAAAATCTCATAAATTGCAAGCAAAAATAAAGATGACTAATTCTCAAAAATAATTTGAAGAGTGCATACCTAAGAGCGAAATCTATCTTGAAGACATGGATTTAGAAGTTCATATGGAAAATATCTAATTCCCTAACGATGAAGAATGAGTACAAGAAAATATAAAACTTGTGGTTGAACTAGCTATTCAAGACGAATAGTGTTCATAAGAAGAGTCATTTTCCAAACATAATGTTTTATTTAATAAAGTCTAATAAAATTTATTTTTGAAGGAACCTTTTCAAAAAATAAAAAGGGAAAAACGTGTTCTGCATTTAACCTTAATAACATGCTTCAATATGGAATCGCTAAGATTCATAAGGTCACGGGAGATGCTCTAGACATTTCAATAGATGATATGGAATATGATAATGCCATAATTAAAGAAAGGATACAAGAATTAGAGCTTTCTCTAATTCCTCCACCAATATTAGTCACCCCCGTTGCAACAGTTCAACCTCACAAGAATTTTGAGAAAACTCCAGAGTCAAGTATAAGATTAAAAGGGACTTTGAGCTTACTTGATGCAACCAAACATTATGTTGAATACAATTTTAAGAAAAGAATGTCTCTTATTTTAAATACATGGGATCTACCAAGTAGCTTTGTTTCTCTTGGTTCCAAGATTCAAAATACTAGAGAATATTTGAAATATGACATTGAAAATGATGAGGGATTTTTCAAGGATGGACTTGCCAACCGTCATTATGAAGGTCTCAACAATGACTAAATATGAAAGAAAACAAGAATACTTACCTTCTCAAGCTCGTATAAAGAAGCTAAAGGCATGTTGGATTAAAAGAATTAATGTAATAAGGGAGTTATCAAATGAACTCGATGACTTAACATACAAAAGGATTGAAGCTTATTCTAAATTGACTCGATTAGATCTTGCAGGAAACACCATTAAAGTAGAATATCCAAATCTAATCTCAAACTCAATTCTTAAAAAAAGACAACAGTTTGAAGAAAGCGTGGAAAAATTAAATAAATTGTAGCAGAGAAGTTCGATAGTATGATTGGATATACTAAAGATGATATTGATAATTGGCTTGTTGAATATGCCAATAGAAATGAGGATATTGAAACTACATTGCAAAATCTTTCAATTGACTATAGAAAATATGAAAATGAATTGTTCAAAATCAAAGTCAAACTAGAGGTGATCATTGCTCCTTTGCGACAATATACTGAAGAATGGTTAAAAAGGAATTTAATCAAGATTATCAAGGGTCCAACAGAAGCAGTTGATATTAATCATATAACCACAAAAAATAAAGATATAAAAGGTGCATCAACAAGAAAATAAATATATGAGAGGTTCATCACAGTAAGTCTAAATATCACATTTATTCCCAAATTTTTCTCTTTCAATATAAAAAATCATCTAGTTGCATTTATTCTTTCCCTAAAGAACATAAGCAATTTTTTTTTCCTTTCTTTCTTTTTCTTTCCAGGTCCATCCTTTCTCTTGCTTTGATTCAAAGACCTCATTCTCTTCTCTTCTTTTATTTTATGGTCCATGTGATCTCCAATCCGAGTCCTTTTGGACAAATGCATTAATTTTTCATGAGATTGTAAAGACTATCATTTTTTAGAAAATCTCAGAGAACCAATTCGAGGTTAATTTTGACTGTATCTTTAAACTCTAAGTATTTGAGGATAAGAAATTTGAAATTGAATCATCAAAATCTTATTTTGATTTCAATGAAAAACTCTTTTAAAGTTCTTTGATATATGGACAATTTGTTTTCTTCCTATAAATGTGATCAAAAATATTTTAATGTGATGGATGTGAGATATGCTTTCCATTTCCTATAATATATAATTTGTATATATTATTTTTTCCAATTTTACATTTTATGAGTAAAGGTTTCCTTTTATCAAGGATTGTTGGTGCATATTTATAATTTTTTATCTTAATTGAGTGATAAATATTTTGTAGTTTGCTATATAGCTCTCTCCCATTTATATATATTGTCCCGAAATAATTCAAAGAAAATCTTTTAGGAAAACTTAAAGAGGAGTACCACCTCTATAAAAACTCAAAGGTAATTTATATCCTCGTGAGGTTGTTGTTTCAATCCGTTTCAGTCTAAACAAACTCAAACATCAACGCAGTAGAATTGAAAAATGGCTTGATCAGTTCTTGGTTAGTGATGGCTTTGTGGATGATTCATTTAGAGTGAGGTGGTGAGTAGGATTAGGAAATGAATCTAATCATATTTCTATTTTATTAGAAGTTGCAAAAGCAAGGAATAAGCCCCATAGTCCAGTCAAATTCAATTTCAATTGGTTGAGGGATGGAAAATATGTGGAGACACTTAAGAGGGATAGGATCCATGTTGATGAATATTCTAGGGAATTAATTATAATTCATTTTTTGAGGAATCTAAAAGACATCAACCAAATATCTACAACACAAGTTGAAAGAAAAAGTACAAGTGATGAGTAGGTGCTAGTAAAGGTGAAATCCAATTAGAGGATATATACTCAAACAATTTCTTTTATTTTCTTGGTGAAGTATTTAAGAAGGAGGTTAAAGATCCGAAGATCAAGAGAAGGAAGAATTGCACAAATAGAGTGATTGATTGGAGGCTGAAGAGTGGGCCTATTTGCTTAAATAAAGGTGATAATAACGCACATTTTTTATTTGAAATTTGCAAATCATCATAAAAATGTACTTACCATCTAGAAGATGCCTAAATAACATGGTTCAATGGCTATATACTCTAAGGAAATTGTTCAGCTAGGTGTTGATCATTCCAAAGTATATATATATATATATAAGAAAGGGAATGGGGTGACAATTGTATAAGTGGTTCAAATGACTTCCTTCTTTCCTCATTTTGTCAACAAAGAGAAGACTCAAATGTTTCTTGATAAAGTCTCTAAGGATGAGTTGTAGGTGGTCATTCATAGTTTTCAAAAGGACAAGATCCCTAGGATGGGTGGGTGGTTGATTGATTTTCTTATTTATTATGTGCTATTTTCAACAATTTTAATTATTAACAATAATAATACATTTTTATGGTCACTATCTATCGAGACACTAAATTGAAGTATGATACCTTCACTATGAGATAAGGGACACCGTCTATGCAGTAATTTGATTACCTATTCTATGAAGATGTGCATGCCCTACTTTCTTATTCTATAATAAATCAATGTGTTTATTAAAGTTATGTGTTCTTGCTAAAATTGAATAAATATTCTAAGTTACATTTGAAATGTTGTGTATCACATAATATGCATGTAAAATTCTCAACAATGCCTATGAGTAACCTTATGTAGGAATCATGATTTTTCAATTCATGAGTTACATTTCTTATCATCTAAAATGGTTCTTCATTTCCTTACATTATGAAAATAAAAGTCCCATTTGTGACTTTAGAGTCCCACATTAAAAGAAACACTTGGTAAAAAAAAATGGAGATTATATATATTCCTTTTTAATTTGTGGAGATAAATCATATGATGATGGTGATGATGATTATAGATCATTGAAACTAACTTATTTCAAGTTTGGTGATGATGATTATGGTTCAATTTGGTGATGATGATTATAGTTCAATGAAACTAACTTATTTCAAGTTCCAAGTTTGGTAATGATGATTATGGTTCATTTTGGTGATCCATGATTATAGTTCAATGAATCTAACTTATTTCAAATTCCCTTTGGCTCTTATTTAACAAGTTATGTAGATGGATTAATTACCACTATTCAAATTCCCTTTGGCTCTTATTTAAGAAGTTATGTAGATGGATTAATTACCACTATTTTAATGTTAGATCTAATGTGAGTGTAGGTTGAAGATTTTAGGTCTACACCGTGTAGGTTAAAGATTTTAGATCTCCTGTAACAACCCTTCTTTGTTTACCTTTACTCAAGTTTATCATTATATTACTATTTAATAGATTCATGGAACTGTTTGAGATTGAGAAAGAATATACACTATTGATGATTGAACAAGAATCCATATTCTTGTGGGTTGGAGCTCAGAAAGAAAAACAACTTTCTGAAATATTCGTTACAAAGTGAAAAAATGTATCAATCAGAAACTTACAGAGACGACCTCTAACTTTATTTGAACGAAAGAGGTAAGTTATTTCTCTGGGGCATTCATGAATTTGGAAATACTTCCGTTTAATGCTTTACAGATATTTTAGACATGTCAAAGATCAGCTCACACATCATGTAATCGTCACGGAACAATGGATAAATCATTGAATATTATTTCACAACAGTGAATAACTATGTTTCCGTTTCATACAAAATTGAAGCTTTAATCGATGGTTGAGTCGTAGTCGTCTTGATACTCATTTTGACATTGCTGTTTTACGGGAGAATATGAGAAAGTCTAACATTGAATGTGCTTTTGGAGGCAAGTAACATGAATCGAATGTCATTTTTCATGATAAATAATGTGTTCTTGTACATTATGTACTTAACCATAACATTACTCTTGATTGGTGGAAACCAAACTTGTAAAAGAAGGTTCAAATAAGGTGTACTGCATTTTATTTTTAATTTTTATACTATAAAGTTTTTCTAGATTTATTTTGTTTTCCTCAGTTTTCTTGGAAATAATACAACCATAAACCTCACACCCATATAAAATCCTTATAAAATCATTGCAGTAGGGAGGGTATTTAAGAGCACCTTACAGGCTTCCTCTTTTCCCAAAACAAAACAATTATATCTTTGAAATTATTCTCAAGATGAAAATAATCTCCCCAACCTCGATCTACTGTTTTTTCAGCATTATAATTTCAATATATCTTGTGATGAAAATTGATTCCAAGATGGTGACTCGAGTAGTGGTGGGCAATTTTTAGAATAGGAGAATGTGTGACAAGTTACTACAAGACTAGCTTGGGAATTTTTGTGAGCCAACATTAGGTTATGCTCCTCAGTCTCATTTGATTGCTAAAGGTTGGAAAACATTTTTTCTTAAGGAGGCAAGTAATGTGATGAAATTTTTTGGGAAAACCTAGCAATGGGATTTAATGCATATATTACTTAAGCATTGGTGCCCCTTCTTCAATGCCAAGTTATAGGAATTGTACATAATTCTCCAACTACCCAATATGCCTCTAGAATTTGTATCTTTATAGGTCTTCAAGGATACTAGGAACCCAATTCAAACATTTATGGATGTCGATGTGGCTTTCAAGAGACTAGGATTATGATCGTAAGGAAATTTTTGGTTAGTCTATATTTATGGGAGGGACTAGTGAAAGATATGATAATTGAAATATGTATTATCTATCACTATAAAGTTCTATATAATCAACCATTCCCTTCAATTGTGCTATGTGACATTGGTATTAATGCTTGGCAATATAATTTGGTTTAAAGTTTCTTAGGAATGTTTGGGTTAAAAATGGTGACTATGTTGTAGAGGTGGGAGAATATAGTGTTCTTAAGATTTGATCTATCATTCTATTTTCACCGCATAGGAGTCGAAGGATGTGGGGTTCTCAATGTAAATAAAAATAAGAAGCCACTTATTTATATGCCTTATTCATCCTCAAAAGGTGATCTTGGTTTAAGCACCTCTACTCATATAGAAGAGGGACGATTTCCTTGGGTAGGGTTTCTACTTATACTATTAGAAATGGAATTTTGACTAAGGATTTTACTTCCTTTGTGGGTATTGAAGGATTTTGGAAGGAAATCTTGACCTTATAATTACCATCTCGTTAAGATATCATATGGTCCCATTTTTTACAGATATACATTTATAATGGTGATTGGTGTTGCTTTTAGGGATAACACCTTATTTTTATTTGTTGTAAAATCCTATGGAGCCTTTCTGTCTTCCAAAACGTTTTTTATATCCTCTAGATATTTTGGGGTAGCTTCAACTCTAAATAGATGTGCATCTAGAAAGTTGTCATCTATGCCTATCGGGTCGTCTCCTGTTTCGAGTCGAGATAGATGGTCGAGTTAGACATTCTTTTTCCCCGGTTAGATGATTATGTCAAGTTCAAATTCCTTGAATAAGAGAAACCAATGGTAGATATTTCCTTCGTGGACCAGTTTATTTACTAGGTACTTTAATGTCTGATGATCTATAAAGAAGGTGAAAGAGTTGGCGAGTAGCTAGTGTTGAAAATGTTTTAGCGTGAATATCATCGAAAAATATTCCCTTTCTATGGTCGAATAGTTCCTTTCTTCTTTGTTCAGTTTCCAACTAGCATTCGCATTTGGATGGTCGACTATGTTATCGTATGGTTGTGCTAGAAAAGATACAAAAAAAACGTTCGAAGTTTCAACATGGATGTGAAACCTTCTCGACCAGTCAGGAAATTTTAATATGGGTGCTTCAACTAGTTTCTTATTTAAGAATTCGAATGATTCTTCGTAGTTTTGACTCCATATGAACTCAATTTATTTATGGAAAATCTCATCCATTGGGAACGTGATGTATGAATAGTGGTGTATAAATTTTCTGTAGTATCTCGTGTGTCCCAAGAATATTTTAATTTGTTTCTGATTTACTGGAGGCGTCAAGCCGAGTATAATTTTGATTTTTTCCATGTCGGATTTTACACCGTCTTTGAATACCACATGTCGTAAAAAAATTCCAATTGGTGTATCGAAGATGCACTTCTTAATGTTGAGAGATAGTTGGATTTGCCTACATCGTTCAAGCATCAGTCTGAGCCATTGAATATGGTTTTTGAATAAGTTGTATATCGTCGAGTCATCAAAGTAAACAACCATCTTTTTGTATATATACTATTGAAATTCCTTGACTACTATTCTTGAGAAAATTGTTGGGGCATTCTTTAGTCCAAATGACACTACCTTGTAGGAGAAAGAGCCAAATTCCAAGACAAATGTCATATTTGGTTGATCTTCTTTGGTGATTGGTACCTAATTATATCCTGACAATCCGTCCATAAATGAATAACATTCATGTCCTGCGACTTCATTAATGATTTCGTTAACAAACAGAGTGGGAAATGAGTCCATTAAAGTTAGTTTTTTAACACCTCTGAAGTTGAAGCAAATTCTTAACTTTTTAAGGTCGTGCTTCTTTGGTTGAACCACCATAGGACTTCCCCATCCATATTTTTTGATTGGACATATGATCCCTGCTCATAAAATTCCTTTTATTTCCTTTTGAACAATGGGCTTGTATTTCTGGGATAATTTGTAAGGTCGATTTTAGATTGGTTTTTCTCCTGGAATGAGTTCAATTTTCATCTCTCTTGTTTCTTCTACTAGTCCTTTTATAGCTTTATAGTCTCATGAAAACACATCTTGGTATTCCTTGAGTAAGTCTACTATGTTAGTTGTTTCCTTCTCTATCCAATAGTAACCTTCTCGTGCCATTTTTTGTTGATAATCGTTCAATATGTTGAATTATTTAGTTTTGATCTCAACATCCATCCACTCTAGTGGTTTTTCTTCGTCGAGATAACGTTCCTCTTATTCAATTTTAGTGAAGCTCTTTTGGAAGTCAGGTTGTTCGTGGTCTTATTTTTCTTTAGTAGTTATCTTTAGTACCGATTTTACATTATTTTGAAACGTCAGGTGATCACTTTTCCATCGGAACCTATGGCCTAGACAACTTATATTCTCCATGTCGATTCTTTGTGTTGTCGTAGTTCCATTATTTTTTGTCAAATTAAGCTTACAAGTCGATATCGATCCTTGATCAACCATTATCTTCCCCTTTTCCTTCTGTGTATCTGGAGACAATTTTTCTAAAAACAAATTGATCTATTGCACTGCTTCTTTTAAATGTTCCTCTTCTATGGTAAATTTTAAGACTTTGAGAAAAATTTCTTTGATGTCAAACCAATTTAGCATATGGCCAAAAGCTTCTTTGATCATGTACCATTTGTTTGGTATTTTCTCTAATGTACTTGGAAATATCTGAGGCCAAACCCTTTCATGTATGTATCCTATTTAATGCCATTCATTCTCGCAATGGTGAATATTCTTGACTGGGTCATATCCGACTTTGGAAATAGGGATGTCAGCAGCTTTGGCTAGTTTATTCTCTCTGAATCCCTTTATAAACTACGATGATACAGTTTTCCATGTTTGTAGTCTTGGGGAATGTGTTTCCCACCACCGTGTTTCCTATCCTGTAAAGATTTCTACCAAGCTTTGAGTTCTTCCTTGTTCTTTGACAGATTTAGAAACTTCCTCAACATGCGTCGATGGAACATTTCGTTCGTTGTAACATAATTTTTTTTTTACCATTATGTCGGTTGAAATAAGAGTAGGTGTTTGTCAAAGTATTTTTTAATAAACTATAGGTACTTATTGAATTGAATAAGATGTTCTAGAATGTGTAATTTGGATGGCTTCAATGGTCCAACAATATTTTGAGTGCGCTTCATAATTTTCAATCTTCCAGTTGTATAATGTTGAGTCAGAGTTATGTCCGACCGAAAAGGGAGATTCGACTAATATTTATCCTCGTGCATTTGGTTCAACATAATCTCTATGTTCATTGAATATTTGGTATAGACATCACGCTTCTTGATCTTCGTCCAATGACTCACTCCAAGGTTTCCATTCACTAAGATCTAGAGGAATTATTATTTTTCTTCCATTCCATTTTAACTTGATTCTATCATTTTCAAGGGATATATTTGCTTTCATCTATTGTCCCCATGGTTGACCAACAAGTGCTACATACGTTGGCATTCCATATACTAATTCTATTACTTTGAAATTGATTGACATCAGTATACCCATTATATAAGTTTCAACATTTCTAAGTATACCAACAAGATCTATTAATCTTTGATCTACTAACTTTAGGTAATTTAGTGTTGGAGCCAGTGAGGGTTGTCCCATATGTATCCATGTATCTCGAGGTAGGATATTTACTTGTGATCCAAAGTTGACGACTTCCTAGTTAATCGACACCCTATGAATTTCTAAGTCGACTCGTGGGTCATAATATTTATTTTTATAGGAGAGTTTTCTAACGACTTTGAATGGTCTTTTCCCTTATTTATACTCTCTTAGTAGATTATTAAGAAGATCTATCAATCGACCAAATGAATTCTTTTCTTTTAAGAGTTGTAAGAATTCTTGTACCATATCTTCGTTTTGTCTTCCTCTGTTTGGTTGGTCTTGATTAGAATTTTTGAAGAATTTAAGTGCTTCCTCATAATTTGTTCTTATTTATCTGGATTTGGAAACTGATTAGATTTCCATGTCTATCGATCATGTAAGGGGGTATTATCTTGTCCTGTGCCAGATCTAGTGACAACATGTAAGTTCATTGAATTTAGCACTTCTTCTTTTGAGACTGCATGTAGGAGGTTTAAATTCCTTTTAGTCATGATCTTGTCAAGTATTATTGGACAGTCTTCAAGTGAGTGATCACCAACGCCACAAATTTTACAAAATTTCAAGTCAATCCTAACTTTTATTGGGTATTTAGGGCTAATGTGGTCATCTTACCAGCAGTTGTAACAGTACGGTGGACCTCGAATATGAACCTAACCTTGGAATATAGATCGACCTCAACCAAGGCCTCTACGATAATAATCAGTTCTTCTCACGTAGTCGTTATTATGGTCAATTTCTTCAGTTTGGTAGACTATATTTACATTTCTATTCCATGCATTTAGGTAACACTCAGATGTTCTATGATTGTGCATTTCACAGAAATGAAACCACTTGGTATTTTTCAAATTGTGCGGGAAATCTTGCACACTATGGTCGGTAAAGGTCTCACATATGTTGCAATATGTTTCCCCTTGCACTCGTCATGCATCCATTGTTCTAGGTTCTTGGTCATTAAGATTGAAAGTATCTTTTGTATGACCATCTTCATAACATGTGGTACACCATACCTTACTTATTCTCAAGGATATATTTTTAATGGTTTGTTATAGATGTTACATTTTTTCTTCTAACCTTTCTGTCGATGAGGATTTTGATGGGCCTTCATCATCCGACTCGACCCGTTGTTCTTTCTATAAAGCATCTTCACACAAGGTTATCTCATAAAGACATAATGGAGTTCTGATTCATTGGAGCAATCTGGCTATGTACCATTGTACTAGTATAATTTGGTCAATTGTCGATGGTATTTGGATCAGTAGATATTTGAATATTCTGTCATATTCACAGACCAAATCGCCTGGTCATTGCTTTATTTATTTTAGTTTTTGTGCAGCCAAGTGTGTAACATATTGGACCTTGAAAAATGATAAAAATAATATCTGTATTTATGATTTTGATCGACATTTATTTTCGGTGAAATTCATGAACCAAGTTAGAGAACGGTGTCGAAGAGCGACACCAAATTGCACGATCTTCTTATCTTCGCCTAAGATTTTTGTTGCATCCTATAATTTTCACAAACAAGCCATTGTCTTCTTGGGTCTTCATCTCCTTATAAAGGTGAATATTATCGAGTCCCATGGATTCTTTAAGAATGTTATATTTTTGGGATCCTCGACGTATAACGCTTTTTGACTTAGAGGTTGAAGTCTTATTTGCTTGTTCTTATATCAAATTTTATGTCAGTCGATCTTCAAGCGGATGGTATTTGAGTAGTAATTTCTTCTTGATTTCTCGAAAAAAAAATTCTTCGGTGTGAGAAATTTGGTCTTTATATTGAAGGAGACCTCGTTCTATCAGATGTGTCGGTTCACCACTATAATTTATTGATTATGTTCTCTTGATATAAAATTTGGCAGGAGGGTCAGGTCCGTGAGATCCTTGATGTGGATGAGCATTGTATCAAATTCATTTATTTGTGGTTTGACAATCAGTGTGTTGCACAAATTTACATGCTCGTCAGTTCTATACCATAATTGTGGAGATTGTTCGTCGATCTGAAGTCTTTGTTGAATAAATTATCTAATTTGAAGGTTGGTTGCTTGAATAGGAGGAGAGCATATCTTTGGTCTTGATTCTTCATAGTCCATGCTTTTGACTTGGTTCTCTAGTTGATGGGCATCCATCCTAGCCTCTATCAATTGTCCTATGTTACTTCTTTCAGGGATCGCCATGACTATTGTTATTTCTAGCTCTAGTCCATTTATTTCAGACTAGGATTTCTCACACACTCTTTCAGGATGATATCCTCCGATCATTTTTCTGTTTAATTTTCGGCTAGTCCACAGGTTACGAATCTCCTCTCTTTTCTTTTGTCTCTTTTCTAACTCCAGTATTTAGATGTTAGACACTTGTTTGTAATTGTTTTCCCCTCTTGAAGACATTTATGCTTCATTCAATCAAACTTTGATATTCCCTAATCTTATGGCATCTCACGTATTATCCAACCCCCAAACGTTGCCCCGACCTACTCGGAGTCAATGAGAGTGGCCATGTTTATTTGCTCAAAAAGTAGTCCCACACTTGTTTTGTATCTTTACACCTTACTTCTAAACATTCGGCCCACTTTTTGTCTCTCTCTTCCCAATGACTATTTGATGGTGGTGTGCCATGTTGAGGTTGAAATTAGACAATGTCACATACATCTTTGTCGAGAAAAAATTTGTGCTGCAGTCTAGGAATTCTGCACATGAATCTATCATGTAGCTCTGTGTAGAATTTATTTTTGATTGTATTGAGGGATGTTCGATCCTCTATAGCTTGTTTTCTTATATAATCTTCAATGATTCTTTCAACCCACTTGTGCATATTCGTTCGACCCTTGTTTGTGATCTTTAGGGTTAATTGTTTGTCAGGCATCAATTTATGCATTACCAGGTTTGTTTATGTACTCGAACAAGGCTTCCAGAATAGCTTCTAGAAATCTTTTGTGGGTCTCTCATGAAATTCGTGAACATGCTTTTGCAAGCATTAGGTTGTTTCATCGAGCATAGTTATTAATGCAATTTTCATTTTTTCTCTCCCACCACTCGCGTATGTCTTGTAGAGTTATCATCTATATGAACGTCTCCATGTCTAGATTTAGAACAACTAGAAACAAAACCAATGTGGTAATCCAGGGAAAAGTAGGGGATTTTTACCAGTAGTTCAACACATAAGCAAGCATAGATTCATATACACATAGACAGAGAAATACACAAATTAGTGGAATCTCAAAGAACAACACTTTATTATATGAAATGTCAATACAACACAATAGATACAATCTTTCTCATAGATCTTGTCTATTTATACCTATATGTTCAGTTATGAGGAAGTTGTGACTGCTTAATTTCCTGGGTCATTCGGTTAACCCAGACTTCGACCAACTTATAATTCCAACTTCGATAGTTGAATGACTATCTCTTGGTCGTCTGTCAGGTCTAGTCGAAAAAGTCGACTAGCCCTTATAACACTTACTATGGAGTTTCCATGGATATTTTTGCATGAATGACTACTACAAAATCTTCTACCTTTTATTCTTTAATATATCACTCCTACATGATTTTATCAACTATGAGGCAATAACAATAAAGAAAGAATGGAATTGTTTCTCTTCCTAGTAGCTCAATATTTAATATAGCGTGATAATTGTCTAGGGTTAGGGTATTTGCATGCCTCAAACCTCAATTAATGTTAGGGTTTTGGCTCCTCTATACTCTTCTTGAAATTTTGCAAATAAATATCCCCATATGTGTGAGTAATGGGGTTTCCATGGCATCCACTTCGTACCATCATGGTTAACACAGTAATTCAACCTGCAGGAGGCACAACTTTCACATAAGATCTCCAATTGAGGTGGTTTTCACATTGTTGAAAAGATTTTGGTATGTAAAATATAACCAAGGGGATGGGAGCTACTCTCATAAAGTTTTTACACAAAAAAGTTCCATTTGATGCCTCTACACAACTTTGGAAGGTTCTAGACCCCAAATCATCAAACCAAGGCCTACCCTAAAATGGACCCTACAAAGCCAATTCCTACAATTTTCCCACCTCAAAAGTACTAACATAGATAAAAAAAATTATATAATGATCCATTCTGAATCACTTTCCTTTTGCATTATAAATCATTTTGATATGAAAGATTATTATTGTTCAATATTATTGCTACCATTAAAAGTACTATCACTTCCAAGTTTAAAGAAAAATTGTGGTGAATGAAGAATTAAAGAATATGAGAAAATTAAAGTACTATAAAGAGATCACTAACTTCAAGTTAGAAGATCAAAAGACATTTTATCTTATAATCTCATACATATGATCACCTTAAATTTCAATTTCAAAATATTTATAACATAATTGATCTTCCTAACTTGTTCACTCATCAAAACCAAAGAAATTTAAGAAAGATTCTTTTCAATCTCTTTTATCATAAAAACAAAATATTAAAATAAACTAATTATTTCCATTAAAATAAACTAATTATTTCCTTATATCTTTTTCTTGGTCCATCTGCTATATTTGGTCCATCTGATTGAATGGAATAAAATAGAAAGATGATATAAGATATTATTGAAGAGAATAAAATATAAGATGATCTGATATGATATTAGGGGTTGAAATTCACTTTTTTTGTTGCACTTTTCTCATGCGTTATCAGATTAAATCTGATGCGACTCGAGTGACAACACAACCATAGTTTATCCACACCCATGGCTCAGGAGATTCAATTGGCACTTTACGGATTTGAATTTCCATTTACAAAGATACCATTGTGGGGATTTGATGCCCTGATAGTTACAGGTCAAATTAAATCGACCACACAGCCAAAGGAATCCTCACTTAAACAAACAAAAACAGAAACATCAAGTTGTCTCTGTATTAAAAAGAGATCTGGTGGCTTGCATGTCTCAGTCTACTTCCAGCAGAGCAGCATGACCTTATTGTTCTTAGAGATCTTAAAATGTTATTTTAAGAGGTTAACAGACAAACTGCAACAGTGTGGAGTTATCTCTCTCTTCTCACTCTCTGTATGTATATTGATAAAGTGAGAAGAAAAGAATATAGAGAAAGAGCAGAGTAGAAATGGAATTCGGTATATTAGGAATGTAAGTGAAAGAGTACAGAATGCAAGTAAAAGAGTACCATAGAAAAGGGAAACTAGATGAGCTAAATAGGCTCAAGAAAATGAAGAAATGATAGTACAGCTGGCCAGGACAGCTGGCAGTGTACAATCAGACTGTTGAGGTTACATTATATTTAACACTCCCTCTTAAACTCAACAGTTACAAACATCAGCACTGATGATGCCCAAGTGTTGTCTCTGAAAATCAAAAACAGATTTTCCCAGTGGCTTTGTGAAGATATCTGCAAGTTGATCTCGAGAGCCACAGAATTGAAGTGCAATATCACCATTATTGACTAGCTCACGGATGAAGTGAAAGCGAGTGTCAATGTGTTTGATTTTCTTGTGAAACACATGATTTTTGGATAAAACAATTGTTGAGGTGTTGTCACAGAATATAGGAGTTGGATCCTTTTCTGTATGTGACATGTCTTTCAATATTCTTCTCAGCCACACAACTTGACAGGAAGTTGAGGTAGCAGCGACATACTCTGCCTCTATAGATGATATTGATACAATTGGTTGCTTCTTTGATGCCCATGAAATCAGGTTCGTGCCCAGGTGAAAAACATGTCCTGAGGTGCTTTTCTTGTCATCTAGGTTTCCTACAAAATCACTGTCTATGTAACCAGAGAGATGATGATCATCAAATTTAGTGTACCATAAGCCAAAATTGAGAGTTCCTGGTGAGAATCTTTGGGGGATTCCATGTATCTGGAAACAAAGTTGGTTGCATACATAATATCAGGCCTAGTTGTTGTAAGATACAACAAACTGCCTACTAAAATTTTGTATAGGGTAGGGTCCACTATAGGGCCTTCATATTTCTTGCTCAATTTTGTGCCTAGGGGTATAGGGGTTTTTGCTGGATTGCATTCTTCCATGTGGAATATTTTTCCTTTTCTGCGTGCTCCTCGACCTTTCTGAACTCGATTAACGCCTCAGATCTGTTAGCAGGACCGATCTTACAACTGCGTCTGCTTGTCCTTTGCTTCTTTAGAGTGTTCTTCATTGTTCTTGCAAAGAGTTTCTCCCGAAGCAGGAAATTCGTGAATCTTTCACGAATTTGAAAGACTTTCACAAAATCTTTAAATCTTTCTGCTCTCTGCAATAGATTTTCATGAGTTTGTGAGAATTTTCGAATTCTTTAAACGCTTTTGCCTTCTGCAGTGATCTTTCATGAATTTTAAAGAATTCTGCGATAGCTTTAAACGTTTCTACCTTCTGCAACTATCTTTCACGAATTTTAAAGAATTTTAAAGAATTTCGCGATATATTGATAAAGTGAGAAGCAGAGAATATAGAGAAAGAGAATAGCAAAAATAGAATTCAGTATATTAGGAATGTAAGTAAAAGAGTACATAATGAAAGTAAAAGAGTACCATAGAAAAGGGAAACTACCTGAGCTAAATAGGCTCAAGAAAATCAAGAAATGATAGTACAGCTGGCCAGGACAACTGGTAGTGTACAGCCAGACTGTTGAGGTTACATTATATTTAACACTCCCTCTTAAACTCAACAGTTACAAACATCAGTACTAATGATGCCCAAGTGTTGTCTCTGAAAATAAAAAACGGATTTTCCCAGTGGCTTTGTGAAGATATCTGCAAGCTGATTTCGAGAGCCACATAATTGAAGTGCAATATCACCATTATTGACTAGCTCGCGGATGAAGTGAAAGCGAGTGTCAATGCGTTTTCTTTTATTGTGAAACACATGATTTTTGGATAGAGCAATTGCTGAGGTGTTGTCATAGAATATAGGAGTTGGATCCTTTTCTATATGTGACATGTCTTTCAATATTCTTCTCAGCCACACATCTTGACAGGAAGCTGAGGTAGCAGTGACATACTCTGCCTCTGTAGAAGATATTGATACAATTGGTTGCTTCTTTGATGCCCATGAAATCAGGTTTGTGCCCAGGTGAAAAACATGTCCTGAGGTGCTTTTCTTGTCATCTAGGCTTCCTACAAAATCACTGTCTGTGTAACCATAGAGATGATGATCATAAAATTTAGTGTACCATAAGCCAAAATTGAGAGTTCCTGCAACATATCTCAGAATTCATTTCGCCATCTTCCAGTGAGAATCTTTGGGGGATTCCATGTATCTGGAAACAAGGATGGATGCATACATAATATCAGGCCTAGTTGCTATAAGATACAACAAACTTCCTACTAAACTTTTGTACAGGGTAGGGTCCACTGTAGGGCCTTCATCTTTCTTGCTAAATTTTGTGCCTAGGTGTATAGGGGTTTCTGTTGGATTGCACTCTTCCATGCAAAATCTTTTGATGATGTCTATTGCATACTTTTTCCAACAGACAAAAATTCCTTTGGTTGATTGATCAACCTCAATCCCCAAAAAATATTTCATTATGCCAAGATCTGTCATCTCAAACTTAGATTGCATGGCATGTTTAAAATTGATTAATTCAATACTTCCAGTATATATCATGTCATCAACATATAAACATACAATCAAAATTTTACCGTACTTATTTGTTTTGGTGTAAAGAGTTGGCTCATTTTGGCTTCTGTTGAAACCACTTTTGATCAAGTAAGTGTCAATTCTTCTTTTCCAAGCTCTTGGAGCTTACTTTAAACCATACAAGGATTTCTTCAACCGATATACTTTGGCTGGCTACTCCTGGACTTCAAATCCAGATGGCTAATCGACATAAACTTCTTCTTCTAAGAAACCATTAAGGAAAGATGACTTGACATCCATCTGGTATACTTGCCATTTGTGTTGGGTTGCTATGGCCAATAGAGTCCTTACAGTGTCAAATCTTGCTACTGGAGCAAAAGTTTCACCATAATCAGTACCTGGTTGTTGTGAGAATCCTTTGGCAACAAGTCTTGCCTTGTGTTTTTCAATATGCCCTTTTTCATTGAGTTTAGTTTTGTAAACCCACTTGACACCAATACTCTTGTTGTGTTTAGGAAAATCAACAAGATCCCATGTCTTGTTTTTCTCAATGGAGTCAATTTCTTGGTTCATGGCTTGAACTCAATGTGGCTCCTTAGCTGCTTCTTTAAAAGATGTAGGTTGACATGACATTAATGCAAAAAGATTGTGTTGTTCAATATCATCCAACTGCTGATGGATTTCTCTCAAACTTCGAGTTCTCTGATTTTGATGTTCAGAGGATGAGTCTCCGCTTGAAGTTGAGCTATCCTGAGAATTTTCAGGTTGTCCTTGTACCTGCAATCTTGGAAGAGAAGGTTGAGGTATTGGCTGTCCTGAATTTTTTGTATTTTTAGAATTGGATAGCAATGGATTTTGACTATCCATTTGTTGATGTTCAGATTCGTTCCATAGTTGATTTTCTAGAAATTTTACATTTCTAATAAGAATTAGTTTCTTTGAGATTGGGTTGTAAAGTCTGTAAGCTTTAGATGTTTCATTGTATCTAGTAAAGATACATTTCTCACTTCTATCATCTAGTTTCTTCCTTAATTCGGAAGGTATGTGAGCATATGTTATGCATCTGAATGTCCTCAGATGCGCAACATTTAGCTTTGTCCCACTCCATGCTTCTTGAGGGACTTTCATCTTTAGACTTGTGGTTGGAGATCGATTCAAGAGATAAGCTGAGCATGCTACTGCCTCATCCCAAAAGGTATTTAACAAACAGTTCTCTTTGAGTAGGCTTCTTGCCATGTTCATTATTGTCTGGTTTTTTCTTTTAGCCACTCCATTATGCTGTGGAGTATACCTGGTTGTAGTTTGCATGATAATGCCTTGTTATTTGCAGAAATTTGCAAATTCGTTGGATTTGTATTCTCCTCTTCCATCTGACCTGAGCACTTTTATATATTTTCCACTCTGTTTTTCAGCTTCTGCTTTGAATTCTTTGAATTTTGCAAATGTGTCACACTTGTGTCTGAGAAAATAGATCCAGATTTTCCTGCTAAAGTCATTAATAAACGTTAGAAAGTAAAAGCTACCACCTATTGACTCTGTTTTCATTGGTCCACATAGGTCAGTGTGAACAAGTTCGAGATGTTGTTTGGCTTGAGTGGAGGACTGTGGAAAAGTAGTTCTCTTATGTTTTCCAAGTATGCAAGACTCACATGGAGAATTTTGTTCTATGAAGATAGGAATACCTTTGACCATGGAGTGCTTCTGTAGAAGTTTGAGACTCTGAAAGGGTAGATGTTGAAATATTGTATTCCATACCATAGTTTCATTGGGGGTGGTTGCACTTTGTGCATATGGTTGGATCAGATTTGCAGTTCTGAGGGTCAAGGGAAACATCCTATTCTGAGTCATGTGGATTTCAGAAATCAATTTTCTACTGGGGGTTTTATCATATATCCTGCAAGATGCTCCCTCAAAAATTACCTTATAGCCATGTTCAATGAGCTGTCCTACACTTAGCAGATTATGTTTCAGATCTAGAACATGATAGACATTGTTTATGTATTTCTTCACATTTTGTTTAGTAAGAATATGTACAATTCCTTTTCCTTGAACTTTGACTAAGGAATCATTTCCAAGTGTAATATCAGATGATATTGAAGAATAAATGCATGAAAGTAAATCTTTGTTACCTATCATGTGATTGTTGCATCCACTGTCCAACAACCAGAGATCTTTAGGTTGTTCTTCAGACTTGTGACATGACAGAAACATACCTCTTGAGCTTTCTCCCATATGATTTGACACATGTGCTCTACCTGAGAGTTGATCTGCTTGCTTCTTCCTGCATTCAGATTCATAGTGCCCATACTTTTTGCAGTAATAGCATTGTATGCTTGATTTGTCATTTGTTCTTCTCCCTTTGCCTCTTTGAGGCTGGAAATTCAGATTCTGGTGCTGTTGTCTATGACCTTGGAAATTTTGATTCTGGTTCTGTTGTCTGTTACCTCCACTTGAGTGTTGGTTACTTATAGTACTCCCTCGTCCCTAGTGACCTCTGCCTCTTCCTCTGTCTCTCCCTCTGCTGAAAGAGAATTGAGTTTTGAAGGCATTGGCGATTGACTCGTCTGTGAGGTGCAGTCCGGTCTCATGTGTCACCAGGGAACCAATTAGTTCATCTGTTGAAAAACACGACAGATCCTTGGATTCAAGGATTGTTGTAACAACCATTTTGAATTTCTTTGGTAAACCTAAGAGGACTTTTTCAACAATGCATTGATCAGTGATGGCTTCACCAGTCAATCTGATCTGGTTCACGATTCCCATGACTCTGGTCATAAACTGATCCATATTTTCAGACTTTGTCATTCTTAAAGTCTCGAATTGCATCCTCAAGGTCTGCAGTTTGACTGTTCTGACACTGTCATTTCCTTGGTAGGCTGATTTAAGGATGTCCCAGGCCTATTTTCAAGTACCAGCACCTGTGATTTTTGAGAAAATTGAGTCATCCACTGAATTTTGAATCCAGAATTTGGCTTTATTCTCTCTGTTCCTCTGTGTTGCCTGAGCAGTTCTTTGTTGGTTTGTCATGGCAGAAAGGTTTGTTGGATCTGGTTCCACATATCCAAGATCCACTGAATCCCAACACTCTTGTGCTTGCAAGAAGGATCTCATTCGAAGAGACCAAAACTCATAATTCTTTCCAAGAAGAATCGAGCCTTGAGTTGGTCCTAAATTGCTAGACGTGGCCATCTTTAAAGAATTTCAATAAAACAGAAAAGAAATTGTTGGAAAAATTTCGTGTCTACCTGTTTCCTGCGTGTAAAACCAGGTCTTCTAAGTTCTTGCAGTGACTTCGGAACTTTGGATTTGGGATTTCGGGTTTTGCGACTTTGAGAACCCTGATATTGAGCTCCTTTGACTCCTCGATTCCCCGATCTCCGAATTACCAAAATGTCAAATTGGCTTCAAGGATCAACGATCCTCGTTGATTTGAGATCAACGAATCAGATTATTTTAGAATTTCGCGTATCACGAGTTCACGAGACTCTCACCTTTGATTTCCTGATGGCCGAAATCATGATTTCACTTGCATCGATGGTCCAGATCCTCCTATGATCTGATGGTCTAGATCCTTTCGAGATTTCGCGAATCGGTATTTCGCGACGCTTGAACTCTCGTCACGATGTTCTCCAAACCCCGAGCTCCAAAAAGCCAAAATTTTGATGGCGCTTGGATCTGCTGCCACCTGTCCTCTGAGATGGATGATCCTAATTCTCTCGCGGAATCTTCTTTCCCTAGTCTTCACCTTCGTTCTCCCGGTGCCAAAAAAAAAAACGCCGATGGCTTCCAGATCTTCGCCACCTGTCACTCCAGATCCAATGGTTGGAGTGATTTTGGGATTTCGAGATTTCGCGTATCGAGGTATGGAGTGCAATCTCCTCTGCTCGTCCAACTCCCAATTTCGTGATAGCGTCAGATCGACGACGCACGATCTTTCTCGATCCAACGGTTCAGATCGAGTCATGATTTCGCGATTCACGATTTCTCACCGCAGTGTTACCTGACCTTTACTCCCTGCAAGTCAGCGAAATGCCGAGATCTCGCCATGTATCCTCCTTGATGGATGGTCCCAATGATTTCGGGATTTCGTGACTTCACAAGTTGGCTTTTCTCCTGTGCGCTCCAGAGGACTAAACCTTGTGCACTTTCTCCTAGATCCGACGACTAACGGTCCTCTGCACTAAATCTGACGGCTAAAAATCTTTTGCCTTTTCTACGCGCTCCTTGACCTTTCTGAACTCGATTAATGCCTCAGATATGTTAGAAGGACTGATCTTACGGCTGCGTCTGCTTGTCCTTTGCTGCTTTAGCGTGTTCTTCGTTGTTCTTGCAAAGAGTTTCTCTCAAAGAAGGAAATTCGTGAATCTTTCATGAATTTGAAAGACTTTCATGAATTCTTTAAATCTTTCTGCCCTCTACGACAGATTTTCACGAGTTTGTGAGAATTTTCAAATTCTTTAAACGTTTATGCCTTTCGCAGCGATCTTTCACGAATTTTAAAGAATTTCGCGATATCTTTAAACGTTTCTACCTTCTGCAGCTATCTTTCACGAATTTGAAGGAATTTCGTGAGATCTTTAAATTTTTCTGCCTTCTGCAGCTCTGACTCCTCAATCTTTTGAGTGTATTGCGCTCTGCTTCCTCGTACGTGCTTTCTACGACGTTCTTTTAAGTGGATGGCGGACTATGGATTTCTCTCCAGACTTTGTGAAGAATTTCACGTCCTATGCTCTTGTGAACAGTGTAAGCTCTGCAATGTTGAGGATCGGGTTGCTCTCCAGACTGTGTAAAGAGGCTTACTACCGAGGCTCTGATACCATGATAAAGTGAGAAGCAGAGAATACAAAGAAAGAGCAGAGCAAAAATAGAATTCAGTATATTAGGAATGTAAGTGAAAGAGTACAGAATGCAAGTAAAAGAGTACCATAGAAAAGGGAAACTAGCTAAGCTAAATAGGCTCAAGCAAATCAAGAAATGATAGTAACAGCTGGCAGTGTACAGTCAGACTGTTGAGGTTACATTATATTTAACATATATTGCATCGTTGTTAATTTGTGTAGCTCGTCCTGTTGCCGGATTCTGCACTGCAAATAGCCACATTCTTCTGATTCCTCTTGTCTGGTCTCAGACACCATCGTGTGGTGTGATTTGTATACAGACAAATCACTCATTATTCTTTCGAGTACTATACCAGAGATTCCGCAACTGATTACAGAACCGAGCTCCTCCTATTTATACGGATCCACGAAGTTATGAAGTCCAATGCAAATCGTTTCCCTCTAGCCTCACCGGGAACATGAATTGCAATGCCTCTATGAGCCCCTGCTGTATCCAACCCTCTGAAAGCTCCATATTTCTGTGAATTTTTTTGGCTTAAATTCCACTGATTTTACTGTCCGTCAGAATAATTGGAGGAAGTACGTACTACTTTTTGGTAGTCATTTGTAGATTAGCGATTGATTTTAGTATATTTTATGTCGTTTAACTTTCCATTTTATAGAATTTGATATATTGGGGTATTTTTTGTTACAACTTGTATTGAATTTGCTCATTGGGTTCCTCGTTTTTAGTATAATTCTATTGAACTCCTGACTTCTGTATGTGTTCTTGGAACATTCCAAACAATTGGGTCCTTGCACTGTTTCTAGAATCCTATTGAATCTCAAAGGATAATTTGGCACTGATATTTGTTTCAGATTATATTGACTTCAGTCCAATGTCTCTATTGTTCTACATAGTTAAGTCGGGTCTTTGTTTTTGGTCACAAAGTCTGAGTTGGGATTTTCTTATTTTCACAAAGTCTATGTTGAGTTTTCAGTTTTGTTACAAGTTTACATGTTAATATTGTTGAAAGGTTGGTAGAACATACCCAAGCATAGCATTTCTGTCCATCTGTAAACTTTACCATTGAACTTGTTGTGCCTGAAAGTGTGATTTCCAGGCTTAATATTACAATGGCTGGTCAATCGGCTTCTTCATCAGGAAGTCATTCGTCCTGGACTTCCAAGCAAAACAAACAGTTTGAGAAGGCTTTAGCACTCTATGGCAAGGACACTCCTGACCGTTGGCACAATGTTGCTTCCATGGTTGATGGGAAATCCCCAGACGAAGTCAAAAAACATTATGAGATTCTGTTAGAGGACTTCAAATGCATTGAAGCAGGCCAGGTGCCTTATCCCAAGTACAAATCTTCAACGAGCTCGGGCTAGCTAGCCAGCCGCAATGGGTAGAAGAGGAACACAGGCATGTCTAAAATTTCTCTGTATTTTTTTTATGTTGAAAGATAACCAACCTACATAGTTAGTACTCTGCAAGTATTCTGTAATTTTTTTATGATTAAAGATAACGAACCTACATAGTTAGTACTGTATAGTAGCGTTAGTCTCATTTCAAACTATAGTAGCGTTAGTACTCTATAGTAGCGTTAGGCATGCATGACTCGAGGTTTCTTTGTTTTGGTTTTGAAGTCATAGATATCTCATTGCCCGTGACTTAGCTGCGAATTATCACTAATTTGACATACTCTTTCACTCTGATCTAACAATAGAGCTTAAATAAAAAAATATTTCCATGTTTTGGAAGACACTAATCATTACTAGGATCCCTAGAAATATTTTTTTTTCGTATAAATCTCGAACTTTTTCTTCCCATGAAACCGCTTTTGAGGAATTCCTTTGACAGGGTTAATCTCAATCTTTTCGATTATCTCGCTAATTAAGATTTTCCATAGCAGGGACATGGCTGTGKTATTTTCTGCACATATTTGTCAACTACATATTTCAACTCAGCCCTATTTCTCGTTTTCAGTAAATATCTTAAACGTTATGTCACTGGTGTGTTCATAGTTCGGTTTGTGTGACAAAGAATTTATAAGGATGAAGAGTTAAAATCAGTGATCAATTAATCTCATAATAGTGAGGCCACAAGGGCACATCACCTGTGAGTGAGTCTACGCTCACATAATCTGTTGTATATTAATGTAAATCAATTACACACTTATATAGCACAAGGTGTTTACAACAACCTCCTACAAAGGTGGATCTTGAAACTAATCCAAACCTAAATATGAAAGATACACAATAACTTAGTTAAGCATATCTTAACTAATTATCCTAATTTCTCCATTATTCCAACGACACTTAGCTTTTAAACTGGAAAAATTCAAAGTTTGAAAGGAGCTTAAGCATTCACATTTTCACCAGAGATATATAAAAATATCAATGACCAATCATGTAACACTCTCCAAAGCCTCCCAAGCACTAGGTAACCTTTTTGACTATCTTTGCTTCATCACTAGGTGATTGTTTTCATCAGAAGCCATGGACCACTTACAAGGAATCTGTTCTGTCAAAATCAGTTTATAACTACTTCACTGCAGGTTCATACTCATCAATTATTAAGTCTAATTCTCGATGCTACCAATAACCTACCAGGGACTGAGCATTATATTGACAACTTCCAAGGAGATTACTGTTTCTCCCGGGTGAAGGTGGTCCCTAATCCAGTGACCAATTTGGGAGTGGATGTGAAGTTTCTTCTTAGAGTGCCTTGAGCCAACTCCCCACAATACTTATACATACTGTATTTGATAAATACAAACAGCAGACATGTTACAGCTATACAAACAGTAGACATGTTACATCCTGGTGTTATTCCAAGTGCTTTAATGGGTAAAACTGCTATCCCCACCTTATCCTTTTAGGCAAGGGATACTTATACATACTGTTTTTCATAAATACAAACAGGAGACATGTTACTTATAAATACTGTATTTCATAAATACAAACAGGTGACATGTTACATCCTAGCTGTGGGGTCATTTCAAGGGTTTTTATGGGTAAAATTGCTATCTCCACTTTGTCCATTTAGGAAACGATGGCCGTGGAGAATAATTCCTTCATCAAAATGATCCATCACTGGTTAAAGATTGGGTAATTATGACAGAATATGATTGGGTAATTATGACAGAATATTGGTTTCGGGTAATTAAGGCAGATTATTAGAATAGACGATCAAATAAAAACATATTGAAACTCTTATTTCTCTTTCATTACGTTTCGTTTGATTTGATTACTAAATTAATTGAGTTTCTTTGCACTGAACAATTTGATGCAGGTGTTTTATGTGCATGATTCAACAATGAAGTACGTGAAGTTATGCCAGTACATCATTACTCTTACTATTATTACTTATTTCTGAGAGGAGGTAGCAGCATCAGTGGGCAAATTTTATGAAGAAAATTATATTAAAAATCTCTGGAATGATGCCTTCGAAATATATCACCAGGCCTAATATGTAAATATATGTACATGAACTACAACACTAGAATATGTAATCTGTCTTTTAATTTTTCTCGTTGTATGTATATTATTGTTTGTTATAAAAGCTATATCAAGTATTTCATGAAGATGTGTCACACTTTCTAAAGTGTATGAAGATGTGCATACTTTTTAGTGCAATAAGAAGATTAAACTTTTAAGTTTTATATTATTTTTAAATGAAAGTATTTTAAAAAAGAAAATTAATTAGCAAAAAAATCAATTAGTAATTTCTTTTCTAATCAGTATATTTTCAAAAAATATTATTGATATTATTCAATTTGTCAAATTTGTATTTAATTATATGTTTGTCTTCATAAAATTTGAAAAATTTAATAAGTGACTTTATTTTATAACAATCATTTCAATGTTAAATAATGTACAATTTTCTTAAAACAAAGTATAAACGAACAGTCTACAAGTTTATGCCACTTAATTTTTGGAAGTCCACAAATTAGTATTTGAATAAAATTCATATTCCTTTGGGTTTCTAACAATTATATTTTTTTACTTTTCTAAATTGAATAAAAGAGATACAATTTTGAAGGGTCTAAAACATTTATAGGTATTCCACATATTTATTTTATGGCTATATAATTTTTATGTTATTGGTTTTTCTAAGAGTACTTTGGTGAAAAAATTATACATAATTTGTTTTAAAAAAAATGATGAATAAGTTTGATAACAAGTTAAGTTAAAAATATAATATGAAAATAAAAATGGAAAAACTATATTCCATTGGATAGAAGATTTGATGAATTAAGTGACATCAAGTATGATGATGAGATTTTACCTCTAGAAGTTCTAGCTACAGAAATACTACAAATAAAAGGCATAAATTATTACTTTTAAATCCTTGATCAAGCATTTTTTTTGGATTTTGAAAGGACCTCTGTCATTTACTCAACCTTTTGTTGTTGAGGATATCTTGGGTTAACAAGGAATTCTTAATAGATTTATGACCTTGATAAGGTATCGATCTTCATTGAGATATAGAGATTGATGTAACAAAAATAAAAATAAAAACAAAAGAGAAGATAACACAAACAAAATAAAAATATATGATCACAAATGAGCTAGCAAAGATGAAGCATCCAGAGAAGTATAAAGAGAGGATGATAATATGAGCATTATTGAAAATGTGACAATGTAATGTAGGAAGGAATTGTTGGTTAGTATCCAAGTTAACCTATTACCCAACCTTCAATGCATCTAACAATAGAATTTTCAGTATGGAAATATCAATAATTTTAAACTACATTCACCAAATGAATATTTTACTCATAGTTTTTATTTATACTCTAGTTTATAATTTTCATAGCATTTTAGATATATTAACACACATTTTATATGTAACACTTACAAAATCAATTGTACTAAGTAAGGATATAATCTAGCCATCTAACATTGGAACTTTTCCCCTCTCGGGTTTCAAGAATAACTAGAAGTTATAGCATTTTTCAAAGATATGGAAAATTTTTAGAGCGTTTGGATGAAAATAAAAGAGAAGAATTTGAAGAGCCTAGTCCTAATCAAATAATTAGAGAACAAGTTAGTAAGATAAGGAAGCTATTTACATAGGCTCAAATCTTACATGGATTGGTAAAGGACACAAAATTAAGAGATGCAACAAATTTTGTAGGTTCTAAAGATGTTAAACATGCAAAGATGCATGAAAATGTATAATAAAATGTATCGAAGGAATTCTTTTTGTTTCAAAAACTCTAACATCCTCCACCTTAACCGAGGAACATTACTTGTGGAAAATACACATAAATTCAAAAATTCTCTGCTAATTAAATTGTGGAGTTTACCAAATACAAATTATACACAGATTCAACCATTGCAAATATAAATTATTCAAGACTAGATACATCATGTTAACTAACATGAATGTCACGTCCCAATTGAGACAAAACATGTATGCAATAGGATTTGTACCATGTGTGACAACTATTTCCCAGTGTGTGCAATTATTTGAACAATGCACTAGAATCTTGTTATTTTTACTACTAAAATTGACTAACAAATACATTTAAATACACAATTATGAACAACATGAAGATCAAGCTCATGCAATTGTCTAGAATAATTAAAACATAAATGCAACTAATAAATTCACTACAACAACATATAATTCATTCTCATGCACAGACTAAAACAAATAGAAGTTAAACTCATAAAATAACTAAGGAAAACAAATAAACACTTATGTTTCAAAACATTTGTGCAACTAGTTGTTTGGGAAGGATGTTCCACCCAACCATAGACTTATTTTTCCATATCTCAATAGCAAGTCACCCTCGATTTGGGGCTAAGAATCCACAAGAGAATGGTGCCTCTGACAGTCCACTCACAGTTCAATATCCCACAACCCACTGGTATTATCCTACAACTATCTTGAATCTCCTCCAGTTCTTTTCCTCTTGACTTTCCCAACCCAAGGAATGTACCCCTTCACTAATCTCAATCCATTGAGAATCTCATTCATTGATTAGGGTATCTATGGCATATGTAACTAGGAATCTCTCTACTAGGGACTCAAGGGAACTCATTGTCACAAAAAATACCAACAAACAATAAAAAACACTTGTTGTTACAAAGAAACTCGCACAATAGTTCACTCTTTAGACCCTCACAACCTATGTCTTCAATCTTCGGCTCCAAAGTGCTCCATAGTGCTCCAAAAACACTCCATCATGATCCATAATTTATCCAACCTTATTACTCTAGCTCCAATGCTCTTCCCCTTTCTATTTGCTTATTGTTCATGTAAAACTCCCTATGTATAACTGTATGTTCTCCCCTATACGAATTTTCTCTATTTTTTTCAGGATAATTGATTAATCACTCTACCAAATGATGATTTTATTTCAACCCCATGCTTCCAATAACTATGAGATTTGACTCTCACACCCAACCTCTTACATGAGTTTAACAATTTTGATCTCATACACTCAAACAAAAATATGGAAGTCATCCCCAATGATAACAAAATTTAGGGAAGTGGGATGAAGTAATACCCATAATAATTTCACTCTTGGACCCCTCTTAGACACTCTCGTCTCTTATGGAAAAATCAGCCCCCATATCTATCCATATCCCCTAGCAACTGGCATCACATTATATTTATTAAAATTCAGAAAACACATTTGGTATATTACATCGCTTGGCAATATCCACATACATATATAGATTATGCATTAATTGAACTAAGGATTAGAGTGGGGATGTTACATTTCCCCTCCCCTACAATTGTGCATCATCCTTAGTGCACAATATCATGCTAAAATACATATATAAATTACATCATGATATTACAAAATATAAAATTATGAAATTCGTTTACTCTCCAACAACAATCCCAACCATAATCTCTTGTTCTTCTCAACTTGTTGACCCAAGGAATATGCCCCATTTACTTCCCACGATTGATCGGGTTGCATGATTCTTTTATGTGTTTCTAGAACTTTCCTTGGTTAAATTCTGATATGTGTTTCTAGAACTTTGGCTATCAAAAATGGAGTCTTGCATTAAAATCTTATATTTTCTTCAAAATTGGAAAACAATTGTGGGTGTTCCTTTTGCATAGTCTCTTCGTGCTCCTACGTTGCATCTTTGGGACCATAGTAGGTTCGTTGAATCTTTACCAGCCTTATGGATTTGTTCCTAATAAATTTGACTTCCTAGCCCAAGATGTGTACTGACTCCACCCAGAAATCTCCTTTGTTCTCCACCTGGTGTTAGAATATTTAGACACGTAGGAGTTAGTTAAGATCAACTTGGTCTAATGTGTCATTAGGTAAAAGCGTGTTTGTAAGTTTGTTTATTTATTATGGATTAGTATGCGTTTTTAGTTAGGTAATATGATGGTCACAATATGTAACTGACATAGAGTGATCCGATAGTTCATATTCTCCTCAATCTTAATGACTACATTGATCCATGGCTTAGTACCTGATTGGTCCATGATCTCTATTTAAATAGCATGGAGGGTCATTTTTCAATGATCATGTTAGTCCTCGAGATGTTCCTGGTTGTCAGTGGAACTATGCCAAGGATCCTTGGAGCCAAAACTCAAAGAAGGGTTTTAAAGCTACCTTGCTTTATCAAGGGTGATATTCATAATTATTAATTTTCACAACTCATTCACCTTCCAGACAAGATAATTAGGAATTCCTTCAAATAATAGGGGAAAATTGTCCTCTGAGTATCATAATTACAATGGCAAAAGAACAAATTATTGTCTGGAAGAATCGTGTACATGCAAGGTATCCAACTTGAATAAATCTTACTAGGATTTATGTGAATAAAATTGTGTCGAGCATTCAACAATTCAACAATTATAAAAATTCATGTATTCTGAGTTCAATTACATACATTCAGGAAACTCATTTCTTGATATATTCACATAATAGAGACTTTGCATCCATATAAACATTCCAAACAAGAAAATGAAGCAAGACTAGTCAAAGATTGAAATCAATCTCATCCATTAATGAATCCAAACACATTTATAACATATGTGGAGTCCCAATGCTATTGAATTTTTTTATTAATATGTTTCATAATACATGACAGAGATGGGAAGATATATATGTTACAATGAGGAAGAAAAGATGGGAATTACAGACTAATACAACATAAAATCATGGAATTCCTACAAGCCTCATGGATTCCCTCTCATAATATGTCTTTATGCTTGAGCTGGATTGATATCTATGATTTCATGCTCAAACACTCTCCCTCTCTTTGTTTGTTGATAAAAATTGAGCTAATGAACCTCAAGGCCTATTTATATCCCTTCCTTTATGTGAAAACCACTTCTTGAATGTTTAAATTGCTTAACAATTTCTTGATCCTACTTCTTGATCTTTGAGTGGTTTGATTTACTGGAAAAAAAGGCTCTTCATATATATAACAATTATTCACAACCCAAATCAATTAAGGAGGTGGTGGATGTGTGCCACGTGTATGACATGTTTGACCCAGCTTTGAAATTTTTAATTTAATATATCTACACATCTTCTTCCATACATTACCCATAGGATACTCCAACATGTTTAAGTTTCTTCTCATTTCATCTAGATCAATGAATATTTCATATGGTGGGAGAGGAAGACCATTAAAATTAACTTAAGAGTGCATAATAATACAAAATCTCCTGCTAGCATATTCATTACATCATATACCTTAAGATATCCTTCCATATTGTTGAACATACTATCATCATTTATTATATTATCTAAAATTTTATGTTAATTATTCTCTAGATAAAGGTCTCCAACACCATCCCACAAACTAGGCAACCCAAAACTGATTACTTCCTTGAAAATATTCTTAAATGAATCTATCTCACTCCTCATCTCGTGCACATTGTGCTATGTTCTCTGCATGAGTTTCTTTTTATCCAAAAACTTTGTTTCCTCCATTATGAGGCTGGTCCTAAACTCTATATTTAAAATATTGAGCTACTCTATAGATATACTATTCAAGAACTTAATTAACTCCGCAACCACCTTTGGTTTGTTTGACAATTTTGTGGCTATAATCTTGATTTCTTTAGCAACTTCAACAATTAAAGCATAATATTCTTACCTTAACTTGAACTAATCCTAACTATTAAAAACTAGTGATGTTATATGTTCTCAAACCATATGTTTTTCCCTTTTCATTGTTTCTTTACCAATAACCCTCTATCTCATTCGATCTAACTCACATGCAACTTGCTCCTTTGCAGTAACAATTTGTTGTAAGAGTACCTCCCTAATATTGGCATGTTCTTGTAATTCTATGATTTTTTATTAACTGAATTTGAGTTTATATGTGAATGAGTTAAGATCTACTTCCTTCACAGTCAAATTTGACATAACCTTGGCTAGACCTTCATCAACGTCTAAAGGTATGGATGGTACTTTAGGATCTTTAGCTAATTGTAAGTCCTTTTCTATTTTTTCAGTCAGAGATTTGTTTTCTTCCTACAATTTATAAATGGTATGTTGGATCTTAATAAGAGATAGCATGTAGCTCAGGGGTCTATACCTGCTAAATCTATAGGATATTGAGCTTCTTCTTTAGCACTTTGATTTCATTATCTTTCTTGATCACCAAATCCCTCACAACTTTAGGATTTTTAGGATTTACACTTAAAGAAACAATCATTTTTTCTAAGTCATATATATGAATTACATTGGCCCTCACTAATGCTCTTTTATGCTTCAATTGATTCTCAATATTTTGTACCAATTCCCTCATCTTTTTCGCACTGGAAGTGGACTGAAAGACTCCTCTATACATCATTTCACTAGTTTATATATGTAGCTCGACCATGTCTATAGGTTGAACAATTTTCGAAGGACTATTAAATTCAATGGATTTATAATCTATAGGTGTATGAGTTTTAGGTACTTTTGACTCCAACACTGCCAACTTCAACACATTTTTCTTATGTTGGAGATATTACACACACCCAGGATTTTATTTTTATTTTATTTTCCTAAGTTTATTTGGCTATTTTGAGGGTTTGTTAGTCTGAGATATTCTCCCCTCGTTGATAATAATCTCTCCTGGACAAGGGTGCCACATGTACCCTCCAGTCAATTCTTAGTTACCGTTCAGTTAGACTAGTTGAGTGAAGTCTTACATGCCAACCTTGGTTTTATCACCAAGTGTTGCATGATAACCTCGGGATCATCACCAGTAATGTGCACTTGCATTGGGATCATCACTAGTAAGGAACATTCCACATGTGTGAGTGGTATCCTTCTCATTTCACTCTAATTTGGTTGTGGCATTCCATATATAAAATAGTATGCAAAACATAAAGTTTTTAGCATAGAAATGGTAGAGAAACAATGATATAACTAGAACAATACCATATTAATACCAAAATAACACCAAAAAGAGCACCTTGATTAATGATAAAAATGTTCACTTGCCTCTTCGAGGGGGAAACCTCCAGCAGAGCAGAGCTATATTACAATAATCTCCAAGACAATATTTCTCATACTCTTTATTCCTATTTATACTAAATCTATCTATCCAAAACAAAAATCTAGGGAATATCATTATAGAAATGGAAGATTCTATTAGGTATTCTTACATTTGAATTATTTCTCCTTATTTCTAGGCCTTATTAATATTGGCATTTATTACATGGAATTATATTATTCTACCTACGTTGGGGGTTAGGTAGGTGAAGTCCCTAACATGCCCTCTCCCTTGAAGAACAACCTTTTCCTCAAGGATTAAGATGAGGAAATGGTTGTAGAATGGTGGTTGGATCCCAAGTGGAATCTTCTAGAGTTGTATCTTTCCATTGGACTAACACTTCCTTGATGGTGCATTGATGGATATGATGCTCTAGCTGGCATAAGACTGATTGTGGCTGCAACCATATGGAACCTTATTCATCCAACTCAAGGAGACTAGTTTGATTTTGGCACTTAGTTCCAATCACCTTCTTTAAGAAAGAAACATGAAAAACGGGATGGAGCATCGACTGACTGGGTAGAGCTAACTAATAGGCCATTGATCCCAAATGCTTGAGCATTATATAAGGACCATAAAATTTTGGTGCAAGCTTATGACAGTGTTCAACTTTGAGTGAAGTCTTCTTATAAGGTTGTAGTCGAAGACACACCCAGTCCCCTTCAAAAAACTGTCATTCGGAATGACCTAGATCTACTTGTTGCTTCATATGATTCTGAGCCATGACCCAATTGTCTTTGAGGACATGAAGAATATCCTCTCAGATGGTAATATTGTTGGCAACCTCTTGAAACTTCAAGACCCCTAGCATATAAGAGATAAATGATGGGGGATTTTGACCATATACTGCTTCAAAAGGAGTCATGTGAGTAGATGTATGGTAAGATGCATTGTACCACCATTTAGCTAGGGGTAACCATTGAGCCCATTGTTTTTTTTCCCTCAGATGAAAAACACCTCAAATATGTTTCCAAACACTTGTTGATAAATTCAGTATGGCCATCCATCTGGGGGTGATAGATAGTGCTAATATGTAATTGGGTCCCTTGTAGCTTGAACAATTATTTCCAAAAATTATTGGTGAAAGTGGGGTCTCTATGAGAGACAATATAATTAGGTATGCCATGAAGCTTGAAGACATTATCCATGGATATTTGAGCCACTATGACGGCTGTGAATGGGTGTTGAAGAGAAAACAATGGAGCATATTTGGAGAGACAATATACAACCACCATGATGACTAACTTATTACCCAATTTAGGTAAGCCCACAATGAAATCCATAGAAATATCTTTCCAAATACCAGGAGGAATCAAAAGCGGTTCGAGTGTGCCTAGAGCTTTGAAATTTTCTCCCTTGTTGCATTGGAAGACCTCACATTCATCCATAAAGGTGCATACATCTTGTTTGATACCATCCCATAAAAAGAACGTTTGACCCGTTCATAAGTTTTGGTAAACCCTGAATGTCGAGCTGTGGGTGAGGCATGAAGTTCAAAAAGAACTATGGATTTAAGTTGTGATTGCTTGCATAAACACAAATGACCTTTGTAGCGAAGCTCTTCATTGTGTCGTGAGTACCTTGGAGAAACTGAAGAATTATGTTGCGAATGGTGGATCATGTGAGAAATTTTGGGGTCTTGCACCTTTTCCTGACGAACATCGTGGATCCAATCTGATACAATGAAGTAGAGGGAGAAAAGGGACCTGTCTTCTACATATTTTTGGGAAAGAGAATCGACCATGAAATTTTTCTTTCCCTTCTTGTAAATGATCTCATAATCATAACGAAATAGCTTGGTCACCCATTTTTTTTGCGCCAAGGATGAAATTCATTGTTCCAGGAAATACTTGAGGCTCTGATGATCAATTTTGATTTGGAATTGTTGACCCAATAAATAAGGACGCAAGATATCCACAACATGAAAAATAGATAAAATTTCCTTTCCGTAAATGGATTGGCCCAAATGTCGCTAAAAAATATGTTTTCTAGTGAAGGCCAAAGGATTTCCATCTTGCATGATAACGACTCCAATTCCTTTCCCAGAAGCATCACATTCCAATATGAATGGATTTGTGAAGTCTAGAAGTGCTAGGACAATGTTCGAGCACACAACATATTTAAAGTCTTGGAAGGCATGATCCATAGCTAAATTCCAAGTGAAAGCATTCTCTTTAAGGAGACAAGTGAGAGGAGATCCAATTTTTCCATAATTCTGAACAAACTTCCTATAATAGCTCGTTAAACCCAAACAACCATACAATATCTTAAGATTTTTAAAGCAAGACCAATACTATATAGATTCGATTTTCTTAGGATCCACTCGAACACCATCCTTTCCTACAATATGACCCAGGTATTCAAATTCTAAGGAACCAAAGATAGATTTACATTGTTTGAGGAAAAGTTGGTTCTTAGAGAGTAAATGGAGAACTTGATTCACATGGGAGAGATGGGATTGCCAAATTTTACTGTAGATGAGAATATCATCAAAGAAAACTAAGACAAAATGATGGATAAAAGGACGAAAGAATGATTCATAAGACTTTGGAAAGTGGAAGTAGCATTACACAATCCAAAGGGCATTACAAAGAATTCATATTGACCCTCATGAGTGTGAGATGCATTTTTGGGAATGTCTTCGTCTTTCATACGGATATGGTGGTATCCAAAATGCATATCTAGTTTGGTGAATTATTGAGTAGCTATTGGCACAAGGGCAGACCTAGGGTTCCACGCTACACCAATGCACCAACAAAACCCTAACTATCGGCTCTTTCGGAAACACCTACGAAGAAAATGAAGTCTCACCCGAGGTAGAGGTAGGGTGGTTGCAGGAATCAAGTGTCTGCAACCTTAGCTGGGACATAGATCTGTGATTACAATACTTAATAGAGCACATAGCACCATCAGCTCATTATTATTTAACCAATGTCTACTTCGCAGATAAAACAGAGCATTGCAGCATTAACCCAGATCTAATGTATTTAAGAACTTAGCATAGAGAATTGGATCAGATCTAGCAGATTCAAGAACTAAGCATATTCACCTATATCAGTTCTAACATCCAGATTCATCATAAGCAAAAAGCACCAACAGATCTATCTATCTATCTATATCATCACTTAGCAAATAACAAATAAATACATCGAAACATCGCACAAAGAAGAATAACACAGTATTTACGTGGTTCACCCCCACCCTGGGGCTGTGTCCACCAACTCTTCTTCTTTATTAGCTTCAATTAGTCATCTACATGCACAAAGCCACAAAAACCCTACTCCACATAGGACAGGAGATCTGCGCTCACCTCGCCAGATCCTCCTTCTTTGAGCTAGGTCTAGCACAAAGCCTTTCACAGTTTATTACAACCAATTGCACTTAGCTCTACGGTCTCTCACAATATGCATAGAGCATCGAAAAATCATACTTGCACTTAGCACTTAGCTTGTTGGCCTCACATCACATAGATTCCTATTCCCCCCTCCTTAAATTTCCTAGACATCTATTTATACTTTACAAAATAGGCCTAAACATGGGTAAACCCATGGGCAAACATCCCATACTCGTTACATATTCCCAAGTCCCAAAAATGACCCAAAAAGGGGCCAAGATCCCGCGATCTCTGCTTTGACTTGCACTCCATCTTCGACAAGCTGTCAAAGTCACAAAATAGGTAAACATGACCAAGAATCTCCCAAAACTTGGTTAAGGGCCAACAGGCCCCCAACACTCACCTGTGACTCATCCCGAGTCACTCTGGTCGGACTAGACTTTCTTCGAATGCCTCGATCTTGGCTCGAGTTGCTTCGAATTTTTTTTGTGAGATGGACTCTTGTTCAACTAATCTTGGATAAATGCATCATTGATAGGTCCCTCTAAACGTTGTTCGGCTATAGTGACAATCTACTCTAGCTCTGCTCCTTGGCCTTCTACCTTTGTAAACAATCGATAGGCCTTGTCTTGTATGGGTTGGAGCCTCTGAGTTACTTCCATAACTCTTCTCTGGATAGTATGGATATGTTGTTGTGTAGTGTGTTTCTCTTGGGAGCGCTTCATTCTTTCCCCAGCTAATAGGGACTTCAACTGCGCCTATATCTTTTCGGCTTGATGCTTCACCTTTTGGAACTGCAACTCTAGTGCCTTCAATTTTGGGTTCTTTGTGAGTTGTTCATAGGTCTATGCACTGTGATTGGTAATTTGATTTCATTCCAGGGTAAGATCCTTTAGCCTTTCAACTGCGCTCTAGGTGGTTTCCTCTCTTTGGTCTCTTACATCTTGTGGGGTATTAGGTACAGTACATAGCTCCAAATATGCTACGCGTTGTTGTAGCTGTTGGACGACTTATGTGAGCTGGTTCACCTGCTGTGTAACTTGGTCTTCTGCCTTGATTTATAATACTGTCAGAGAGTGAAGTGCTCTATTGACCGCCTCTTTTACTTAGAGTTACTTTGCGAGACAATGTTCCTTTTCTTGCTGCAGTTGTGATTTTTCTTCATCAAACTTCCCTTGGAGGGAAATATTTTCCTATTTTACATCACTGTGTTGCTCGACGAGTACTCCTTGTACTTGTGTCAAAGCCTGGGTGGCTTTTTGTGTTTCTTCCTGTGCTTATCGAAGGAGAGATTCGACTGTATTGGCTAGGCGGTGGAGTTGAGATGGCTCATCTCCCAATGTTGGTTCTCCTGGCGCAGTGGAGACTATGCTACTGGACTGTAGGGCCTACTGTACCCCTCAGAGTTTAGTCTCAATTTGATCATACATCTCCTCTTTCTTTGCTTCTTGTTTCTATGTTATTTCCAACGAAGCATCTTGTAGGGTTGTTATGAGGAAGTCAAAGTCATCGGAGGTGAGGACGGTCTGCATCTTGGTCATGGTGGCCTTCACTTTCTTCTAGGAGGAGGGTTTCAGAGGTGAACCTTTCCTCTTCTTTAGGGGATCAACCTCATCTCCTTGTTTCTGTTTGACTTCTTTGTCATTCAACTCTTTTCCATCACCTCCTTGCTCTGGTGATATGGAAGAAGTCTTTATGGATGCGTTGTCTATCTCTTGTACTTATTCAGTCTTTTTTGTTCTGCTTGGTCCAGGTGTATCCTGCATAGTTTTCGAGTTGTCGATGTTAGATATCTCTGCAGGATCTACTGGAATAAGGAGGTTTGTCGACCAGTCCTTTGTGATCTCCTCTAAGTCCTCCTTCGTCAAATTATAATAGGATTGAATTTTTTGCATGTGTTCATCAGCGTGCACTATGATGTAAATAAAATGTCAACCTGCGTTGAACTTCATCAAAGGCCAAAACCAGTGTAGAGTGTTCAGAGTCATGCGAGGCTTCGACTATATGGATATCTTCAGCTAATTGTAGTAGGTATGAAAAAAAACATTTGACTGCCACTTTTATTCATGTCGTTTGAGTACCACAGTGTACTGAACTTCACAGCCAGCAGTTCAAAAGGCTCGATGTCCGGGAAGTTCGTACCTTCTGACATCTCCCAGGAAATTAAATATATAAGTATCAAGAGCAAGCTGAAATGAAATTCATATCCTTGATCATGTTCTTTTCTGCAATCGAGTTCCAACTGGTTCACCAGGTACTTCACCCAGTTCATCTGAAGACCTTTCGCGCACTTCCCTGCGAGGTCGACTATAAAATCGATGACTTGGGTAGGTAGGTTATTTCGTACTAAATTCCCTGCAAACAATTGACAGATGAGGTGCACTGCTCCAATCTAGATAGAGGCTACCTTGTAGCCTCATGTTCCCTTCTCAACATCGCCATAAGAATCCTTGATATTATGTGCTAGAGCGCGATCCATGGCTTTTCCGGGATAAAACTCTTGAGGATCAGGTCCTTGCACACTCAATCCCATGATCTGATTGATCAATGTCAGATCAAATGGTATACAATGGTTTAGCCATAAATAACTACCATGGTAACAAGACAATAGTAGCTTGACACATGCATTCACCTCCTGGTGTCGTCTGAAGTGAGGAATCTTCATGATGTTCAATAGGGTGAACTGAGCGAGGTTCATAGTCCACAACTAGGGGATTATCTTTGAATTGTTCCCCTTAGTTCTGGTCAGGTACTTATGTGGGGAGAGCATGTTATAGACTTTGCGATCTCCAAGGTTGAAGTCGCTAAACTTCAACGCTGCAATTTTATCTTGGTCTACTTGAACTGTGCATATCCCCTTTGGGAGGTATGTCGTAACCAAGGTGTATTCAAAATATATGGGCACACTGTCTCGATTTACTGTGCCGCTTTCAGGTGGAATATAGGTGGGTAATATACTCAGGATCAATTTGGCATTCACTAAATCATCCTTGCTCTTGGTTCTCTTTTCATCTAATGGTCGGGATGGTCTGGCCCTGTGAGCAGTAGACGGAGAGGCTGGAAGTCCTCTTGTCGATGATGCTTCTACAGCTGTAGACATCGACATGACTCTCTCAGTCACGAGGTCAATCAAAACTTCTTCAACAACTTTCTTGGAAGCGCTCAACTCATCTAACATACACACTCGGGGTGAACAATCTCGAGTTCAGAAGGTAACTTAGACACAATAATGGGACAAAGAGCAAGAGAACGATGATAATTGTATATAATCAACAAGTTTGAGAGCTCAAATTCATGATTGGAAAAAGAGTTCTCGGTGCATGGTGTAACGGGATAAATAGGTAACTTGGCAATGGGTCACTTGCAATGGGTATGAAGCCTTCATTAACTCTGCTTTGTTCATTATGGTGCGGTCCCAATGATTGGATGGTGAGTTGTCTATCCATAAATGTCTTTATGCCCATTTGGTGCGTTGGTCTAATGGTTATAATGTTCTTAATGACTATATTTCTTCGTCATGGCGAAGTGCCATGTGTTGTTGTTCTGATATCCCGACGAAGCTCCAATTGTGAAAAATTTCCTTTTGCGGGGTTCCTTTTGGAATCTTATGCAACTTATTGATCTTATCTATCTTATTACTTAGCTTTCTAGCCTTCTTCCCAACGAGATTCTTCTCAGTAGGCCATTTTCCGTTCTAATTCTTATCTTCTTTTGCCATAGTTACTTCGCGTTGTTGAGATTCTTTTCTAAGATTCGAGGGTGATCCTTCTTCTTTATCTAGAATAGTTTTGGCAGCCATTTTCATTCTCATCTTTTCCTTACAAGCTGCCTACACGAGGGTTTTGAACCCGCATTACTCGTCGCATTTTTTTAAAATAAAATGACAATATTATCTTTCGCTCCAATCCCGAATCCCGAATCCCGAATCAAGTCCTTAGAGGTCCGATTAAATGTGTTAACCAAGGAAAATGACAGACTGCAAGCTAATGATAAAAGGAAAAAGACCACAGGCTCTGTCGTTTTAAAAAATGTAGAGGTGGCCACTGCCTTGTTAATTAAAAAATATCTTGATCGAATCGTATCCTTGAAACCAAGGTACGGTATTTCAACAATGATTTTAGAATGATTTTATTTGTTTTGAATTAGCATAAACGATTTGTTTTCTTATCATATCTATTTTTGTTATGATGGAATTGATGGAATACAATTTTGTTTGTAAATAATAACTAGCTACAAAATCGTGGGATTCTGTAGCTAGTCATAAAAATTTGAATTTCTGTTGATTTTGCAACTAAACACAATATGAAATCGTGTATTCTTGTGAAATTTCAGGTACAGACGGATTTTAAAGGAGCTTGGATCGACTGTGTCATATTTGAACATGCTTTTTCTTTACATACTTTTGGATTAGGATGTTAGTCTTAGATAGAAATAGGAATCTGGGAGATTGTTCCCATATTTTTTTGCAACAGTTTTGATAATTTCCACAAGGAATGTTTTCATCATGTGGCCTTTATATATGTATTATTTTTTTAAACAAAACCATCACTGCTTGGGAGCATAGACTATGGATTGATGATTATCTAGACTGGAATGAAAGTGGATGTTTGTATGGCTTTAGCTTTCAATCCATTATACTTTTGTTCAAGTATTGTTCATTTCAATTTGTAATCAAATTATTGACTACTTTAGATATCAAAATTTGTTACAGGTTGATGTGATGTGATTTAAATAGTGTCCATATTTGATGTCTCTCATTTTACATACAACAATTATCCTATTTTAATTTAATGAACAGAAGGTTAATCTTCTTTGTTAAATGAGCAGTTGTATACAAATCTTTGCAGTGAGATTTATCTTAATGTAATCATTTGTAAATTATAAAATTGTTGTTGCTACATCCTTTACCTGTTCTATCGTTAGCATTCAGAAGCATTGTTTCTTCGCATTCACGCGAAGTATTGGAGAATCTGGTGCGGGTTGGCCTCATCGAACAGTGAACGCAAATGCCTATGTACAGGACAAGTAGGAGATGATGATTTCAGGTTAGTTTGCTATTTAATTTTAATAGTTTAATTAATATGAGAATTCTCTGTAGTTTAGATAGATATGCAGTACATATTACTATTTTTGTGTTTAGTTAGATAGCTATTGTTTCATTTCTTTTTTGTAAAAGTTATAAAAATCCAAAAATACTAGCTGCATTGTCATAAGACAATTCATATATGATTTTGCAGATTTCGATCAAAATTTTCATTTTGTAAATACTGTATAGGTAACAGAGATACAATATATCAATACACTGTACATTTAATAAGTAGGATTATTATTTCATCAATATTAATTAGCGAACTGTGAATATATATTAGACCTGTATATAGTTTGCAGAAGTTGTTTTTCACTTAGATTAGTTTATTTAGCTTAGTTTTTTTTCCTTTCCTAGGAATTAGATCAGCCAAAGGAGCCACTAAACCCATCAGAGTGGATTAATCAAAACAGATTGGGTTATTTAGACAACCTCGGACCGGATCCACCCCTCCAGTTGATGAGCGGTCAATTTCGCCCGTCAACAAATGACGCTAGAAGGAGGGCTTGAAAATTATTAATGGCATGAGGCGGTCGTAAGACTCCTCCACCACCCAACCACTCACCTATAGTGACAAGAAAGAATTCAAACAACAACATCATCCCTCAAACAAAAACCACATCAAACGACGATCTACGAATCACAGTTGAACCAGTAACCCCAAATCCTACAGGTGGTGACGTACAAGAGATTGTCCACCAATCTCTCATAAGAACACATAGTGCCTTCACCCATTTAAGGCAACCAAATAGACCTTTGGACCAACCATTAGATTTCTCTGATATCATAGAACAACTTGGAGGCACTAACCTCACTTTAAACCCTATAGATCCAATCCTCACTCTTACAGTAGGAGGATCTGGAATACCACCCTCACCACCTCCTTCCTCCCCTTCTTCTTCTGGAGAAGAATCCTCTGATGAGGGAAGTTCTTCATCCCAGCCTTCGACACCGCCCACACCAATGGCCAACCAGAACAATCCTGCCGGACCCTGGCTCGACCAAGATGCAGTAGCCGTACCCGGGCCTCAACATCCTTTGCCCAAACATTCGGAGAAGTGGTTCCCCAAGTTTGACCCAGACTCTAAACAGATCGCCGAAGATCACATCAAAAAGTTTATGTTAGCCATTAGACTCTGTAATGTCGAGCACGAAGACGTAGTCTGTAGATTGTTCCCCTATACTTTCGAGGGCAATGCCTCTACCTGGTACTTTGCCCAGCATCCCCATACCATCGTGTCATGGGAGAAGTTTGAATCTTGCTTTCTTGAGAAGTTTGGAGATGATAAGTCCCCAGAAGTTCTAGTCATGGAGCTTTCTAGTTTAAGAATGAACCCCAAAGAAAAAATCAAAGACTCTAACCAAATATTCTTAACACTAAAGAACTGAATCCCTACGGATTCAATGCCTGCTGAGAATCTTATCATAGCATATTATACGAAAGCCTTACATCAAAGTATAGCCATTTGGGTAAAGAGATCCAAGAAAGCCACGTTGTTAGAAGCCTTTGAAGAGGCCAATCAGATTGAGAAAGACATCCTCAGCTTAAAAGACACTACTAGCAACGAAATAGAGACTAGTTCATCTTCCAAAAAGAAAATCGAAATCCTCCCTAGACCTACCCAAAATAAAACACAACCTGAAATCTCAAATTTAGAAAACTTAACAAAAGTCATTCAAAAACTGTCAAATCAAGTTATAGATTTGAAAAGGACGGTCGAAGAAGCTTCTTCGAGCAAAGGGCCTTACAAACCCCCGTTTAGGAAGCCTTTTCCCACCAACCGACCTAATTCAAATACCGAAGGCTTAAATCTAGAAAGCCTGCAATTCGCTATTCAAACGATTCTAGAAGCCCAGGATAACCTAATGCCTCCTAAGATTCCTAAGGAAGTAGTTGAACACGAGACAGTTGAAGAAGATGAATCTTCTCCGAACATTTTTGGACACTTCTCGGATAGCATTTTTCAAGCTAATTTAGAGACAGTACGTCCCTACAATACTAGGAGTAAGACAACAAACAAACCTTCTTCTGAAAACACTACGGCTTTACCCCCAAAACAGTCTAGATCAGCTGAGATTAAACAGAGTCATGTAAAACCCAACTTAGATTATGATTTAGTTGAAGAAATAAAAAATTTAAGGGCTAACATTTATATTTATGAATTATTAAAATTTATGTTTCTGCTACAAAAAATGTTACAAAATATCGCAGAGAATAACAAAAACGGTAATTCAAGCAGTAACAAATTTTTTCAGAATAACCCAAAAGTTCCTTAGAAGGCCTCCGCTAAGAACAATTCTGATCCTCATGAGAAGAGAGACATTCATGTAAATAATGTAACAAATGTAGATAAATTAGCTTTAGAGGCTGCGAATGAAAAGCCACAAGCTTCCACCATTAGTACTCGCAGAAATGTACCTCCATTTGTGTTAACTTTTGAAATCTTTAATAGGAACGTGCACAATTGTATGGTAGATTCAGGAGCATCATCGAATGTAATGCCATGGTCTGTGTGTCAGAAGATTAATGTTGAATTTGAACCATCCACCTTAAATATCATCCAACTTGATCGAAGTAGTGTTAAGGTTATAGGCGAATTAAGGAATGTGCTTATAAGATTATCATCTAACCCCAAATTTCATCAAGTGATTGATATTATTGTTGTGGATATTCCAAAAGTTTATGGTTTATTTTTAAGCAGAGACTAGTCAGAGAAGCTACACGGCTATTTCGTGACAGATTGGTCTCACTTGTGGCTGCCTGAGAATGGAAAGCCCAACAAAATCAAAGTAAATTGTGAACATTACCTAAAGTTCAAAGTGACAGATTTAATTGATCCCAATGAACCATTTACACCTTCTTCCGATTCACCCGAAATACAAGGGATGGATACCTTTTTCGGTAATTTCATGGCCAAGACTTCCACTATCACTAACCCGGAACAACAGTCCGAGATTGTGGCATATATGCAGCCAGCAGTTTCTACCCAATGGTCTCATGCACCCGACAAAAATCAAATATGGTCTCTTTACTTTGACGGGTCAAAGTCCAAGGAAGGAGCTGGTGCGGGCTGTGTTATTATTGATCCAGTAGGTAACAAAACCCTGATTGCATGCAGATTAGAGTTTGAATGTACAAACAACACAGCAGAATATGAGGCTTTATTGCAAGGCCTCAGGAAAGCATTAGATATGAACATTCAAAATTTGATTGTCTTTGGCGATTCAGAAATCGTGGTTAGACAGGTAAGAGATTCTATCTGTTTGTCTCCACATCTTAAAAGCTACCAATCTGAGGTATGGAATTTAATGAATAAATTTTTTGCTTTTAACATAAATTTTATTCCTAGATTGAATAATTCGGAAGCCGATTTGTTAGCTAACGTAGCTTCGAAACTCTTTCCTGCAGAAGGCTTGTCCCCAAATGCATTCTCCATCGAACTATTGTTCATGCCATCCATTCCCAACAACATCACGAATTGGAGAGTCTTCGATGACGATCAACAAATTATTAGTTTTCTGCATATGGAATAAACTTTCCAAGGTGCGTTAATCGACGAATGCACTCATGAAGAGAACCTTCACGATTTCACAGTAATACTAGATCTGAGATCTCCCGAATCTTCATCAGACATGGTAAATTCTATCCCTAAATCTGTAGTTAGATTAGAAAATTTTTATGATCTTCAAGAAAAATTCAAAAAATCGGTCAATTGTAAAACAAATAGTTCCTCTTCATCGTATGAAAAAGTAAACTTGGGAACTAATGATAATCCACAGTGCATTAATTTAGGGGTGGGGTGTTCTGAACAAGATAAAGCGGTGTTTATTAAATTTTTTAAGGAATTCAAAGATGTTTTTGCATGGACATATGACGACCTAAAAACCTTTGACCCTAACATCATACAACACGTCATTCCTATGAAACCCCAAACCTTGTCGTTTCAACAAAAGTTAAGAAAAATGCACCCTAAAATTGAACCGTCCGTCAAAAAAGAATTAAATAAACTCCTGAATGCTAAGATAATTTTCCCAGTTAGGCACACGCAATGGGTCTCTAATCTGGTCCCTCTCCGGAAGAAGAGTGGTGAAATCCGACTATGAGTCGATTTCCAAAACCTTAATCGAGCGTCTGATAAGGACAACTACCCTATCCCACCCATGGAACAGATCCTTCAACAAGTATCTGGTTCTGAAAGATTATCCTTATTGGATGGTTTTTCATGGTATAACCAAGTCTTGATGTCTCCTCCAGACCAACTTAAAACTACCTTCCGCACTCCATGGGGCACCTACGCTTATAGGAAAATGCCCTTTGGACTCATTAATGATGGTGCCACTTTCCAGAGAGCGATGGACATCGCTTTCCAAGGATTAATCAATCAATCTGTCGTAGTTTACCTAGATGATGTTACTGTATTCTCAAAAAACAAAGCTGATCATCTAGCTCATTTGAGAACCGTTCTACAGCGATGTCGTAAGTACGACATTTCCTTGAATCCTAAAAAATATATCTTCGCAGTAGAACAAGGTAAGCTCTTAGGATTTAATGTATCAATCAAAGGGATGATTATCGACCCTGAAAGGACTCAAGTCATCTCGAAACTCCTCTCTCCCTCGTCAAAAAAGTCTATGCAGTCTTTCTTAGGCCAGATAAAATTTGTCAGGAGATTCATCCCCAGTTTCTCAGAAATGGTGAGACCTTTACAGAACTTAATAAAAAAGGATGCACAATATCATTGGGGACCCTTAGAAAACCAAGCTTTTAATTCAATAAAAAAGGCCATAATAGACACTCCTTCTCTCATGAGCCCCAACTTTTCGCAGGACTTCACAATCTACACATTTGCTTCTGACCACTCTTACGCTGCTATCCTAACTCAAAAGAACGTTGAAAACAATGAAGTCCCAATTGCCTTTATGAGCTCAGCTTTCAAAGGCACAGAACTTAATTACCCAATAGTAGATCAACAAGCCTATGTTGTTTTTAAAGCAGTAAATCACTTTCGATCTTATCTTTTGAAATCTAGGATGAAAATTATTGTTCCTTACCCGGCCTTCAAAAATATGTTAGTGCAGAAAGAACTAGGCGAAACGAGGGAGAAATGGGTCACCTCCTTACAAGAGTATGACATAGAAATCACCCCAGCACAAATAGTGAGAGGCCAAGGGTTATGCAAGTTAGTCGTTGACTCAGTGGCATGACAACAAGAAGAAAACGATGTGTCATACCCAGGACAACACAACCAAAATTCAATCTGTTGTGTACAAAAATTTGTCAGTCCCTGGTATGACGATATAAAATTCTATCTTGAACATGGGTTAGCCCCCCATCACCTAGATCCCACTAAAAGAAGAGCATTAAGATTAAAATATGCCTCCTTTTAGTTGATTAACGGTATTCTGTTTTGTCAACATTTTGATGAAGTACTAATGCGTTGTCTTGAGAAAGATGAAGCAGAAAAGGTCTTACTAGAATTGCACGCAAGAGAAGCTAGTGGGCATTTTGGTGGGGATACCACTACCCATAAGGTATTGAGAGCAGGTTATTACTGGCCTACATGTTTTAGAGATGCTCATGCCTTGTGTTGCAAGTGTATTATTTGTCAAAATGCATCTGGGAAGATACATAAACCAGCCTTCCCTTTGCAGCCTGTTTCAGTAGACTCCCCTTTTCAGCAATGGGGTCTTGATATTATAGGTCCAATCAATCCACCATCCTCACAGCAGCATAAGTTTATCATAACAACCACAGATTACTTCACCAGGTGGTCTAAAGTTGCCCCATTAAGAGATGTAAATACCAGTCAGGTAATTGCCTTTTTAAATTTGAATATTATTACTCGTTTTGGTATCTCTAACTTTTTAGTATTCGATAATGCTTCCTATTTTTCCTCGCTTGAGATGAGTGAGTTTGCTCTAGAAAAAGGAATTAAATTAAAATATTCTGCCAGCTATTACCCCCAAGGCAATGGATTGGCAGAATCAACTAATAAGAATCTGATTAAAATCATCAAGAGAACGGTATCTGAAAATCACAAAAATTGGCATAATGCACTGGTAAACGCAATCTGGGTTGATAGAGTAACTCCAAAAAATGTTGTGGGTAACTCTCCCTTCTTTCTCATCTATGGAAGAGAAGCAATTTTTCCACCACATATTCTTCTTCCCTCACTGTAGCTATCACAGAAAATACAAGAAGAAGACTGCCCCCCTTTGGAGAATCGAATTAACGCATTATTAAAACTAGAGGAAGTGAGGGCTCAAGCAAAACGAAAGTTGGATCAGCATCAACTTGTGGTTAAAATCTGGTTTGATTCCAACTCTGCCTCTGACAAAAACTTTGAAGTAGGTGGCCTTGTCCTAAAATGGGACAAACCACATGAGGGAAAGGGCGAGCATACGAAGTTTCATAACTTATGGCTAGGATCGTTTTTAATTGCTGAAAAATTCGGTCCCAGCTCTTTAAGATTACAGAGTCTAGAGGGACATCCAGACACCTATCTGGTGAATGGCCAATCTCTAAAAATGTATTTCTCTTAAGGAAAACCCTATGTACAGTTTGTAAATATTTTTCCTTTGTTTGTTTTTCATTTTCTTTTGTTGTTTTGGTTTTGATTTCTCCCTTACGCTTATTAGTTTTTACTTTTGAAATACACATACCTGCATTATGAATTGTTCAGACTAATAAAATAGAAAAAATTTCCCTTTGAAATGACTTCCGAAAGATTGTCTAAACATCAATTATGATATGCTTCTGAAATTTACAACCATGTTAAAGAAAGCCTGTTGTTTGAAAAGAGTTTACTGATTTCAATCTGTAATTGAAGCTTGTCACGATCATCCATTTTTCTTCTTACGATGTCCCTATTCCTTAAGGTAACAACTCAGAAGATGTCTCCCTGCCTTCGAAGGTCGGTTTATTAACAAACTATCTCTAGATCTTAATGAAGGACAGTTTAAAAATCTTTCTCAAGGTCTATAATTTGTTAAAACAAGTCCAAAATATCATAATTTTCAGCGTCACCCCGCTCAATTATATATCTTTAAAAACCAAATAAATCATTAAAGAGTTGTGGGAAGTGCTTGTAAACTCACCGGGATACTGAATAGGTCTGCTGGAAGCAGGTAAATGCATGCATGATGCCAAGATAACTTCGCCGAGGTACTGAACAGGCCCGCTGGCAGCGAAGCAATGTCGGGTATATGAAAATTTGCAAATATGGAATCTCTTGACCTTAAAATGTCCTTTATTCTGATATGGAATTTCTTGGAAGGATACGGATATCAGAGTGGGTTAAATGGAAACCCTGTCGAGGCTATGAATGCCTGCTGGAAGTAGTGGCTCTGTCAACAGTATTGAAGATTTTATCCTTAATATCGTGACTCACTTTTATTAAGACTGTTATCAGTTTTCATCTTTTAAAAATAACCAGCCGGAATTTTTATGATTGATGATGCTGTTTAAACAATTTTCTGGTTGTTTTTGAGTTAGAGTTGTTCTTATTATCCTAATCTGGACTTGATCGTTTGGCAGAGATAACTGCTTCTACCAGTGTGTCGCCATTGTTGGCAGCCATTTTCATTCTCATCTTTTCCTTACAAGCTGCCTACACGAGGGTTTTGAACCCACATTACTCGTCACAATTTTTTAAAATAAAACGACACTATTATCTTTCGCTTTCGCATTACTGCTTTTCGTTTTCATTTTCACGACTGCAAGCATGAAAACCTAGAGTTGGGATTCATTTTGATGGCATTAGAATGATCTTTTGGATTTTTATGAGCCTATTTGTTCATGTGGTCATAACTCTTTTACCTCCAACTCACTACTGGTCATACATTTATCAAAACACCAAACCTCCACTCACTTTGCATTTAACCATTGTCAATATGGTTTCAAATTCGTTGATGCAATGGTTATATGATATTTTGGTGTCTTTGATCAAATCCTTGATGCAATGGTTTTATTGAACACATTAATTTTGGGATCGAATCATTAGTGTAATGTTCGACATATTGGTTTCTTTTAAATCATACAAATGCCATTGTTTATTTAACATTTGGATCGAGTTTTGGTTATGTATTTCATGGTTTTCAATGGTTATGTGATAATCCATTTGACATGTTGTTTACAATGCTTTTGATATACACTATTGTGATTTGAATGAAACATTTTACCAAGGCGTCGTTGATTGTACAGCCCGACATGATATTTTTACATGGTTTCAATTTACTCCACCACCCTCGCACGCATAAGCATTAACGTTCTGCCTTGCATTTCGGGCTGCCTCTGCTTGTTTTGGGGAAGCTGCGGGAAAATGGTTATGTGTCTACCCTGACAAACCCCCTCGCCGATTACCCTGTTAATCTTGTGCTATTTTCTATGGCTCCAGTAGTGCAAATCGAACCCAATGGCATTCAAGATTTGTTGTTATTTGATAACACCCGAGAGGACCTAGAGAGGAATGGTTGGCGAGTTTTTGTTGACAATTTCGAGGGTTTCAACCTCGCAGTCACTTAGCAATTTTCACTTACATTCGATGGATGCAGGGCCAAAGTTGGGGACATCCAACTCGAATTGAACGAGGATTTTCTCATCTCAGCCACTGGTCTACTAGCCAAAGGGCAGAAATGGTTTAAAAATTCTAAGGTTGATGAAGTACCATGGCCGCTCCTGTTTACCTCAAGGAAAATCAGCAGTTGTGAAAAAGGTATGCCAGTCACAGCTTTTAAGTCTAGGTGGCATGATTTGTTGTCCATTATCAAGAAATTCATTACATGCGAGGGTAGATACGGTTTAGTTTTCCTATACCACCTCTGAATTCTCATGAGTTTCATAGATTTTCCTTTGAATATGCCACATTTCCTCCTTTGGAGTTTGTATAAAATGGCTAAACATTTCAAGAGGAAGAAAGCCGACTCCAGCCTCTTCCACCACAGTTTAATTAAAATTGTTATAGTCCACCATTTGAGGTTGAGTGGCCACTGTTGGGAAGGTTTCTTGTTGAGGAATGGCTTTGCCAGTCCTGAAATTGGACAAGTTGACAAAACTGTGGTCACAGAAATCCTTGTCGGGCCTGTCATGCCCCCTCCTACACTCTTACCCGCTGTTGAAACCTCAACCTACCCGAATGATAACCTACCCAACATCCTGCTTGACTCATGTCTAAATGACAATACTAAGCCTGTTAAGAGGCCTGCAAAGAAAAAGGGTAAGGGTAATAATGATGTCAATTGCAAGGGTAAGAAGGCTGCATGCTGGGTATCAAGGTGTTCTCGCAATAAACCTAAACAAAACACAGACCAAAAACCGATTTTATTGAGTGAAGATTCCGATTCCGAAATCGAGCGGTTTCTAACCGAGGAGTATCCATACTCACACAACCTCTGGTCAGTCAAGCCCTATGACTATGTGACGAACCTCCTGCCATGCCTTAGAGATGACCCCAACTTCCCTGGGATCAAGCTCGACAGTGGAATTGCTGGTAAATTAAGAGATTCTTCACCTGTAATTACACGGCCTGATCAACCACAGTGCAATGAATGCAACTCTTGGCTCGACCGATATTATACAAATGTCCCTCTACTCCAATACCGAATCAAGTCCTTAGAGGACCGATTAAATGTGTTAACCAAGGAAAATGACAGACTGCAAACTAATGATAAAAGGAAAAAGACCACAGCCTCTGTCATTTTCAAAAATGTAGAGGCGACCACTACCATTGTTAATTCAAAAATAACTTGATCGAATCGTATCACTAAAACCAAGGTACGGTATCTCAACAATGATTGTAGAATGATTTTGTTTGTTTTGAATTAGCATAAACGATTTGTTTTCTTATCGTATCTATTTCTGTTATGATGGAATTGATACAATACAATTTTGTTTGTAAATAATAACTAGCTACAAAATCGTGGGATTCTGTAGCTAGTCATAAAAATTTGAATTTCTGTTGATTTTGCAACTAAACACAATATGAAATTGTGTATTCTTGTGCAATTTTAGGTACACATGAATTTTAAAGGAGCTTGGATCGACTGTGTCATATTTGAACATGCTTTTTATTTACATACTTTTGGATTAGGTTGTTAGTCTTAGATAGAAATAGGAATCTGGGAGATTGTTCCCATATTTTTTTGCAACAGTTTTGATAATTTCCACAAGGAATGTTTTCATCCCGTGGCCTTTATATATGTATTAGTTTTGTAAACAAAACCATTGTTGCTTGGGAGCAGAGACTATGGATTAATGATTATCCAGACTGGAATGAAAGTGGATGTTTGTACGGCTTTAGCTTTCAATACATTATACTTTTGTTCAAGTTTTGTTCATTTCAATTTGTAATCAAATTATTGACTACTTTAGATATCAAAATTTGTTACAGGTTGATGTGATGTGATTTAAATAGTGTCCATATTTGATGTCTCTCATTTTACATACAACAATTATCCTGTTTTAATTTAATGAACAGAAGGTTAATCTTCTTTGTTAAATGAGCAGTTATATACAAATCTTTGCAGTGAGATTTATCTTAATGTAATCATTTGTAAATTATAAAAGTGTTGTTGCTACATCCTTTACCTATTTTGTCGTTAGCATTCAGAATCATTGTTGCTTCACGTTCACGCGAAGTATTGGAGAATCTGGTGCGGGTTGGCCTCATCGAACAGTGAACGCAGATGCCTATGTACAGGACAAGTAGGAGATGATGATTTCAGGTTAGTTTGCTATTTAATTTTAAGAGGTTAATTAATATGAGATTTCTCTGTAGTTTAGATAGATATGCAGTACAAATTACTATTTTTATTTCTTAGTTAGATAGTTGTTGTTTCATTTCTTTTTCATAAAAGTTATAAAAATCCAAAAATACTAGCTTCGCTGTCATAAGACAATTCATATATGATTTTGTAGATTTCGATCAAAATTTACATTTTGTAAATACTATATAAGTAACAGAGATACAATATATCAATACACTATACATTTAATAAGTAGGATTATTATTTCATCAATATTAATTAGCGAACTGTGAATATATATTAGACCTGTATATAGTTTGCAAAAGTTGTTTTTCACTTAGATTAGTTTCTTTAGCTTAGTTTTTTTTACTTTTCTAGGACTTAGATCAGCCAATGGAGCCACTAAACCCGTCGGAGTGGATTAATCCAAATGGCTTGGGTTATTTAGACAACCCCGGACCAGATCCACCCCTCCAGTTGACGAGCGGTCAATTTCACCCGTCAACAAATAGGTACTTTAATCTTCTGTGGGTCTTCTAGTGTTCTTGCAACTTTGAGATCTGGGTCTCTTATGTTAAATAGCTTTGATCTGTTCTTATGTTCTTCAATCAAGTGTGTGATAATTCTAGTCATGAATTCTTTTAACTCTTTATTCTTCTTCTTTAAAGCTTCTTCTTCTTCCTGCCTTCTGGCCTGATCTCTTTCAATCCAAGTTTTTCCTAATAGCATGGTAAATGGGAATTGTTCTTAATAAATCTAATAATCTCAAAATCTTCCTCTGTTGAAGTTACATTGGCATTCATAGGTATCTGGGAGAGATTTCCACATAGGTTTATCAACCTTCCTTTGAATAGTTATATTCCTCCTAAGGAAGGAATCATAGCAGGCCTCCCTATAGCTTCCCAGGTTCTCTCTGTCATAATATTCACTAGTGTTTCCTCATCTAGAACATAGTCAATTTTGAAGTATCCTATTCTTGCTTCAAGGCATTATTTTTCTTTGAAGATCTCCGATAATCTAACATGTCGGTGGTCATTCAAGGTTTCTTTCATCTGTAGCAATATTTTCTCTGATTATTTCTGGGACTCTGTCATAATATTAGTTTCTGGATCTACCTTAGGGTTTTCTTGATTCATATTCATTCTTTCAACCTTAGAAATCATTCTAGGGAAATCCAATACTTCATGGTTCATAGTTTTACAACAAAGACAACTAGGTCTTCTCACAGGGAATTCCTTAGCAAGATGTCCTAGTTTTCTGAAACTGTAACAGAGGGTCAATCCTCTCTTTCTTTTAAATGATCCCTAGCCTTTCCTATTCTTCACGCTAGGATCATAGAAACTAACATGCAAATGTTTCTCTCTAGGGTCTTGCATACACTTACTAGTCCAAACATTCTTTCTATGCATAGGTATAACATATTTTTCACTATTCTTATCAGATCTACACATATCAAATATTCTTTCATCTATTAATACCCTAGTTTTCAAGATAGAATAGAATCTATCAAACATACCTAGATCCATACTGCTGAAACAAAAATTTCCACTTATATTACTTCTATAGAGCACAAATCTTTCAGATCTAGAACTTTTCAATATTCTTACCTTTATCAAGCCACATATCTTTTAGATCTTACCTCTTTTAATAAAAAAATCTCACTTTTACCTTTCTCAGAGCACGAAGATTTCAGATCTTACCTCTTTTCTTCAGATCAAACTTATTTTCCTTAGCACAGAGCTTGTCAAACTAGGTAGAGTACTGCGCACTAGAGCAACAGATCTATGCATAGAGATTTCACAAATTTAGGTCGGATATTTTCACATAACTTCTTCTTCCTCAGTTGCTAGCAATCACAGTTTCAGGGTCCCGACAATGGAACCATTTTTTGGCACAGGGGCAGACCCAGGGTTCAATGCTACAACAACGCACCAAAAAAACCCTAACAAGCGACCCTTTTGACAACACCTACGAAGCAGATAAAATCTCACCCGAGGTAGAGGCATGGGTGGTTGCAGGACTTAGTTGTCTATAACCTTAGCTGGGACATAGATATATGATTACAATACTTAATAGAGCACCTAGCACCATCAATTCATTATTATTTAACCAATGTCTACTTCACAGATAAAATAGAGCATTGCAACATTCACCTAGATCTAATGTATTTAAGCACTTATCATAAAGAACTGGATCAGATCTAGTAGATTCAAGCACTAAGAACATTCACCTATATCAGTTCAAACATCTAGATTCATCATAAGCACAAAGCACCAACATATCTATCTATCTATCTATATCAACACTTAGCAAATAACACATAAATACATCAAAACATCGCACAGAGAAGAATAACATAGTATTTACGTGGTCCACCCCACCCTAAGGCTACATCCACCAACTCTTCTTTTTTATTGGCTTCAATCAGTCATCTACATGCACAGATCCACAGAAACCCTAATTTGCATAGGACATGAGATCCACGTGCACCTTGCCAGATCCTCCTTCCCTGAGCTAGTTCTAGCACAAAGCCTTTCATAGTCTATTACAACCACTTTCACTTAGCTCTACGATGTCTCACAATATGCACATATAATCTACAAATCATACTTGCACTTAGCACTTAGCTTGTTGGCCTCACATCACATAGATTCCTATTCCCCCCTTCTTAGATTGCCTAGACATCTATTTATACTTTACAAAATAGGCCTAACACATGGGTAAACCCATGGGATGACATCCCATACCTGTTACATATTCCCAAATCCAAAAAAGGACCCAAAAAGGGGCCGAGATCCCACGATCTCTTCTTCATCTTGCACTTTGTCTTCGCCAGGTTGTCAAAGTCCCAAAATAGGTCAACATGACCAAGAATCTCCCAAAACTTGGTCAAAGGCCAACAACAACTCTCAATTCATCCAAGAGGTCATCAATGACAGGAATGGGGAATTTTTCTTTGATTGTGAGTTTGTTGAGGGTGAAGAAATCAGGACACATGCGTCAAGTACTTTGTTTCTTGAGTACCATGACCACAGGGAAATAATAGGGGATAGTATTGGGATGGATACCACCGACTTCTAGTAATTAATGAACAATTTTCTCAATTTCATTATTCTAGGGAAAGGGATGACGATAAGGACGAACACTGGGAGGAGGAATTCCTGGGATGAGAGGGATGGAATGATCATGGACTCCATGGGAAGGGGGATGTTCTTTAGGAGTGGTAAAAACAAATTGGTGGCAGGAAAGGATAGATTGGAGGTCGGGATGTAAATAATGTGTATCAACAACATGAATGGACTGGAGTTGGGCTATAATTCCCAAATGAAATTTTTTGAGGATGTTTTCCATGCGATGGGAACTAATGCTCTCAGGGGAGCTTGTTGTGATGCCTTGGAACTTATATTGTTTTCCCTCCTGTTGGAATGACATGGTTAAGTCCTTAAAATCCATGAGAATGGGGCCTAAATTGTGTAACCATTCAATGCCAAGAACAATGTCACAACCTCCCATGTCTATAGCAAACATATGGTATTTCAGGTGATACTGACCAATTTGGAGTCACACATTTTCACATCTTCCCCCACATTTCATGAAACCTCCATAGGCAATCATGATTTGAAAATTATTGATGACATGGATGTAACAATTGACTTCTTGGGAAACACAACGATGAATAAAATTATGGGTGCTACCACTGTCCACAAGGATGATGAATTTCCTATTTTTGATGTAACAAATTAATTTGAGAGTCTGGGAGTAGAGAAGTTAGTAAGGTCATTAAGTGAAATCATCGGGTCAATGTTTGGTGGATCATAGGGTGGGGTCAGATCAGAGGGTGGTGGTATTTACTCCATAGGAGGAACACCAACGTCGTCTTAAAAAATATCCTCAATCAAAACCATAAAAATCTTATGTTTCTTACACTTGTGACCAGTAAAATATTTGTCATCACAATTATAACAAAGACCCTTGAGTTGTTGTTCAACCATTTCAGCCCTAGTTAATTTATGTATCTTGAGGGGAGTTGCAGAAGGGGCATAATTAGTGGGTTTAGGGAAAGAAGGAAAGAATGGTTTACAGGTTTGGGAGGATACAATCTATTGTGATTCCTTGGCTCGTTGGGTAGCTTCCAACCAAGTTTGGGGGCATGGAATGAGAAAATGGGCACAAATTTCATATTTGATGATCCATATGGATATCGGTGTCCACCCACCTTTTCCAACTAGCTCAAAACAATTTTCTGACAATTTTGGCAATTTACTATTTTTAGCAGTTTTAACTTCCAGGGCCATTTTGAGGGCCTAAATGAAGGTTTTTCAGGATCAAGCTCCTCAATTATAGTGAAAGGAATGATTGAGCCCCCAAAATGAATATCCTTTAAGATACCTTTCCAACGGGCTATCACACTCCTAAAACGAAGATCGTATACAAAATTTACAACCGCGGGAAGTTCATGTACCAACTTACCCAAACGGGGCCCACATGACTTTTGGTGCTTCATCTCCTATGGTTAGGTTTTTGAATGTCTAGGGTTTTTGACATTATTTCTTATTGTAAAAATGCCTTCAGAGCCTCATTGTAATCTTCTTCTTGTGAATGCGCACTGCCATCACATCTCTTCTCAGAGATAAGCTGCCACCATTCCAACAAGCTTGTTTCTGCTACATTTTACAATTTCATCTTATTTCGTTATTGAATAGAAAACCAGTTTTACTATATCTCTGTTATTTTTTGTTAAGCACCTATTAATAATCTATATTCATTTCATTCTTCTCATATAATCCAAATCATTTGAGGCCACTGATAAGGAATTCCATAAATAAATCATCTTACATGCCCTCTGTTCTGAAATAAAAGTTCTCAAATGTGACAATAAATTCTTCCATTGTCCTAGACTACTTTAACTTGGTCAAACAACCAAAATAGTGGGTGTCAGAGTCAAAGCGGTCATAAAGTTTGACCACAAACTGTGTCCAAGAAACATACCCTTGGCATGCCTTTTTTTTCCATTGCCACCATTTCCATCGTTCTGGATCTAGATGTAGGACACCATAACGAAGATTGGATAAATCATTAGTAATTCCATGCAAAGAGAAATAATGTTTCATTTGGGTGACCCAGCCTATGGGATTTGATCCATCAAATTTTTTCACCTCAATTCTGGGAGGGCCGAGGTCTCAGGAAAAGTGGGTAGTATGAGGACCTTGGTAATGGGAATATTCATGGTCATCCTGATAAGAGGGTTGTTTAGAAGAGGAAGGGTTTTGGGAACAACCCATGAAGTGTTTAAAGGTGGATTTGAGGTCTTTGAGGTATTTTATGTAGGAACACTTTTTATTGAGGATATCAATAGCCAAATTGATTGATTTAAGGTTGGCATTGATATTCTTAATGTCTTCCTAGTTCCGGTGGGTGTCAACAATCAAGGTATTGAGTTATTGGGCTCTTGTGGTAGACATTTGAAAAAATGGGCAGAAAAATGGTACAGGGGAGACAAAAGGCATCTAGATGGGTGGGTGGGACCACTGAGAAGAAGGGTGTCAAATGATAGGTACCAATGCGATCAAGATGAAAAGGAGGATCCAATGGGGTAGGGGCCAAATAAGGGTGTCGGAGAAGGGTTAGGTCCAAAAAACAAATTGTGTTAAAAATGATAGGTATCACTCGAATCGGGGTGAAGATAGGAACCCAATAGGACAGGTCCCAAATAGGTGTGTCAGCGGGACCACTATACTTGTAATTTACCCAAGGCTAAGCCCTGTTGTAAATCATGTTTATGAAATGAATTGTAATTATGTTTTATAGGCTAGTGAGCCAAGTTAATATAAGCTAGTGGGATTATGTGATTATTAGGCCAGCGAGCCTAAGTGTTGAAGGCCAAGAGCCTGATTTTGTACATGTATCTATGCAGAACATTAATAAAATTATAAACACTACTACGTGCAGACCGACCACGATGAATGAGTGATGGGGGACTAAGCTTCCACAGACTGGGCAAGGGATTAGGGGTTGGAAGGTGGGAGAAGGGACTAAGTGTTGCGACTAGGGGCTAAGCCTAGGGGCTTAAGTCCTTGGGAATAATATTTTAATATTATTCCAAAAGACATGTGAATAATATGTTTTATCCTAAGTTCTTTTTGGAAGGACAAGAAACTTCCAAATGGAAGGAAAGCATGCTAAAGGAATGCATGCAGTTGCATGGGTGACAAGTTTCAACCCAGGTGAATGAAAATAAAATGGCTGAGATGAGCCATGTTGGGGGTTCCTCCTCCATTCCACTATCGACAGTCTGAACATGATTCCTGTCTAAACTCTGCAAGAATACGTTGGTGAAACCATGAAAGTCGAAAAGCCTATGTTGATTTCTGAGATAGATGGTACAACCTTTATCTGAACAATTTGAGCCTGTGCGTGGAATCTCTGTACACCTTATGTAATCTCTAAACCAAAACCGTGAGTCTATTTCATGATTGTTGAGCCTGTTTGGGAAGCATGTGTCTATTTTCCCAGTTGGTTGTTGTGGCCACGCAGGGCTGGATTGCGCATGGCTTACTAGCCAGTGTGAGTTCATGCTTAGCCTGTGCTTAACCTCTCTCCAAGTGAGGGAGGTGATTGTTTTTGGAAGAGGTAGGTTGTCAGGCCTGTGAACAACTCTCTCTAGGTGAGAGAGTTTGTTGGGAAGTGGTTTCTTCCAGAGAGTGTCCAGCACCATCTTTAGGCTCTGAGACTTCCTGATCTAGCCTATTGCCGAGACCTAGAGAGGGAGGTGTAGCACCGATGGACTATTCTTGTGAAGGTGTATACTCCTGGGCAGAACAAGCATGTGGGGAATGAGAGTTCGGGAGTAGTGGGCATAAGATGGCATCCTGGGAAGAATCCTTCCAGTCATTCTGTGTTATTTTCCCTATAACCTCAGCCTATCCTAGGATTCCTTACCTTGGGGTGGAGCTTAGTCCCAGCTCTGGGGTGACCCACTGCTGAGCTTGATGAGAAGTGTGGTCTAAGGCTGGGAGGTTCATGGAAGGCCTACATGTGGTTGGTGGAATTACCATTGTTTCAAAGATAAGTACTAGACGATGTTTTAATTATGTCTTGCATGTCTGTGTATTTATATTTATCATGTATTCTGTTGTGCATATCAATGAATGTTAATTCCAAGGATTATTTATGTCAGCAGTAATTTTGTGTTGACTCTGAGTTTAAATGTGTTTAACCTGTTTTAAATGCATGTTATTAATTAAGCATAAAATGATGTTGTTCTGCAAAGTAGCGTCTGCTTGACCAGTGGGTTGGATGATGACCGGGGGAGCATTATAGAATGGTATCAGAGTGCTACAGTATGAAAGAGTGCTACAGAATGGTATCAGAGCCAAGGTTTTGACGTTGAGCTTAGATGGGCCAGTTTACTGATCTTTGGATCGAGGGTTTGAGGAGAAATTGTTTCTAGAGGACCAATTTCGGACCTTTGAATGCTCCTGAGTGTCAAGGAGTTACTTGACCATGTTACCAAGCTTAGGAGGTGTAGCATTGTTATAAAACTAGATCTGGTGTGGTATATGGCCACAGGGAGAGAGAACTCCACACCAGAAGTGTTGGAGCCATAGGATCTATTCGAGAAAAGGAGAACCCTTGTGATCGTTAGATCTAAAAAATGTGCACAGGGTTTAAAAACCCTTTCGAGATGCACAGGAACGTGAAAATCATGATACGCAAAATCCTGAATTCGTCGGGACCATCCATCGAGGGGGACACGTGGCTGTCGGATGACATTTTGGCACCCGGGAAGCCTAAGGGGAAGAACCTTGTTTCTGCAAGTCGCGAAATAGCGAAACCCGAAATTCTGAAACAATCTACACCGTAGATCGTAAGAGAAGAACTTGACCGTTGGATCAAGTGGAAGAGTAGATAGTAATTTTGGGAATTCGACAAATGGAATGGGTGACTTTGTGTGGATGCACGAAACTCGATGCTCTAAATGCCGAAATCATCTATGCCATGGATCTGAGAGAGGTCTAACCATTGGATTTCACTTGGAATCGACATGGACACATGGGTGTGTACCACGTGCCAGTGGGTCGAGAAGAAAAGCAAGTGGTGGGACCCGATGATGTCACCGAAGGTGACATGGACCCTCTTGACTGTGCCACTTGCCATGGTGGATGTGGGAGACAATTTTGCTCAGTGGACCCGGAGGGTAAGGGAAATAGAATTTTGGATTTCACGGGTTGGAGAGGGCAGCGAGTATGAGAGCTTCGAGGACCGAAACCCTGAAACATGAAGTCCTGAAGTCCCAGAATATTTGAAGATGGAAGAACCACAATGGATTTTAACCGTTGGATGTTGGGTAAACGTAGACCATCGATCCACTCGATTTACGTGAATTCGGTAAGTCGAAACTTTGGGAGATAACTATCTGTGCCTTAAAATCTTCGAAGGCCGAAGACCTGAGTAACACCTAGTAGTCTATCACTTGGTCATGATCCTTGGTCACGTGGGTAGGGACTAAGAAAGAGGGAGCTATCACCCAAAAGTACAGAGCTGGGAAAAGCTCGAAAAATTTATGAAATTGAAACATTTTCTTAAATTGGATTGTTTATGAATGATGAAGGAATTGTCAAGAAATGAAGGCACAAATTCTAGTCGTCTGTGCATTTCTATTGTAGAAGGTTGACGTGTGCCATAACTGATTTGAATTTCCACATAGTGCAAAGAAATGGAAGAGACACATAATGCTTCCAGTTCAGAAAATGAAGCTTAGTAGAGATAGCGTAGAACTTTTGTATGTATATTGTGCATATCTAGAGCAAGGAGTTCTTATAGAGGGAACTTGTTTTAAGTTCTAAAGACTCAAGGAGACGAGCGTAGAGGGTGCCAGGAGGGCACCATAAAATATTTTGGAAAACACCATTGAAGCCTTCGAAATATTCGAAATCCTTCAAGTTAGGGAGGAAGTCAAGTCCAGAAGAATTGACACCAAGATATTTGGAAAGAAGTCATTGAGAAGCTAAACGAATGGTAGGAATCCTTGGAGGTAAGACTGTGCAGAGGAAAGCACCGAGAAAATAGAATCGTTGAGGATTCTATGGAAGCTCTACTAGGAGGGCATTGAGCAAGTGCATAGAGTGCACATAATAACTCTATTCTAATATCAGAGGAAGGAGAAGTGTCGAGAAGGCAGACATAATTTTTGAGAATTCTGTGAGACTCTACCAAGAGGGCATTGAACAAATGCACATGATGCATTGAGGAGAACTCTATTTTGAGTTCAGTGAGAAGACAGAGTCACTGAGGATTCTGGAGAACTTTGCCAAGAAGGGCATCGAGTTTTTTCAAGTGTGCACAGAAGGAACTCTTTTGAGTTCTGATATAGGAGAAGTGTCACAGGAAGACACTCACAGGGTTACTGAACACCCTGTAGGCTCAGCAAAGTGTGCTTGAGAAAGAAGTTGCCAAAGTGCACCAATCTCCATTTGTGGGAGAAGGCAAGGGTTGAATCCCTTATAGTTTCAAGTTTCAAAGCTCAGGAAGAATAGTGCTATTGTGCACAAAGTAACAACAAAGAGGATCAGGAGGTCGAGAAACCCTTCGAGGTTTCACAGTCGACAAATCTCAGGAGGGACAGTGTTCCTAGAACATAGGCAAGATTCAAAGGAATTGAGCTCATACGGGAAGCGAAGGTCGAGGCCTTTGAAACTTGGGAAAATATTCCAAGGGGAAGGAATAAGTTCTAAATATCAGGAGGGAGCATAGCTGTCATTAGATCAGTTGGAAAGGAAGAGATATGGGTCATTAGATCTAGTGCAAAGAACCGATAGTCATCGGATCCGGAGGAAGGCCCACGGAGTTTAACCTTTGGGAGGTCGAAAACGAGACACTTTGTGGAGGAAGTGTTGAAGTTGCGAGAGTCGTTGGATCTTGCAGAGCAGTGAGGGGATTAAGGCCGAGTATCTTCCAATACTCTGAAGCTCAGAAAGGATAGTGACCGTCAGATTCGGTTCAATGACAACCATTGATCTCATTCAAGAAATTGCGAATTCGGGGTTCGTGAATTCAGAGGGCTGACCAAATTCTTGGTTCGGCGAAGTCTCGAGTCATGAGGAGAAGGGAAGGAGATCCAAACCGTTGGATCTAAGCCATGGGAGAACTGTTGGATCAGAACCTCCACGTGGTATCGTGTATCGGGGGTTCGGGGGTTGAAAGAAATTCTTTTTGACTGCGAGGACGCGAAGTGTCGAGCGTCAAGGGATCGTAGAACACATGGCACATCCATTAGGTGGGGACCGCGTGGTTGACAGGTGGCGTAACAATAAGTGCCTAGAGAAAGGGGAAGCGGGTGATAGGTGTTGGACACATGTCACCTAGAAAGGAGTCAACTCATCGCTGACTTTCATGTCTCAGGGATTCACAAAGGAGGAGAACGAGGGGTCAACACTCCAACTTGTGAAGTCGCGAGTTGGGAGTAGTGCTAGAAATTAGCCCCATCTAGTGTTTATGTGTGGAAGGCACTAATAAGGAGGATCCATACCCATATCACATCTCGGGTATCGACGTCTGGAGAAAGAGGAGTTGAGGGTCTTCGACTCATGAACTCGTGAGTTGCGAGAGGTGCTTTCCCTAAGGTAAGGTCGTGGTCACATGGAAATGTGAGGCTTTCACTTGGCATCAAGTTGCACAGGGATATTTTTCGTGAAGGACCTATGGATCGAATTCATTGGAGGTTCCAGCAGGGAATAAAAGGAGCCACTTCGGTTCAAGGAGAATTTAGAACGATCCTCTGCGGATCTTGGCCCAAGGGTCGGAGGTCTGCGTCAGAGATGAAGTGTTGGTTATAAGTTTGATAAAAGAAGCATGAAAGCTTCTACTACTATAAGATATTTAGGTAGTATAATTTTTAATGGAAGCCATGCGGGTATGAGTTTTTATCACTCTTTTTGCATAATTGTTGAAAGGAAATTTTGGTAAGAATTTCCTCAGCCAAGGATATGTTAAAAAAATCACATGATTATATGATTGAATGCATACCACTGGATGTGGTAAAGGTTGTAGGCCTGTATTAATTCAAATCTTTTTAGCTTCTGAATGCACACATTGACATAGTAGAATGTCATGTTAATTTGGTTATGGGGTAATAAACAAAGAATTAAAGATAAAAACTGGTTGTAGGAATAAATGCCAGTAAGCTAGTCATGTATGAGACCAGGACCTGGTTGAATATGACAAGTATGGAGAATGTGGCAACACATTGGCCAGAATTCCAACTCATGGATGGTGAGATACATGACTGAGATAGAGAGAATTATGTAATTCAATGTAAGGTGCACTGAATAAGAATGCATTGATAATTGCACTCATGCATAATGAGTGATAGAATTGTATACTAAATGCAATGGTTGAATATGTTTTGTAAGTACATGCATATATATTATTGCATGGAAATAATTATACTAATGGCTGAAATGTTGCTAACCCCTGAAGTTGAGAACATTTCAAGAACTGTTAAACATTGCAACAGGAAAGTTACAAGCCAGGTAGTCACAGGAATAGAGACTACATAGATTTTTGTGTTCAAATAATTGAAATAGTGAACTTATTGTTGTTAATTATGAACATGCATATGCATAGAATGACGAGTCATTCTATTTGGTCAAGTTGTTTGGTAATTGTGATTGAATTGTTAGGTGCAGGAAATTCTAAGATTATTGCATAAGATGTTGTACATGTTGAATTATGATGTATAGAAAATACTGACAATTTGTTGGTAGTATGCAAGATGAAGTCTTGCAGGAGAATTGTATGCAGTTTGATTCTTGTGGAAAATCACAAGGATGGTTGCATTCATAATCTGGAAACAACCAAGATGAATCATGAAATAGAATGTCATGTTTTGAGAATAAAAGTTGAATTTCCTTTCGAACTAATTGGAATTCCTAAATGAATTCCTTTATGTTCTCTCGGGATAACTTCATGTGGTTAATGCAGATGATATGATGTTGATAAAAGTTAAATGTTGGCTACAATGAGTATCTCGGGAAGATGCTGCTTGGAAACCTTAGAAGGCAGTTGGAACTCCTAGAGCCATGGTGCTCTAAGAATTCCAATCTGGCCTATTGTTGAAGCCCAAGGAAAGGGAGGTGTAGCATTGATGGACTATGCTTCTGAAGGTGTATACTCCCTAGTGGGATAGGCATGTGGGGAATGAGAGACCGTTGGTTGGAGTACTGCTGAGGTTTGAATGGTTGGAGTGTTGTTGAGGTCTGGTACTTTGGCCTAGACCACGTGGATAAGGATTGTGGACCATGGCTATCTTGGGAAGCCATTGCCCTGATGGAGTCATAGCCCTGCTCTGGGGTGGAAGGTCTTCTCACTCAAAAGATAAGTACAATTCTCTATTTATTGTATGTTGTGTATGTTGTATACAGTTTTAATGTTATTAAATTTGTTTGTATATACATATATATACATTGCATATATGCTTGCATTACCGCATCCATGATTGTACCTAAGGTGTCTCATATTTCATTACTTAAGAAATATATATACCTGATGCTAATCATGTAATCGATTGGAATATGATTCAGGTGGAACCAGAAGGTGTCCTGCAAGTGCATCCTGTGTACATATTGGACAAGAAAATAAAATAGCTTCGTACTCAAGCTATTGAGCTTGTAAAGGTCCAGTGGACCTAGTATAGTCTTGAGGACATGACATGGGAGCATGAGGGCGCTATATGGGCGTAATACCCACATATTTTTGAATATTTTGGAAATCTTGTTGATGCTGTGTGAAAGTTGCACTGACGATAGTGCAAAAATAAGGGAGGGTGATTGTAATGTCCCCAAGGTCGAGCCGTGTTGTAAATCATGTTTATGAAATGAATTGTAATTATGTTTTACAGGATGGTGAGCCAAGTTAATATAAGATGGTGGGATTATGTGATTATTAGGCCAAAGAGCCTAAGTGTTCAAGGCCAAGAGCCTGATTTTGTACATGTATCTATGCAAAACACTAATAAAATTATAAACAAAGTTGTTTGTCGGATAATCCACAGTTGGTGTCATTTTTGTCAACGTTTCGAATCTGAATCGGGATTCATCATCAGGACTAATCGTCAATTGATAGCATGCTGATCTCGGTCAATTAATAGTTACTATGCAGGATGTTTTAAAGATTTTAACCTAGGTCGGCTGTCTAAAAACCTACATAAATTAATTGATTTTTAAACTAAATAATAATATAATAATAATTAATAACTTATTAGTAAGTTTGTAAAGTTATTTAGTTATATATAAGTAAAATTAAGTTTTAAGTGTTTTTAATTATGTGATTAAATATTGAATTAATTTTTAACTAAATAATAATATAATAATATATAATAAATTATTACTAAGTTTGTAAAGTTTTTTAAGTGAAAATTAAGTTATGTGATTAAATATTCAATTAATTGAATTAAATTTAAAGTTTAATTAATYRAATTATAGTGAGAAGGGGGCTTTAGTTATGGTTGTTTGTTTTTAGGTTTTAGAGTTTTAAAAGTTTGTTTTTAGGGTTATAGTTTTTAAATAGAGCTTAGTGAACTAGTTACTAGATATAGTTTACGGAAAGGTGGGTTTTAGGTTTAGAATAAAGTTGATTAGAATAAACTGATTAGGATGTAAGAGTCAGGAAGGAAAAGTTTTAGGGTTTTAAATTGAAAGTACTTTTAATTTTTGTTTATATTTAATGTTTTAAATTAGATTGTCATAATAGGTTATAAGTGACTTAATTATTTGAAAAAGTAGGTGCCTATAATTAAAATTTTTTAAAAAGGTAAAATAGGTTGCTTAGACCCCTAAGTCTAAGTAGTAAAACAAAGGGAAACCTAAACAAGAAGGCAAGAAGAAGGGATGGGTCAAGCCTAATTGCATCTATGAGGGTTTCTGAGTTGGTTAATTAATGGGTGCCAAAAACTGCTTACCTTCAGGCCACCGTCTCTGTTCATATTGTTGGGGTGTTTGATTATTTCGAGAGCTTCTCTTAAGTGTCTCATGTAGTAATGATCCTCTTTTGCTAGTATTTTTGTATCCTCCAGGCAGACATGATGTTTGGTCTTAAGTGAGTGTTCTTCTAAGGCTGAGGTACAAATGCGTTCATTTCTAATGTCTTCTCCATGTTCTTTAATCCTTACCTGAAATGATCGTCTGGTTTCCCCAATGTAACATTTCACGCATGAACATGAGACCTTGTAGATGCCTTTTCCTTGTTGTTGGTCTATAGGGTATTTTACAGACTTCATTCTTTGTCTGATGGTAACTAGGGGTTTGAAGGAGGTTGTAATTTATTTCTTTTTTAAGACTTTTGCAATCTTGTTTGTGACACCCCGAATGTAAGGAAGGAAGGCCTTTATGTTGGAGGTTTGATCATTCTGTTCATGGGTCTTATTATCCTTCCTATCCATTTCCTTTTTGATGTCTCCATATATATACCCAATGTTCTTAAAGACCTTAGTTAAGTGGTCTATTTCTTCCTTGAGATGTTCTTTGTCCGAAATTCTTGCTGCCCTTATCGCCATGGTGTTGAGAACCCCCATCTTCTGAGAGGGATGGTGGTGGGAATCCACATGAAGGTAACTTTCTGTGTGAGTTTTCTTCCTGAAGACCTTGTGTCCCAGTGTACCATTATGTTTTCTAGTTATAAGAACATCTAGGAAGGGTATGTTGTTGTTTTCTTCTAGTTCCATGGTGAATTTTATGTTTTCTGAAATACCATTAAGGTGTTCAAAGAATCTATCTAATTCTTCTTTTCCATGAGGCCATTTGACGTTGGTATCATCAACATACCTTTTCCATCTAGATGGTTTAAGAGGATATGTTTCAAGGGATGTTTTCTCAAACTTCTCCATGTAGAGGTTGGCTACGATTGGGGATAAAGGTGATCCCATGGCTACCCCGCTTGTTTGTTCGAAAAACTCTCCTTGGAAACTGAAGAAGGTTGATTTTAGACAAACTTCTGCTAGTTTGGCTGTTTGAGGGTCTGCGACCTCATTAATGCCTTGAATGGCCTCATTTAACAGGATTTTCGTAAAAAGTGAAACCACGTCAAAGTTGATGAGGATATCCTTAGATTCAATTTTCTCCTCTTTTATGAGTTCCATGAAGTCTCTTGAATCTTTTATGTATGAGTCTGTCTTGCCAACCAAAGGTCCTAGGATCCTTGCTACGTACCTGGCTAGTTCATAGGTTGGGGAACCAATCGTGTTCACAATTGGTCTCAGAGGAACTCCTTCCTTGTGGATTTTAGGGAGTCCATATATTCTAGGAGTGATTAGGCAGCTTGGGGTTAGTCGTTTCTTCATTCTTTCATCTAGGTTAGAATCTTTTATGGCTTTCTTGACTTCCTTGATAATCCTGGATATCGGGTTGTTGTTTAACTTTTTATAGCTTCCAGTTGTGGTGAGATGCTCTATCATTTTGGTGTTGTAATCTACCCTGTTCATGACTACTCTAGCTCCACCCTTATCAACTTTTAAAATCACAATGTTTTCGTTGTTTCTAAGGTTCTTAATGGCCTCGTGCTCCATTTTGCTAATGTTACTTTTTGGTGGTTTAGCTTTCTTCAGGACTAGGGCGCAATCTTGTCTGATAGCGTTTTTGTCTTCTTCACTGAGGTTTTCGATGCTATCTTCTACGCTGCGGATTATATTTTCTATGGGAAATATTTTTGGGGCAATGGAAAATCCCAATCCTTTTTTCAATATGTTTACTTCTTCATTTTTAAGAACATAGTTGGATAGGTTGATTACTTTTTTTGTTTGCTATAGCGTATTCTTTGTTCGTGGTAGCGTTTTTGGTGTCATACCTCCCTCCGTTTGTTGTAGCATCTTTTTTGTTTGTTGTAGCATCTCCTTCATGCAATTTTGTTGTAGCGTCCTCTCTTATCGTTGTAGCATCTTTACCGTTTGTTGTAGCATCTCCTCTATGTAATTTTGTTGTAGCATCCTCTTTTATTGTTGTAGCATCATTATCGTTCGTTGTAGCATCTCCTCCACGCAATTTCGTTGTAGCATCATCTTTTATTGTTGTAGTATCATTCCCATTCACTGTAGTGTTTCCTCCATGCAATTTCGTTGTAGCATTCTTTTTGTTTGTTGTAGCATTCTCTCCATTTGTTGCAGCGTCCCTTTCATGCGAATTTATTTGGCGCTGGTTGGCCTTACATCCCTCGCCTTCATGCGAATTCGTTGTAGCATCAATTATTATTGCAGTAGCATCCTCTCCATTCACTGTAGTGTCCTCTTCATTCATTGCGTCCCGTTTTTCTTTGAGTTTTTTCATTTTATTTGCTTGGCACTGATTGGCCTTACGTCCCTCTCCTTCTGCTTTAAGGGTAGCACTGGCATCTAGCACTGTCCATAGGTCCTGTCTAACCTCACACACGAGCTGAAGGTGCAATCGGAAGGCTGTTTTTGAGAGCCAGTCTAGTGACGTGCACGTTCTCATGATTTCTCCTCGGACTAGGGAACGACTCAACTATTCGAAGGCTCTATAGTTCCATCTACTGTGCATTTGGCGATTAATGACGACAAATTTTGGGGTAAGATTATTGTCCCTGCATTGTTTGAGAAAATCGAGATCAGTAGCTCATCTAATGATTTTAATCCACAGATTTTCCATTAAACGGAAATTATTAGAAAGTTTCCCTTCCGTACAGGGAAGATATGGTTGTTTTAAGATTTCTGTGGTGAGTATTTTCAAAGTTGTTTGCCAGATAATCCACAGTTGGTGTCATTTTTGTCGACGTTTCGAATCTGAATCGGGATTCATCATCAGGACTAATCGTCAATTGATAGCATGTTGATCTCAGTCAATTAATAGTTACTGTGCAGGATGTTTTAAAGATTTTAACCTAGGTCGGTTGTCTAAAAACCTACAGAAATTAATTGATTTTTAAACTAAATAATAATATAATAATAATTAATAATTTATTAGTAAGTTTGTAAATTTATTTAGTTATATATAAGTAAAATTAAGTTTTAAGTGTTTTTAATTATGTGATTAAATATTGAATTGATTTTTAAACTAAATAATAATATAATAATATATAATAAATTATTACTAAGTTTGTAAAGTTTTTTAAGTGAAAATTAATTTATGTGATTAAATATTCAATTAATTGAATTAAATTTAAAGTTTAATTAATCGAATTATAGTGAGAAGGGGGCTTTAGTTATGGTTGTTTGTTTTTAGGTTTTAGAGTTTTAAAAGTTTGTTTTTAGGGTTATAGTTTTTAAATAGAGCTTAGTGAAATAGTTACTAGATATAGTTTACGGAAAGGTGGGTTTTAGGTTTAGAATAAACTGATTAGGATGTAAGAGTCAGGAAGGAAAAGTTTTAGGGTTTTAAATTGAAAGTACTTTTAATTTTTTTTTATATTTAATGTTTTAAATTAGATTGTCATAATAGGTTATAAGTGACTTAATTATTTGAAAAAGTAGGTGCCTATAATTAAAAAAAAATTAAAAGGTAAAACAGGTTGGTTAGACCCCTAATTCTAAGTAGTGAAGCAGAGGGAAACCTAAACAAGAAGACAAGAAGAAGGGAGGGGTCAAGCCTGATTGGATCTATGAGGGTTTCTAAGTTGGTTGATTAATGGGTGCCAAAAATTGCATACCTCCAGGCCACTGTCTCTGTTCATATTGTTGGGGTGTTTGATTATTTTGAGAGCTTCTCTTAAGCGTCTCATGTAGTAATGATCCTCTTTTGCTAGTATTTTTGTATCCTCCAGGTAGACATGATGTTTGGTCTTAAGTGAGTGTTCTGATAAGGCTGAGGTACGAATGCGTTCATTTCTAATGTCTGCTCCATGTTCTTTAATCCTTACCTGAAATGATCATCCGGTTTCCCCAATGTAACATTTCCCGCATGAACACGAGACCTTGTAGATGCCTTTTCCTTGTTGTTGGTCTATAGGGTATTTTACAGACTTCATTCTTTGTCTGATGGTAACTAGGGGTTTGAAGGAGGTTGTAATTTCTTTCTTTTTTAAGACTTTTACAATCTTGTCTGTGACACCCCGAATGTAAGGAAGGAAGGCCTTTATTTTGGAGGTTTGATCATTTTGTACACGGGTATTATTATCCTTCCTATCCATTGCCTTTTTGATGTCTCCATATCTATACCCAATGTTCTTAAAGACCTTATTTAAGTGGTCTATTTCTTCCTTGAGATGTTCTTTGTCCGAAATTCTTGCTGCCCTTATCGCCATGGTGTTGAGAACCCCCATCTTCTGAGAGGGATGGTGGTGGGAATCCACATGAAGGTAACTTTCTGTGTGAGTTTTATTCCTGAAGACCTTGTGTCCCAGTGTACCATTATGTTTTCTAGTTATAAGAACGTCTAGGAAGGGTATGTTGTTGTTTTCTTCTAGTTCAATGGTATATAGATCTTGTCTTTTTAGTTTTTTTGTTTTCGTACCCAAGGGTAGGATATTCAGGGTTTCTATAGACAATGGTTTCCCCTTTGCTATATCTCTTTGATATATGTGTGGGGTCCAACAATTGTAGTCAACCCAATATCTCAGGGCACCAACAAAGGAGGATAGACCATGCCCTTAGTCGTACTACCTGACTACCTAGGTACTAGAGAGTATCTTTCTGATTTTTATTCTCTGTGGCACTATAGCAGTCAGGAAGCCAATTGGTTTATCTATGGAGGGCTTCAGGAGATATAGATTGATTTGTATACAGGTGTTGTCTAGTGCGCTACCGCTTGAAGAGGTACCAATAGGGGTTATAATGGTGAGCAACAGATGTGAGCTTAAGTACCTCTGGTATTTCATGTGTGTCTGACTCTCCAACTGTGTGTTTAAGCGTGTAATGATAGATCTCTATAGATTTACTATGTTGGAATACGTCTGTACCCTGAAAAAATTTAACCCACAATTTTCTACCGAGAAAGGTGCTCTGATACCACTTGTAGTATTCCATATATAAAATACTATGCAAAACATAAAGATTTTAGCATAGAAATGGTAGAGAAATAATGATATAACCAAACCAATAACAAAATAATACCATAATAACACCAGAAAGAGAACCTTGATTAATTATAGCAATGTTCACTTTCCTCTTCAAGGGGGAAACCTCCAGCATAGTAGACCTCTATTACAATAATCTCCAAGACAAGATTTCTCATACGCTCTATTCCTATTTATACTAAATCTATCTATCCAAAAGAACAATCTAGGAAAGATCCTTCTAGAAGAGGAACCTTCGATTAGGTCTTCTTACATTTGACTTATTCATCCTTATTGTTAGGCCTTATTAATATTGGCCTTTATTACATGGAATTATATTATTCTACCTATGTGAGGGGTTAGGGAGGTTACGTCTCTAACATTGGCTAGTAAACTAATGGCTTCATGGCCAGTTAAGTAGGATTAGGTGACAGTTGACTCCAGTCACTTCAAGTGTGTTTCATATCTCTCTATAACACTCCTAATGCACATTAGTTGACTACTATGGAAATTCGGTTTTGTGATACAAATTATATTACTTGTATTGTATCAATTGCAAGAAGGGTGACACCAACTAAGTTGTTAGAAAGCTCAATCAACCTCCAATTGTAACACTAACCATGACTCTCAACTCTTGTGGGCATGAGACCTCAAGGTGGTCCCATTTATATCACTACTACATTGGGCCCAATTTTTTGATATTTTACCAATGAATTTGTGTCGCAGAAAAATAGGACGTGCGAAGAAGCCTTCAACCCATTTTCATTATGAAGTGGTCATCGAACGAGCGATGGAACTATGTCTCGGTCATATTTTCGATGGTCATCAAATTGGATTTATCGGTCCATTGCGATCATCTCATACATCCAATGGAGGACCATTGAATGGATTGACAGATTACCTATGAAGTTGTTGTATCATAAATACAAACTTTTGTCTCTTTGCATCGGTATATTGACGAAAAAATCCTAAATATTCTTCATAAGTTTATGCCAGGAATCCATTCATCGAATCACATGAGTGGAATCCATTCATTCATTTTTATAAAAAAACAACAAAAATAATCATTCCAAATAAATCACATCAATAACATTGCTAGTTTTACAAAATGCAGTTCTTAGAGCTACAAATAGGGGGGAATTTTGTTCAACAATACCTCTTAAGAGATCTATATCCATGACTACATAGCACCAAAATGTTATGAGTTTACTTTATGAATCATTTCATATGACCTCCCTATCATATTCAATGAGAGCCTCTATATCTAGAGTCACCTAATATAGTCATAGAAAAATCTATAAGGTTTTCTATTATGAAGCTACAGAGGAAAATAATACGAAAAATCTTTAGAATTCCATGACGTGATCAAGGCAATATTGCACAATGATATTTGGAATTGGTATTATGATATTTTCATGACAAGTGTGCACTAATAGTAGAACTTACATGATAGGATCAATATCATGACTAATCTATTGATGGAAATGGACCTCTCAATTAAATTTTCCAAAACTAATAACATGGAGCTAATCTATTGAAGGACCTTCCTATTAAAGTTTTCAATCATATATAAAATGACTCGAAAACTTAATGGATAGAACCTAATTTAAGTTAAAATGTATGATTAAATTATGAAACAATCATAAAGTCACTTAACCATAAATTCAATTTTAACTACTCTCCTGCTGAAACATGGGTTTTGATTTTGAGGTAGAAAATATCAAGGCTCAAATATACAGTCCATGCTTATTATTCACCCACATTCTCACCATGAATGGGAAGGTTTGCATTGAATTTTAACTATGCATTAATTTCTTTGTAATGGATTGAATTATTTTAGCACTTGATCAATTAAGGAGCATGTGAGCATAGACCTGTAGACTAATCATAAAACTAATGTACACCCAAAGATTGTAAATATCAAGGTTGCATATCTTTATTTCCAATATTTTATACATTAATCATTTGTATGAATTAAAGAGATACATAGTATACCTTAGAGACCTAAAAGCATATCAAATCCAAATTTATATATATCTCTCTCATAATTCCTTTACTACATATACCTATTCCACCACCTAAATTAAATGTACTATAATACCATGAACACAATACATGATGTTGATGTATCCCCATGACAAGGTGAAGTTATATACCACCTTTCTTCTCTTGGTTCAATTTGCAATGAAAGTGTGGCTAGGATGGAACCAATACAATCATCCAATCATTAAAAAAAAAGGCTTTCAATATCACCATTCAACTAAACATGAAAACTATATCAAATCCCTAATGAACCTTGTAATAATCTAGTTCACACCAACTTATTTAATTACAATGTAAATATGAGTATACCTTACATTTTTGGATTTGTATATTTCCATTGCATCCTCCAAAATATTTTCTACCTTGATATTGTATTCCAACATATTCAACACATCTATTGGCACCATGAAACTTTCCTACACCAAACTATAATCATAACTGGACCTCTATGACAAACCCAAAAAAAAAAAATCACTCCAAGATGAAGTTCCTTCACAATCTCTAAGATGTATAAACACAAGATGTTCATTCTACGACTTTCTAAGTAAACAAAAATCAAAATCCTTTCAATCATTAAACCTAAGTCTTATATCATTTTATAGTGAATTATGAAGCTTCTCACATCCTAATTGAACTAGTTGGGACAAGTTTGGTTTAATTGTGTTCGAAAAATACAAAATTAATTGAAAATAAAAACACATCATGTGTAACTTACCACTACACTTCAAGATGTATGAGATGTTGTTAGTGATTGAGACTTTGTTGTTAGTAATTGAGGCTTCTCTTTTCTTCTTACGGATCCAACATTATGATTACAGGTTGGTTATATCATATGTGGTTGTTTAATAATAACGCAACCATTTGATTCATGCTTGGTCATTGTTACCTCCCCCATGCCTATGGGTAGCTAGAGGAGATCATGTCTCATGGCTCACAATGGAGACAATTTTCATGACCATGATGATGATCAAATTGTCCATAGATGGTAGCCTAGAAGTCCCCCTTAGATTTTCACTTATAGCTATAGATCAACCAAGTTCATCACATTCAGACAACTCAATGTATGGAATATGGTAAGAAAACATCACCATGAGGTATGTTATTCCTTTTTTCATGAAAAGGGTTGTGCTTAATATATTGGGAATTTGGATGAGGATCATTGGTTAAAGTTGGATAATGCATCATTGGCTTGGGGAGCTGTGTTTGTTTACTTGTTTCACCTTGGTGTTCAACTTTATTTCCCCAGTCTTGTGTTGTCTCCACCCAAGGAAAAGGGGTACTAATGGGGGGACCTCACAAGGGTAACATTTTGTTCCCCACCATACTTAACACTTTCCATGTTGGAACCTATCACAGTGTAATAAATATTTTTAATGGGTCATGGTCCATTCTCTGATGAGAAGAAGGGTCTGAAGGCCCAGATGTTGACACAACTGCAATATATGTATATTCTATGTAAAAAATGATAAAGGCCACCTATATATACCCAATCCATCTTGATATATACCCCCTCTAATGGTAATCACCCCTTGTCCTGATGCATTATATGCACAATTATATTAACAAGACCATATCCTAGTAAGAAAATGAAATAATGAAGCTTTAAACCTATAAAGAGAACTTGCAAATAAATAAATGGGTATCAAAAGGAAATTAATGGGTTCAAAATGAAAAAATTATTGAGGAAAGGGTGTATGAGAAATAAATTTCTCTCTCTACAAAGGTGCTCATAGAAATGGATTCTACGACACCACAAGACATGAATTAAGCCTTAATTCATACCACTATCACACTTACTCTTGAATGGTTTCTTTCTTTCATTGTTTCCCTCAAGAGTTATCCCTTTACCTGGGTCTTTTCTTTCACTGCCTCAGTTGCTACACCTAATAGGGTTGGATGAAGGTCCTCCCATATTCAAACTTTCCAACTCACTTGAGGTCTTGGGACAATGTGATGCCTGAAGGTGATACTTAGGTGAATTATTCACATGAATTATATCTTACGTAAAAACTTACTTTGCATGATTCAAGGACTAATATCTCTTATGAACATTGGTTTACCTTTTCTTTTATTATTCTCTTTTTTGGATGGCCCTGACATGGTTCTTTAAGGGACGTCCTAGGATTTCACCCAAGATGTTCTACCCTTTTTGTAGGACTTTGGCACGTGTGATGAACAGAAGTGAGTCATCCATTGACTTTCCACCTTCCGACATGATATATTTGTTCCTGCAACATAGTGGGTGGAAATTTACTCCATATTCATACCACCCCTAGCCCCTTGGGCCTTGAGATTCACTACATCACCTTAGTGATACAATCCTATGATAAATTATATATCATCCACTTCAATCCTCAATGGTTTCCCATCGATATTGAATGACTCTGTCTCTGGATCCCAATAGTTTAGTAGTAACTAGAGTAACCTCACCTGAGCTCTCATTCCCTTGAGAGCCAAGAATTTATAAAGGCCACATCATTTTAAATATTTTTGGGCCCTTGCATCTCTTTTCACTACTATGTTTATCTCCTCATTCTCCCTTTCCCTCCATTCAATAACCATCCTATAAAGGAGAAACCATTTTTTGAGTTAAACCCATTTCAAAATCTTATTCACGGACTTGTACACATGATAAATTGATAACACTCACATATAGGGCTTCATATATGCTTGCAGGATTCGCTTTTCCCGTGTATATGGGGTTGTGTATGTGACCTAATGATCTACCACCCACGTAAACCTTAGTTTCCATGTTACGCCCTCTAATACTCAAAAAATGGGACCTAAAACTAAAATTTAAACCATTTAAATTGAAGGAGATGGGATTGGAACTTACTATGTCCAGATGGTTGTTGATTCCGTTGATCATAGCTCCCATAATAGACACTTGAAGATCGTGGGAAAAATGGCCTAAAATGCATTATGTGGGTGAAAAAACTCAAATGGTATAGTAAAATGTTCTATTTTTACCATTAATAGATTTTTTTTACCCACTTTCTATTGTTATTTACTATTTTTTTACCTTATGGACTAATATAGCAGTGGAAAGACTTGATTTTTAGTGGTTTTTTCTAGGATTTTTTATGGCTTCCAGTGTCCTACCGCCCATTCACGCCTTAAGAAGGTATATTCTTTCACTAGCATATAGGATAGGTTTTCATTTCATTTTGCATTCTTGCATCATCCTATGACCATTATCCATACACCCTAGGTACAAACCCATTTATTAGTGACATAGAACCTTCTCACTACTATTAGAAGTTGCATTATTAAGTGCTAGAGACTTACCAAACATGGGTGCCCTAGTTAGAACCTTTGTGTCATTTGGTGCCGATGAAAAAGTTATTCCATAGGATTGGGAGTTCCTTATAGTCCCAATATGAATTTTCATTTGATCCCCATTTTATTACTCATGATCATTCTAACCATTACCCGTGGGAGTCCCCCTTAAGTCTTGGTTAAGCTCTTTTCCAACTCTCGAAAAACTGAAAAGATTGTTGAGTGAACTTGTGTCTTTCACACTCGTTAAATGGATGTGAAAGGACGTATATTTGGTATAAGTTTAACCCTTTTTTGGACCAAGTAGACTACTTATGAAAAAGGAATATTCTAGTCACCATTGGCTAGAAGAGTTCTCCTGGGTATTATTTTATACTTTTTCGTGCCTACGAGACTAAATCTACAAAAAATGACATTTTTTTGGAGTTAAATTGTAATGGCATTCCATCATCCTTCTTGCCTTGTTGGGCCTATTTTCAGTTCCATGTTTCTCATTATAATCATATAACCTCAACAGTTTGCATCACTATCCAATAAGTGCCTTCCATATATCCTTTGCAACTTGACACCTTCTACCCTTAGAGGAAACATCCCCCTGAGTGTCCATGCCCTACATGCACTTCCTTTCATTGAGAATAGGTATGTTCCACTTCTTGGAGCTATTTTCTTACTCACCACACTCATTTCCTCTCCTGTATCAGAGCATTTATTTTCCTATGAAAAAAACAAAAAAATACCGACGGGAAAGAATATTATCTCATATCGATAGCATTCGTGTCACCTTTGAATAGAGCACAAAATTTTAAGTCCATTTTCATCCAAATTTTTGGTTTAGCATGAACTTAGGAAGTTGAGATCCTTACTTAGAGCTTACTCCTCTAACTGGTTACTCTTCCAGTCCCTATAGAGAGTTTGTTGATGCCTCCTGCATCAAATGTTTTTTATCATCAAGTCTATGTTGCCTAAGTTATTTGTATGTGTTGGCCTCCTATTTTGGCTTCTTTTTGTGATATATTTTTTCCTATGTGTCTCTATCCTTATCACTAATTTGCCAATTTTAACTCTGGATACCTATTCCATATCCTATTTATCTCCAAGAAACCACAGGTGATTAATGAAGTCTTTAAATATGTGTTTCTTATGTTTTAATGAATAAATAGAATGAAGATTGTTTATTTTGACTAACTTGAGATTTGCAGTATGATTTTAGAATCCATGCAGATGATTTCAAAGGGATTTACTTTATCATTTGGAAACAACATAGTCTTAGACACTCTAGTAGTTGATATCCTATGTATTGACATTTCAGTAGTAAACCAGAGTACTTTGACTACCGAAATAGGTGAGCGCAAGACATAGAGGATGGTTCATTGGTTTGGTATTATCCAGCTTTCGAGGATATTTTCTACCACTTGGAGTATTCTTGTTGGAGTTCTTAGATGGATCTTATCCCTTCAGAATAGGTTCCTAGCATCATGCATGGAAGATCCACTTTTAATTAATGCTTCAAATTTATATGGAACAATAACATCATTCCATGCCTTCGGTCATGGAATCATGTAACAATTGTATTTACTTTTCCTATAAATAGCATGTCATCACAATAATATAGGAGAATATGATTAGTGCTGGTAGATGATCTATTTTTGGATCGATGCTCTTTTTTAGACTGGATTATAAAAAGGGGATAATATGTAATAGATAGATAGAGGGGAATAGATAGATAGATATACAGAGGAACATTTGGCTGATTGTTAAAATCCATCATATTGTTTACTATTTTATATAATATAATATAAATTTCATGAGTTCGATGTGATAGTAACAAAGATCTGTGTACATCCTGAGTCTGGAAGGGCCCCCAACTTGGGTATGTTTGCATCCTAGGTCATGCTAATTGTTTTTCCATAAGCTTATTTAACTGGTATGAGTTTAAATATTTGCAAGTTCCTTATGGTAGCAGGTTGAAGTTATGTCATTATGCTTTCATTCCTTTAAGATACAGAATTAGTTGAGTGGAATAATAGTTTATCTTCATGAATCATAACAATTGCTTGATTTCATTTCAAAAGTAAATAGGTGTCATGTGAGTGTGACAGTTGAAATAGTCTAAAATTAAAGAGGTAGATTTCTTTTCAGTATTGTTGCAAGTTTTATTTGGTGATTGAAGTGTGGAATAATAGTTTGATTATTTCTCATAGTTTTTAGAAGGATGTGCACATCGAAATTAGATAATTGTGGATTAAGTTGCTTCATAGTTCTTTAGAAGTATGGTTGATGAAGGAGTAATCTTTTGAAGACATTTAGTTTAGAGTTTAGTGATGGTTTGATTTGATTATATGTATAACCTTCCAAGCATTTTCCTGTAAGGTATAATATCAAGATGTTGAGTATGGTTTTATTGAAAGAGATAAGGAATTCAAGCACTAATTGGACTATCATCAGAGCATATACATAGAAATGAATTTAGTACTCCTTTTATGAAAGATAATACAATCTTTTCATAGTTTATTAAAGAAGTTTTTAGAGTTAGTATCAAGTTATTAGAGTTGTTGATAACTAGATGAAGTCATATTCTTTCTCCATTTATGCACATATGGTGTCATTGCCTCAAAGTATACCTTCTCAGGTTGACATTTTATGTAGGTTGTTTATAGAAATATAATTATCTCATCATTTTGGCATAGTTGTCGGGGAGGTACTAAAAAGGATTGGAAAATAGGGGTTGTGTTGTGTTTGTTGAAGGCCAGGTGGAGGAGGAATGGTAAGACAAGCGGCAAGAACCTATGCATCTACTATAGTGGTTTCCTCCGAAGATTCTCCAAGTAGTTAGACTTCAACAATTACCTTTGATGCAAGTGTGCCTTTATTTTTAGCAATGTCATATTTCATTTCAGCAAGGTGTGCAAGTTCATTTTTTCAGTTGTGATTGGATTCAATTTTGCAAGGATTTATTTTAGTTTCAGTTGTGTGAATTAAGTTTTAAAAGGTGTGTTTTTCCACAATTATTTTCAATTTATGTGATCTACAAGAATTCATTTTAGTTGTGTGATTTTCATTTTCAAATAAGAAGAATTCCCCTACTTTGAAGCAGCAACAACACCATCCATAGAAAGAATTAAAGATAATTCTAAAGAATTGTTGAGTAAGAAGGAATGTTTCTACAAGATATTTTGTAGGATATGGAGAGAAGCCTATTGGACTTCCTTGTTATCTTGCAACACAAAAAAATAACCAAGAGACTCCATTAGATGAAGAAACTTTGGAACCTGAAATCATAGAATTTCTTTCATATTTAAATCCTTGTTGTCTTTAGGAAAATGTAGGAGTCTTTAAAGCTCCACAAGTCAACATTCAAAATCATGAGAAGTGGATTCTTTCAAATTCACATAGCATGCAAGTGACTGCACAAGGAGAATTGACAAGGTTCAATTATATTGAAGAATGGTTCTAATCAGGAATTAAGAGAACAAATAGATTCCTTCTTCAACAAATCATAGCATCTCATCAAAATAATCAGTTGGTTCTTCATGTTTAGGTACATGCTAAAGTTTTCATTCTACACCCGAGTATGAATTTATTTACAAGTCTGTTACGAACATGGCTTCATTGGAAACATGCATATACTTGAAAGAAATTCGTTTTCTTTTTAAGTAGGTATGATAGGAAATAGAAATGTTGCAGATAGTTAAGTGTGGGAATAATGCAGCGAAATTTTGGTTTTCAATAAAAGGATGAGAGTATATATCTAGACAAATACTTCTTCTCCTGATAAGAACTAGACTTCTAACCAGTTGATGATTCTCTAATTGAAGATATATGTATTTATTGATACACTATGCACCTACCTTTAACTGTTGATCTCCTAAAAGAGAAGATAATCAGATGTTGATCTTAGACCATATGTGATGGACATATAGATCTATCTTTCACGATATTGAATATCTCTATGGGAGAACATTTCAGGGACTCTAATTGGTTAAAAAAACTATTACCAGATATGTGTTTTGCAGAAAATTTCAAGGTTTGGATTTTTTTACCATTGGGATATAATTCACAGTTCAATACCTGTGTTATTTCTACTCTTACTCCTATCATAAGGGAGGAAATTTTCGTGGTGGAAAAGTTACCTGAAATAACAGTAGAAGAACTTTGTTTTTTGATAACGACAATTATCATGGAATCATGTCGACTACCATAATTCTTCATCTTATAGTTTATACACTGGAGTCCAGTAGTGAAATCATATGATACAAATTCTATCTCAAAATATGATGGCAGTTTGTATCCATACATAAGGTGGAAACGATATGCTCATTGTAAGTCAAGGTAAGTTCATTGGATTTCTATTCTTTATTAAGGAATTAAAGGAATATGATTAAGGATTAGTTGATCAGCTTCTCATCCCTTACCATGATTATCCACTTATCTATCAATTCTCTCCTAGACATCGTGCTTCCCCCATAATGCATGCCACATCCTTTTATCAATATCGTATGACTTGTAGTTCACCTTATAAAATAGTATAAAGTAAATACCTGTATCATTTCGGTACTTTCCATTGATTTGAATCACTTCAAGGATTTAAATCAATGCATATATGATCTTATATTTTGTTGCTTCACTTAGCAAACAACTGGATGGGTTAATATCTTCACATCATTTCAACTGTCTCTTGGTCATTCTGTGTCTTTTCTTCATTTTACTCAAGAAATATAGGAAGAATGGGGTAATAGTCATGCCAAAGGAAAAAGTACCCAGGTTTGAGCCAACAATAAATGAGTTGTTCAAAGCATATACAGGGTGTAGACAATGAATTGAACAAGCAAGGTGGATGCCTTTTTATGATTGATTGAATGGGCACAATGTTAATGTAACCAAAGTGTTTGCAAAGACATTTAATGGCCAGGGAGCTCGAGTGGGAGAATTGGTTATACAGGTGTCTCAGGGTTTAATTTCTGAATATATAGGTGTTCACTGTGATGGGTAATGATGGTTCAAAAATATGCCAATTAAAGGGATTGATTAGAATGAATTTATTCTGCCAGGACATATTAACCCTGATTGGAGCAAGGTTTTCCTAGAGAGTGGATTATCGAGGAATGGAGGGATGTGGTGTTTTTCACTCAGTAATGTATCAATTGTGAGGGAAGGTATGTTGTCACATTTCTTTATCATCTTCGATTTCTTTTTCATTTCAAAGGCACGCAGAGAATGAATCATTCATTTTATCTTTGGAAAATTCTAACTAATATGGCCACAAAAGTTCAAACTCATCCCAAATATATTAATACCAGTCTATTTCACCATAGTTTGATTAGATTACTGGTAGAAGGAGAAGTACGAAAGAAGAACCAGACTTGGGGTCAAGTTTTTTTTTTTGGTCTAGACTCGAGTTGAATCCTTAAGCTCTGAACCATACCCTGGCCTCTCAATCTAAAAAGGTTCGAGCTAGTCCTCTATGTAAATTAATAAGTTCAACTAAGGAGGCTAAAGATAGTGGAAAATTGCCACATGCCACTCCAAATTAGGCTCTAAGGTCGGATAAGCATGATTCAAGTAAGAAGATATCCAAAAATACAGGAAGAAAAATGAATTCTCAAGTTAAATAAGGAACATCAGAAGCAGATCAAGAATTAGAAGTTATGCAAAATATCCCTAAATGACCAAGGACTCAATCACTGACTAGGAGAAATTTGATTCCACCTATTTCTAGTGGATTAGAGAAACAAGCCAAGGAAGTACCACAAATAGAGGCATAACCACACTTAACAGATATACAACATGAGGAACCAGAATCTTTACCTATCTAGGATTTAAAGAACTCAAAAGAGCCAAGGAAGGAGGAAATTGAAGAAAGGGTGTATAAGAAATTAGAAGAAAAAGATGAGGAACCTTCTCTTGAATATACCTTATGAAAATCTACAAAAATAAAGAGGAGGAGGATTAAGGTAAAGGATTCTGATCAGATAAAGGAAAAATATGGAGAATCCTCATCTAACAAGGAACCCATGAAGAGAAAGACTAGGAAGGAGTTTAAACAGGAAATTCTTGAGAGTAAGGATGATAATATATTTCTACAAAAGTCTTATCATAAGTTGTCCAAAAAGTATGACAAACTGGATATGAGGTATAAAGTTATTTTCACAAAGTCTAAGGAATGGTATATCAAACTTGCCAATGTAGAGAAAAAAAATGCATATTTGAAGAAGAAGATTTGGCAGTTGAAGCATAAACTAGTAATAACTTCCTCTTCTCGAGCTAGTATGATGACACGACCAATAGGGATTATACAATCTCCACAATACTATCCTTTTTTTGCATGGGGACATGCAAATACTCAGGCTTGGGGGGAATGTTGGCCTCCAATTTTGGATTCTTTTTGTGATATCGTTTTTCCTATATGTCTCTATCCTTATCAATAATTTTCCAATTTTAACTCTGGATACCTATTCCATAGCCTATTTATCTCCAAGAAACTACATGTGATTAATGAATTCTTTAAATATGTATTTCTTATGTTTTAATGAATAAATAGAATGAAGCTTGCTTATCTTAGCTAAATTGAGCTTTGCAGTATGATTTTGGAATCCATACAGGTGATTTCAAAGGGATTTACTTTATCATTTGGCAGCAGCATAGTCTTAGACACTCTAGCAGCTGAAATCGTATGTTTTGACATTTCGATAGTCAACCAGAGCACTCTGACTACCAGAATAGGTCAGCGTAAGACATGGAGGATGGTTCGTTGTTTTGGTATTCTCCAGCTTTTGAGGATATTTTCTGCCACTTGGAGTATACTTGTTGGAGGTCTTAGATGGATCTTATCCCTTCATAATAGGTTCCTAGAATCATGGATGGATGATCCAATTTTAGTTAATGCTTCAGATTTATATGGAATGATAGCATGATTACATGCCTTCGGTCATGGAATCATCTAACGATTGTGTTTACTTTTCCTATAAATAACATGTCATCACAAGAATATAGGTGTAGTGTCCCCAAGATCAAGCCCTTTGTAAGTCTGTTGTATGAAAGGAATTGTAAATATGTGTTATAGGCTGGTGAGCCAAGTTTGTATAAGCGGATGGGATTATGTGATTGTTAGGCCAGAGAGCCTAAGGGTTGGAGGCCAAGGGCCTAATTTTGTACCTGTATGTATGCAACACACTAATAAAATATAAACACTGTCGCGTGCAAACCGACCATGATGAATGAGTGATGGGGGACTGAGATTCCACAGAGTGGGCAAGGAATTAGGGGCTAGAAGGTGGGAAAAGGGTCTAAGTGTTGAGCCTAGGGGCTTAAGCCTTGGGAACAATATTTTATTAATATTCCAAAGAAAATGTGCATTTTATGTTTTTTTTTATCCTAAGTTCTTGGCAAGGGGAAAACGTGCAAAGGGGATGCATGTTGATGGAACACATGCAGTTCCAAGGGTGACAAGTGTCAACCTTGGTGCATGCAAATAAAATGGCCAAAATGAGCCATGAGAGGGGTTCCTCCTCCATTCGACTCCCGACTACCTGAAGTGAATTGGTCTGACCTCTACAGAGAAACCCTCGTGCATCTTCTGAACCAAAAAGGTGTATATCTGAGTTCATTCTAGGATAACCAATACATCCTCTGTCTGAACAGTTCAAACCTATGTTGAACCCTGCATGGATTGTTTGTCACACGTCACCGAGAACCAGAGCGTGAGTCTATCCTGTGTTGCTGGATTGAGAAATAAGAGGTGACCTGCCATTGTTGAACATGTTGGAAAGCCCGTGTCTATTTTTCCCATGGGTTGTTGTGGCCACGTAGTGTTGGATTGCATGTGGCTTGTTGGCCAGTCGTTCAACACTCTCTCCCGGTGAGAGAGGTGATTGAGGTTGGAAGAACAGGTGGCTTGGCCTATGAGTGACTCTCTCTAGGTGAGAGAGTGCGCATAGGAAGGAGAGAACTCCTGGAAGGAATCTTGTAGCTGCCACAGAACTCGGAGACTTCCAGTCTGGTCTGTTGTTGTAACCCAAGGCAAGGGAGCTTAGCAGTTGAAGGACTATCTAGGTGACAGAGAAGGTGTATACTCCTGGGGTGGAACAGGCATGTGGGGAAGGAGAGTCTGTGAGCAGTGAGCATGAGTGGTTCCTGGGAGAGAATTCCTTCCTTGTCACTGTGTGTTTTCCCTGTAACCTCAGCCTAGCCTAGGATTCCCTTCCTTGGGGGTGGATCTTAGTCCCATCTCGGGGGTGACTCACTGCTAAGCTGACGAGCAGTGTGGTCTAAGGCTGGGAGGTTCGTGGAACGCCTGCACTTGGTTGGTGGAATTGCCACTGTTTCAAATATAAGTACCAGATGATGCTTTAATTATGTTTTTGTATACGTGTGTATTATAAATATCATGAATTCTGTTGTGCATTTGGATTAATGTTATTTCCATGGATTATTTATGTTAGTCATAATTCTTATGCTTACTCTGAGCTCAAATGTATTTCTTGATTAAATGCATGTGAATTATATAATGCCTGTATGAGTTATGTAGAAAGTGGTGCTACAATTTGGTGTCAGAGCGATTAAGCCTTTGTAACAGAAAGAGTAGCGTTACAATTTGGTATCAGAGCCAAGGTTTCGACACTGAGCCTAGATGGGCTAGTTGAGTGGTCTTTGGACTGAGGGTGTGAGGAGAAATTGTGTCTGGATGACCAATTCCGGACCTTGGAATGATCTGGAATGTCAAGGAGTTACTTGACCATGCCTACAAGCTCAGGAGGTATAGCGGTGTTTTGAAACTGCAGCCAGTGTGGTCTATGGCCACAGCGAGAGAGGACTCCACACCAGAAGTGTTGGAGCCTTAGGATCTCTTTGGGAGGGAAGGAGAACCCTCGTGACCATCAGATATGGAAAGTGTGCACAGGATTTAAAAACCCTTTGGAGTTGCACAAGAGCATGGGAATTGCGATACGTGAAACCTTGAAACGCTGAAAAGATATATGTTGTAGATCTGGGAGGAAGGCTCGACTGTTAGATCTGGCAAAGTCGCGCTCGAGTTAGTCGTGAAAACCTTTCAAATTTCGCAAAGTTGGGAGATGGGAAGTGAGGGAGGGGAACACCTCTGAAACCCAAAACTCAAAATCCCGAAACGATCTACACCGTAGATCATAGGAAGGGATTTGATTGTCGGATCAAGTTGACGAGTAAACCGTAATTTCAGGATTTCGGCAAACGAAAGTTCGAGATATGGGATACACGGACTCCCGATGCTCGAAACCCTAAAATGCCAAAAAGATCTGCGTCGTAGATCTGAGAGGGGACCTAACTATTAGATTTTTTATTAGAATGGACATGGGTGCATGGATGTGTACCATGTGCCAGAGAATTGAGAAGACAGGCGAGAGAGGTGGGACCGGAAGACGTCACCGATGGAGATGTGGATCCTCTGGAACATGCCATGTGCCACTGTGGTTAAGGGTGATATATGTGTTGTGGGCCTAGAGAATAAAGTAAATCAAAATTTCAGATTTCGGGAATTGTAGTGACAAGGAGTTGGAAGCCACTGCATAGTGAACTCCTGGGTACCAAAAACCTGAAGTCCCGAAACCCGAAGTCCCGAAGTCCCGAAGTCCCGAAGCCATCAGAGACTGAAGAATTGTAACAGGTTTTAAGGGCGATAGCTGTGCTGTGAGCTCAGAGAGAAAGGAAACCAAAATTTTGGATTTCAGGGATTGTAGCGACAAGAAGTTAGGAGTCACTGCATAGTGAACTCCCGACTACCAGAAACCCGAAGTCCTGAAAATTACAGAGCCGACAGAGCTCAAAAAACCTTGTGAAGTCAAATGTTTCTCACTCATGATTGTTTATGATTATTATGATTTTATTAAAGGTTTAAGGCCTGACAAACTTTAGATTGATTGCACATTGCGTGTGCAGAGTTCAACGAGTGCCAGGACACCAGTTAATCGACGTCGAGTATAGAAATGGAAGAGGTGTGGATTGCCTCCATTTCAGAGGATGAAAGAGAAGGAAGAGATGTCAACCTGGGAGTCGAAGGATCGAACTCCAATGGGCATGGAAGAGAATTAGACAAGGAAGGGCACATAATGAAAATCATTGAAGGATTGCAAAGAGATGCCTAGGCATGCCAAGCTGATAGTCGAAAGCTCATGAAAGTCAGAGATCGACAAGGTGAATTCAACTTTAAAATGTTGAAGAGCCTGGAAAGAATAGAAAGGAAATTGGAGAAGGGAAGGGACTCAAACAAGACAGAGAGTCGCAAAACCCCTGAGAGAAAAAGGAGATCAAGAAGTGTCAGGATCCCTGAAAGGAGAAGAAGATCAAGGAGTAGTAGCAGACATCATTGTCACTCCCAGAAGCATTCTAGTAGGGAGGCACGCAGTAGTTCAAGCTCGTCTCCTACCAGAAAACACCGAAAATATGGAATGGATGAATTGAAAGGGAAGATGAAAAAGATCAAGCCTCCAACGTTCGATGGTGAACATAAGAAGGAGGAACATGCTGAAACATGGTTTTTGGGCATGAGGAAATATTTTCAACTACAAAATTATTTCTCACATGAAGAAGGAAAAATTGTGATGTATCAGCTAAAAGGAAAAGAATCCATGTGGTGGGATCAGTTTGTGCAAGTGCAACACATTAGAGAGAAATATATCACTTGGAAGGAGTTTAAGAGGTATTTCGAGAAGAAATACCTGACCAAAACATACTATGACAGAAAGATGAAAGAGTTCTTTGAACTCAAGCTAGGCAGAATGACCATTGATGAGTATGAACAAAGTTTTCTAGAACTACTGAAGTATGTTCCATTCATCAAAGATGAGACTATCAAAATTCATAGGTATCTGAGTGGACTGCCACCTTCTATTGGTGACAAGATTCAATATGATGACCCTAAGACTATGGAAGAAATAATAAGAAGGGTGAAATGCTTGTATGAACGGAAAAGAGAAAGGCCTATCCTTCGGAAGGCTTGGGATGACCAAAAGAGGTTTAAGAAGGAACAGAGGTAGAAGGGAAACAAGCCTCCCTTTTTCAGGAACAGTCCTTGGGGATAATCATCTTTTAGAGAGCCCAGGAAAGTTGAAGGGAGTGAGCAGATGCCAAGACCACCACCTATGGAGTGTTGGGGTTGTAAAGGGAACCATAGGTACAGAGACTGCCCCCACAGAAAAGATAAAGCAAGAACTGTCCATACTGTTCAACAAGCTGAAACAATGGAGGATATGGGTAGCAGAATGCCAAGTATCTACACAGCCTTGGACAACAAGCAAGTAGAATTTCAATTGCACATGATTGAAGTGGAAGGTATGATTAACAACTGACCATTCATTATTTTAATTGATTCAGGGGCTAGCCATAGTTATGTAGATCCTAGGGTGGTGGAAATTTTGCATTTAACAAGAAGCAAAAAGTCTTAGCTAGTGCAGTTAGCCACAATAACCAAAAGGAAGGTCACTGAATTGGTTAAGTTCTATTCAGTGGACATGAAAGGATTGAGCACTAAGGCTGAATTGAATATTCTTCCTTTAGGCTCTTACGACTGCTTAATTGGGATGGAATGGTTGGACTAGCCCCATGCCCTTCTGGACTGTCATAACAAGAGGTTTACATGCTTGAACAAAGAGGGAAATCAGGTAACAGTCCAAGGAATTCCCAGAGTCGTGGTTGTTAGATAAATCTCAGCCATGCAACTGAAGAAGTGTTAAAAGAAAGGCTATCAATTATTTGTAGCCCATGTGGGAGAAGCATACAAAGATGCAGTCTCGAAGCTGGAAGATCATGAGGTACTCAAAGAGTACATGGACTACCTCTGAAGAGGGACATCGATTCCTCTATAAATTTGATACCAGGAGCAACTCCAGTTTCGAAAGCTCCTTATAGAATGAGTACAACAGAGCTGAAAGAGTTGCAATTGAAGCTCGAAGAGATACTAAAGAAGGGGTACATTCACCCCAGTGTGTCACCTTGGGGAGCCCCGGTCCTATTCGTGAAGAAGAAAGATGGGACGTTGAGACTGTGCGTTGATTTCTGGTAGTTGAATAAGGTAACTGTCAAGAACCAGTATCCTCTACCAAGGATCAATGATCTTTTTGATCAGTTGAAGAACGCGAAAATATTATCAAAAATAGATCTTAGATCTGGATATCACCAAGTGAGAATAAATGATGAGGACATCAGCAAGACCACCTTTAGAACAAGGTACGGTCATTATGAGTTCACGGTGGTGTCGTTTGGATTGTCAAACACACTTGATGTTTTCATGTGCTTAATGAATGGTGTATTCAGGGACTATTTAGACAAGTTTGTCATAGTTTTCCTGGACGACATCTTGGTGTATTCCAAGTCAGAGGAAGAGCATGAGAAACCCCTGAGAATGGTGCTGCAAGTATTGAGAGAACACCAACTGTATGCCAAGCTGAGCAAATGCTCATTTGATCAAAGGTAGATCCATTACTTGGGACATATTATTTTAGAAGAGGGGATCGTTGTGGATCCTGAAAAGGTTGAGGCCATTCGAGAATGGTCAGCACTAAGGAATGTGGCGGAAGTTAGATATGTTATGGGTCTTGCAGGCTATTACAGAAGGTTTATAGCAGGATTCTCAAAGATAACTCACCTTATTACTTCCTTGCAAAGGAAGGAGAAGAAGTTTTAGTGGACTGAAGAGTGTGAGAACAATTTCCAGCGATTGAAGCAGCTGTTAACCAGTGCTCCAATCCTAAAGATTGTAGATCCAAATATGGATTTTGTGGTATGCATAGATGCGTGTAAGGAGGGACTGGGAGGTTTTCTCAGCCAATAGGGATTTTTAATCTGTTATGAATCCTGAAAGATGAAAGAGCATGAAAGGAATTATGCCACTCACAATTTAGAGCTGGCAAAAATCGTCCACACATTGAGGAAATGGAGACATTACCTCATGGGAAGGAGATTCGAATTGAGAATAGACCACAATGGTCTGAAGTATTTATTTGATCAGCCGACTTTAATATGCCAGGAAAACCAGATGGCTGGAGTTTCTGTGTGAATATGACTTTGATATCAAGCATATCAAAGGGAAAGAAAATAAGGTGGCTGATGCACTCAGCAAAAAAGTGCACGAATTACATGCTATATCCATTAACATGTACAGTACTGAGATTAAGGACAGAATTTTGGAAGATGAAAATGATGATTTGCAGTACAGAGGTCTGGTAGCAAAGCTACAACAACGTGAGAGACCACAGACCCAGGGAAGTTACACCTTGGGAAACGATGGCTTACTTCTGTATAAAAACAGAGTGTATGTACCCAATGTCCGAGAATTGAAGCTGGCAATTCTAAAAGAAATGCATAACGTGGCTTATGTTGGACATACTGAATATCAGAAGACTGTGGCAGTAGTCAAAAGCCATTACTTTTGGCCGGGTCTGAAGAAAGAAATCACTGAATACATCACCAGATGTATGGAGTGCTAGAAAGTCAAGGCTGAGCATAGGCACCCAGCAGGGTTGCTACATCCTTTACCCATTCATGAGTGGAAATGGGAAGTGGTGACAATGGATTTTATCACAAGATTTCCCAGAACAAGCAAGTAGCATGATAAAATCATGGTGGTGGTGGACAAGCTTACAAAAGATGCCCATTTTATTCCACTGAAAACCACTCAGAAGGTAGTAGATGTTGTTGATATCTTCTTAAAAGAAGTGGAACACTTGCATGGAATTCCTAAGACAATTGTGTCTGATAGGGACCCGAAATTCATCTCAAATTTTTGGATAGGACTATTTAAGGGATTCAGAATGAATTTGAACTTTAGTACGGAATATCATCATGAGTCTAATGGTCAGACAAAAAGGGTGAATAGAGTAATAGAAGACATATTGAGAATGTATGTGATGGATAAACCATCAAGGTGGGAAGACTACTTGCATTTGGTAGAATTCACCTACAATAATGGGTATCATACATCGTTGAAGATGAGCCCATTCAAAGCACTTTATGGAAGAAAGTGAAACACTCCGGTGAATTGGGATAATCCAGCTGACAGAGCAGTAGTTGGGCCTGAGCTGCTCAAAGAGATGGAAGACCAAATGATAAGAATTAAACAGAATCTAAAAGTTGCCCAGGACAGGCAGAAAAGTTACGCTGATAGTAACAGAACCCACAGAGAATTCAAATCAGGTGACCATGTTTTCTTGAAAGTGAAAACTAACAGGATTTCCCTAAAGTTGGGAAGTTGCACCAAGTTGGCAGTAAGATTTTGTGGGCCGTTTGAAATCTTGGAAAGGATTGGGCCAGTTGCATACATGCTTGCATTACCTGCATCTATGACTATACATAATGTGTTTCATGTTTCACTACTTAAGAAATATATACCTGATGCTAATCATGTTATCGATTGGAATGTGATTCAGGTGGAACCAGAAGGTGTCCTGAAAGTACATCCTATGCGCATATTGGACAGGAAAAGCAAACAGCTCTGGAATCAAGCTATAGAGATTGTAAAGGTCTAGTGTACCTGGTACGGTCCTAAGGACGCAACATGGGAGCATGCAGATGCTATGCAGGTAGAGTACCCACATCTTTTTGAAAATTTTGAAAATCTTGAAGAGACAGTGTAAGGTTGCACTGAGGACAGTGCAGAAATAAGGGGAGGGGGATTGTAGTGTCCCCAAGATCGAGCCCTTTGTAAGTTTGATGTATGAAAGGAATTGTAAATATGTGTTATAGGCTGGTGAGCCAAGTTTTTATAAGCCGATGGGCTTATGTGATTGTTAGGCCAGAGAGCCTAAGGGTTAGAGGCCAAGGGCCTGATTTTGTACCTATATGTATGCAACACATTAATAAAATATAAACACCGCCGCGTGCAGACTGACCACGATGAATGACTGATGGGGGACTGAGCTTCCACAGATTTGGTAAGGAATTAGGGGCTAGAAGGTGGGAAAGGGGGCTAAGTGTTGAGCCTAGGGGCTTAATCCTTGGGAATAATATTTTATTATTATTCCAAAGAACATGTGCATTTTATGTTTTTTTTATTCTAAGTTCCTAGCAAGGGGAAAACATGCAAAGGGGATGCATGCTGATGAAACACATGAAGTTCCAAGGGTGACAAGTGTCAACCCTGGTGCATGCGAATAAAATGACCAAGATGAGTCATGAGAGGGGTTCCTCCTCCATTCGACCCCTCACTGCCTGAAGTGAACTAGTCTGACCTCTACAGAGAAACCCTCGTGCATCTTCTGAACCAAAAAGGCATGTATCTAAGTTTGTTCTGGGATAACCGATACATCCTCCGTCTGAACAGTTCGAACCTATGTTGACCCCTACGTGGATTTTTTGTCACACATCACTGAGAAATAGAGCATGAGTCTATCCTGTGTTGTCGGATTGAGAAATAAGAAGTGACCTGCCATTGTTGAACCTTTTGGAAAGACCGTGTCTATTTTTCCCATGGGTTGTTGTGTCCACACAGTGCTGGACTGTGTGTGGCTTGTTGGCCAATTGTGCAACACTCTCTCCCCGTGAGAGAGGTGACTGAGGTTGGAAGAACATGTGGCTTGGCTTGTGAGCGACTCTCTCCAGGTGAGAGAGTGCGCAGAGGAAGGAGAGAACTCCTGGAAGGAATCCTGTAGCTTCCACAGAGCTTTGAGAATTCAGGTCTGGTCTGTTGCTGTAACCCAAGGCAAGGGAGGTTATCAGCCGAAGGAGTATCTAGGTGATAGAGAAGGTGTATACTCCTGGGGTGGAACAGGCATGTGGGGAAGGAGAGTGTGTGGGCAGTGAGCATGAGTGGTTCCTGGGAGAGAATTCCTTCCTTGTGACTATGTTTTTTCCCTGTAACCTTAGCCTAGCCTAGGATTCCCTGCCTTGGGGGTGGATCTTAGTCCCATCTCGGTGGTGACCCACTGCTAAGTTGACGAGCAGTGTGGTCTAAGGATGGGAGGTTCATGGAAGGCCTACACTTGGTTGGTGGAACTGCCACTGTTTCAAAGATAAGTACTAGATGATGCTTTAATTATGTTTTTGTATCCCTGTGTATTATAAATATCATGTATTTTGTTGTGCATTTGGATTAATGTTATTGTCATGGATTATTTATGTTAGTAATAATTCTTATGCTTACTCTGAGCTCAAATGTATTTCTTGCTTAAATGAATGTGGATTATATAATGCCTGTATGAGTTATGTAAAAAGTGGTGCTACAATTTGGTGTCAGAGCGATGAAGCCTTGGTAACAAAAAAAGTAGCATTACAATAGGAGAATATGGTTAGTGTTGGTGGATGATCTATTTCTGGATCGATGCTCTGTTTTAGACTGGATTATAAAAAGGGGATATGATGTAATAGATAGATAGAAGGGAATAGATAGATAGATATATAGAGGAAGATTTGGTTGATTTTTAAAATCCATCATACTGTTTATTTTTTTATATAATGGGAGATAAATTCCATGAGTTTGATGTGATAGTAACAGAGATTTGTGTACATCCTGAGACTGGAAGGGTCCCCAGCTTGGGTATGTTTTCATCTTAGTTCATGATAATTGTTTTTCCATAAGGTTATTTATGTCGTGTGAGTTTAAATATTTTCAAGTTCCTTATGGTAGCAGGTTGAAGTTATGTCATTATTCTTTCATTCCTTTAAGATACGTAAGTAGTTGAGTGCAACAATAGTTTATCTTCATGAATCAAAATAGTTGCTTGATTTCATTTCAAAATTAAATAGGTGTCATGTGACTGTGACAGTTAAAATAGTCTGAAATTACAGAGGTATATTTCTTTTTAGTATTCTTGTAATTTTTATTTGGTGATTAAAGTGTGGAAAAAGAGTTTTCTTATTTATGATAGCTTTTAGAAGGATCTGCACATCGAAATTAGATAACAATGGATTAAGTTGCTTCATAGTTCTTTATAAGTATGGTTGATGAAGGAGTAATATTTTGAAGACATTTAGTTCAGAGTTCAGTGATGGTTTTATTTGATTAGATGTATAACCTTTCAAGCATTTTCCTGTAAGGTAGAATATCCAGATTTTGAGTATGATTTTCTTGAAAGAGATAAGGAATTCAAGCATTAAGTGGACTATCATCATAGCATATACATAGCAATGAATTAAGTACTCCTTTTATGAAAAATAATACAATCTTTTCATAGTTGATTAAAGAAGGTTTTAGAGTTAGTATCAAGTTATTAGAGTTGTTGATAACCAACAGGAGATATATTATTTCTCCATTTCTTCACATATGGTGTCAGTGCCTCAAAGTCTACCTTCTCGGGTTGACATTTTATGTAGGTTTTTTATAGAAATATAATTAGCTCATCAGTATGTCTCATGCTCTTGTTCAAAGGAAGTCTATAATCATGTGTTGTCCATTTCTCAAAACTCTTGACTTCGCATGTCGACCATATCCACAGTGTATCTTATTGTCACATGAAGTTGTTGTCCTACCATACACCCTAGACCTACTCTCATTATGTGTAGGTAACCTTGAACCCAAAAGATGAAATTTCCTCATTGGTCGTTGATTGGGGTTTTACCTTGTGTTTGATGAAAATAAATCTATTCACGCATTGGGATTCATGCAGTGTCTTGGATTCCATTATCCTTATTGGTGGTTTCCTTTCCTTTTGCCGACAATTTTCCTTATTGGTTTTTATTTAGAGGGTCTCTTTCATGCACTACTTGCATCTGGTGCATGCAAGGGACACAAAGGGTCATTGGTTCATGAACATCCTATTCCCGAGCTCCTCCTAATCATCAAGATATGTCTTTGTACCTCGTGCTGAATGATGAGATATTCCCTAATGATCTCCTTTCAACAGGTCTCCTTCCATCGAATTCAACTCATCTATTCTGGAAATGAGACCTAGATTCCTATGCGTACCTAGAGTCTTTCATGCATTAGTGAAAGTTTCTCTTACCGTCGACAGTTGGGAATAAATCAATGTCTCCTGATCAATGGATTCTTCAAGTGTTCGACCTCAACACTCTTATTCACACTTGTAGAATGTACTCGGTGCCTTGAAACATACTTTCATTATCGGTGGGTTGTCTCACATTTGTTAACGATATATATTAATGAATGGTAATCAAACGAAGTCTCATTGTGTTCGACCTCAACTCCTCTATTCACATGATGTAGACTTGCACCTTCGGTGGATAGTGTATAAGACCTCCAAATTTCAATAGAAAAAATCATCATTTGCTACTGTCTTTCATTGGACCAGTACCTATATGACTTCATTAATCATGGGAGATCAAATTGTACTCCATTGTGTACATATATCTTCAATTGATTTTGAGACTAGATTTTACTGCGTCTTGTTCGTGACTATGACAGGCTATGGCATATGCCTACTTTGTATTTCCTATTAATGGCCATGAACAATTATTTGATATATTTACACATGGATCTGTAGTGTAATTGAGATTGACATCCATGTGTACAAAGTTATTATGGATTGTAATATTCTTATGAGCAACTAGTACTTCCAGATGAGTCTTCATTACTCCACTTCTAGGAATTATAATGTATTTTGGCCATCACAGATAGTCCTCTGACCTCACACATTAGGGGGGCATCTGTTACAGAAAATTTATTCTCACTCCATGCAACTTTCTTAGATGGCCTTCCATTACCCTTTGCAAACTTGAAGTCCCCATTTTGTTCATTCCAGAACCAAAAATGCACATTTTTCCACATATACGCTCCCTATTATTTATATAACATATGTATACATAAGTTTCTCCATTGCAGCCAGTGTACATCGGGTTTGGTGCTCAAAAATTAAAAAATATATCGGGTTTCCATGCCATGTCACAAGATCCATGATCCTTTACCTTCCACATACTGGAAATGCTCTGACTCGACCATTCAGTTCCATTTGAAGGATATTAATTAAGCCTTATCCAAACCTTGAGGATTTCAACAATTCAACTTTGAGAGAAAAGACACTCTAGAGAAATTTCACTTCATATTGAGTTTGCATCCCTTTTTCCTTGAAAGTATGAAATCCTTTTGTACAACCCCCAAGCTCTTCCTTCTTTGTGATAGAGAACCTCATTGAATCCTATATATGAGATTTACTTTGGTGGAGGATTGAAGTGGTGGAGGCCCAACTAGAGGGACTTAGTTTCTCGGTTCCAATATGTATCATTACAGAATCTTGTCACCTATGTACTTCTATTGATTATTTTAATAGAAATACTTTTTTCTCATCCAATTGATATCTTGTAGGTATTTGCATTTTTTTTCCAAGGGAATATTTATCATGTATGTTAATGGATCATGTTAATCTATATTCTAACATTATATATTATCACTATATGCTTGCGTATCTTGGTTTTTGAGGACATGTTGCAGGTATAAAGCTTTGGGTCACGTGCTCAACGATGGTATTATTCAAACATACTGATGAGGTAGGCTCTTAGCCTTGTCTGGTTAGCATTTCTTTTGTATATCATACTTGGGATTATAGTTGATTTATGTGTGTCATTCCATCTATTGTGGTTTACCCCTTGCTATAGCGATATTTTCTTCGCAACAAGATGTAAATATCTCCATGGTTAAAAAACCTCGGGTTAATATTAATATGTGCACTCATGTGTGTGTTTGTAGCCACAAGAGTTATCTCAATTAGTTGAACCCCCCAACCCAGGCATGTTGACAAAAGTTCAAATTAGGCCAGTCCCTTGAAAGTTACTGTATAATGCATGATATTATTTTCTTAATTTTTTTTGTTTTACATTAGTGAATTTATTTATTTCTATATGCATGGACTTTACACACCTTCTCCATAACATTTTACTTTTTTACTTTTTTATATACTGGACCAACTTATGTCACTTGTAATATGAACATTTTTCACAAGCATTACATATCTCCC
>ML786629.1:553014-571736 GCA_009831015.1 Picea engelmannii
TGATCAATGAACCACATTCATTTCAGGTTAAAAATTGTGAGGAGGTTACACTTCGGGGAATCTCACTTCGAAAGAACTGGAAGTGGAGAAATCGAATTACCCAAAGTCTCGAAGGCCGAAATCCCGAAGTGGATATGAGTCATCTGATCATAGGAACACTTTAGGAAGTATCCTGACCGTTAGAAAAAGTAGAAGAATATGTGCCACATCGGGATATCTACGTTAGCAGACCACGTCAACAAGGACACAGTTAGATAATGACAAGTGTCAAGATGAAATCGACATTTAAGGTATGTCTAAATCATCAATCTAAGTGACATGTGGCAACCACTCTCCCCATGCCATGTCATCAAGTGATGTCACTCTGGGAGTTTTACTTCGGGAGTTTCACCACCAAAAAATGACCTAAGTACCGAAGTCATGAAGGCTAAAGTCCCAAAGTGGACATGATTCATCCGATCTGAAGAAAACTTTCGGAGCATTCTCAACCATTGATCAAGTAGAGTGGAAGGATAGCTTAAGTGGAATAGGCGAAGTCCTGAAGTAAATGAGAATTGTCCATCTAATCGGGAGATTAAAACATGACCATTGATTTTGATAAGTTATTAAGCACTCGCTTGGCCTAGCGCCTGGTCACCACCTATGGTCATATGGAATAGGATAATTAAAGGAAAAATATTATACATCGCTTAATTCGATAAGACTGTGGTTTTGAGTTGTCGGTCATATGTAATGGTTTGAATAAAGAGCCTCACCATAACTCGATTTTTGCAGTAGTTGTAGAGAATACGGTTAAGTTAAATGAAGAGGTGTGATGGTCCAAACGAAAGGACACAATGTGTTATAACTCACGCCATTATGAAGATTATATAAATGAGAAAGAGTGGTGAGAAGAATGTGTCTCTTCAGTCTGATTCAGAAGATATTAAATCACAGAAGAAGATAGAGATGCAGTAAAGACATGATACAAAAGTTTTCCAGATTCATAAAATAAGGGTGGTTGGGTGGTACAAGGGCAGGTTGGAGTCTGCAGGGGAGTTGGTGCTTCCTTGTTAGTTGTAGCTGACTAAACAGGGTGTCGAAGCCTCCTACCAGTTGGTGCTAGTGAACAAGGGTGTGGGTGCATCCTGATTAGTCGATGCTGATCTAAAAGTTATAACATCTTTCGTCTATGTAAGATGTAAAAAAAAAAAATCGCAATTGATAGAAAAGTGTTTGTGGTTCTCCCAATTGGGTTCCACGATAAATATTGTGTTAAAATTTTGTTTGCATTAACAAAAGAAAAATTGACAAATTATTGAGTCACCCCCCCTCTTAGTGACAGGATCTGATCCTTCACAGTCATATTTTGATCTTCAATTTTGAAATATAAGTTCTTGTTAATAGCCCCTCTCTTATATCCTTGTTTTTGTAGGTACTGATCTAACCTTGAAAACCATGCTCTTGGGGCTTGCTTAAGACCATATAAATATTTCTTTATCTTGCCCACATAGTATTGATTTTATGTTAGCATGAATCTTTCTAGATGTTCAATGTATACTTCTTCTTCTAGAGTTCCATTCAAAAATGTTGACTTGACATCCATTTGATAAATCTTGAAATTCTTGAAGCATGCAAATGTCAGGAACATTCTGATGACCTCTAGTCTTGCTACTGGAGAATTTTTTTATTCGAAATCAATAAATTCTACTTGAGCATATCCTTTGCAAACTAATTTGGATTTGTTCTTTATAATCTCCTCATTTTCATTTAGTTTTTTCTTGAATATCCACTTAGTTCCTACCACATGCTTGTCCCTAGGTCTTGGAACTAATTCCCAAGTCTGGTTCCTCTCTATATGGTCAAGTTCTTCATTCATTACCTTTGTCCAATTTTTACTTTTACTAGCTTCTTTATATGATTTAGGTTCTATCATAGACAAAATTGTTTGTTGTGAGTCAAATGTGAGTTTCCTTCTTGTTTCTACTCCTGCATTTTTATCTCCAATTATCTGACTCTCAGGATTATTCTTTTGAACTCTTTTCAATGGAGATTTTAGAAAGGGAATTTCTACATTGTCTTCTTCATCGGTATACGGTTCATTTTCATGTGTTTCATTATCATCATCTTCTTGATGAGATTATACATAATCATCTTCTTGCTGATATTGTTTATCAATTTTTGATATGTCTTGGGATATGCTCTTCTTTATTTTTGGATAATCTATCTTTATATTGGCACTTTCCACTATCTTTAGTAGTCTAAGATTATAACATCTATATTCTTTCTTCTTAGGTGAATAACATAAAAATATGTTCCTTCATAAGATATTGGATCAAAACTTTCTAAATTATCTTCATGATTCTTAATATAACATTTACTACCAAAAATTCTAAAGTGTTTAACAGATGATGTTCTGCCAAACCATAGTTCATAAGGAGTTTTGTCGTGGTTTGGTCTCAACTGAGCTCGATTAAGTATGTGGATTGTTTTGTATATTTCATCTCTCTAGAATTTGTATGGAAGTCTGTCTTCATTTAACATGGTTCTTGCAACTTATTGAACTGTTTTGTTTTTCCTTTCCACCACTCCATTCTGTTGAGGAGTCCCGGGAGATGAAAATTGTCTTTTGATACCATGATTTATATAGAATTAAATGAATTCTTTAGAAGTGAATTCTCCTCCATTTTTGGATCTCAAACATTTAATTTTGAGATTTGTTTCATTCTCTACAAGGACTTTGTATGTTTTAAAATTATCAAAGGCTTATGATATTTCTTTTAGAAAGTATACCCAGGTCATTCATGTGTAATCATCAATGATTAACATAAAATAATGTTCACCATAAATAATTTTAGGTCTGTTAGGTCCACATAGATCCGCGTGAATAAGTTCTAATGGATTTGTTGTGGAATTCTCTTTCATTTAGAAACTAACTCTTGTTTGCTTCCCTATTTGACAATTTTTACAAATAGAATCTGAAGGCTTAATAAATTTTGGCAAATCCCTTACTACCTTCTTCTTGTTGGATTTGATTAAGTTTTCAAATATTAAATGTCCAAACCTTCTATGTCATAGCCAACTTTCATCTTCTTGACTTAAACAACATTTTTCTCCTTCATCTACATCAAGGATGTACACATTGCTAGATGTTCTTGGTGCAACTGCTACTAGATTTCCAGTATCCTTTTTTATGATCTCACATTTATGAGAATAAAAGGTAAGTATGTGACCCTGATCACATGTCTCACTTAAACTTAGGAGATTAATCTTGATATTTTTTACCAGAAGTACATCTTTTTCTTTGGTATTGTTATTCCCTAAACTGACAGTGCCTTTTCCTAGTATTTTGGCTGACATGTTATCTCCAAAGGTTACTTTTCATTTTCCTTTCTTTTTGAACTTGAGAAATTTTCTTTGATATCTAGTCATGTGTTTGGAACATCCACTGTCTATATACCACTGACATCCTTGGTTTCTCACATATAGGGATACATTGCACTATGTTTTCTTTATTTTCTTTTTCTTCCATACTTTTTGATTGTTGGGAATATTTATCCTTTTGTCATATTTTAACAATTTACATTCACTAGTTTCATCATTGTGGGGCCGTTCATTTCTATGGATAGAAGTTGTGCACATCATATTGCAGTTTCATTTTGGTAAACATAACCAAAATGAAGGGTCTGCAATATGACGTGTGCAACTACTATCCATCAAAACGAAGGGCCCAACAATGACCATAGTTGTTTCATTTGTAAAATTCAACATTGTAGACTTGCAAGGGAGAGAAGGAGTTACAATTTCTTCTTTCTGCATTATTTTCATATCTTTGAACATTTCTTGGATTGTACTTCCTATAAGATTTACATTGTATTTCTTTATGTCCATTTTTTTTCTTCAGAAATAACAATAACCAAGGAAGATATATTGATTTCTGTTAGAGGGATTCCTTATGATGATTTTATTATTCTCGTCATCTTTTTATTTAGTAGGAAGTGCATATTTATGTTTATTTGGGATAGTTTTCAATGGTGTTGTTCTTGTCTTATTTTCTTTTATTCTTATGGAGTTCTTAAGAAAATAGCATAGTTGATTTTTTCATTCTCCTCTTCTGTAGAGGGATCATATCCTAGTCCTGTATTATCATTTGATGATCTCTGACTACTAAGAATGTTGTTCAGGATATTTGAGTTGTTTTCAAACTTAGACTGAATATCTTCTTTTTATAGTTTCCCTTTTAGCTGAATTATTTCATCCTCCAATATATTACATGTTTGTTGTTTTTCATTGATTTCTTTATTCAAATTTTCTTCTTTTCTTTTGCTTTCTTGGAGTTTAGTTTTTAACTAAATACTCAATTGTTCTGACTCACTAATGGTTTTGGAAATCTCCTTTTTTCTTGATTTAGTTTCTTATTCAATCTCTAGAAGTTGTTCCCTTAGTAACCTGTTTTTCTTTTTAGATTTTCTTAGTTCTTCAATTACACGTATGAATCCTTCCTCGAGGTTCACTTCTTATTCATATTCTGAATGATTACCATCTTGAATTTTCATTCCCATAAATAGAAGCTCTGAATCTTCTTTAGATGAGCTATTTTCTTCTTGGCTAAAGAATTTTTTCTTCTTCTTGTAGAACTTCCTTTTATCTTTGGTTTTGTTTTTCTTCTGACTTTTTAAGGTTCTTTCATCATCACGTTACTCCTGCTTAGGATAGGGGCATTTATTGGAAAAGTGTCCAATTTTTCCATAGTTGAAACATATTAGAGGAATATTTCCTTTGTATTTCCTAGTCCCTTTCTTGAGTTTCTTCACGAAGTTGGAAATTTCTTCATTAGATATATTTGATAACTCTTCATTGGTCTTTTTCTCTTACTTCATCTTTGTTTTAGATGCCTTAAAAAAAAATTCTCCTTTTGATGGTTTTTAATTCCTTGTTCTCATCTCATGTGTTGTAATAATTCCATGGAGTTGATCTACTATGAGTTTTTCAAGTTCTGGTCAATCTTCAATTGTGGAAATCTTGGCATCATATCTCATAGGTAATGACCTTAAGATATTTTTTACAATAGGTTTATCAGTAAGTTCTTCTCCTACTGTTGTAATTGATTTAACTACCTCACCTACCCTGTGAAGGTATTCAACAATGTTCTCTTCTTCTTTCATCTTAAAATTTTCAAAATGAGCTCTATAGGTTTGTAGTTTGGCTTCCTTGACTTTTCTATATCCTTCATATACAACCTGCAGTTTGTCCCAAATATTATTAGCTGGCTTACAATGCATTACCTCCACAAATATAGGATTTGTTAATCCTCCTAAAATGACATTTAATTCTCTAGAGTTGTCATTGAAAATCTTCTTTCCTGTAGTTATGTGGGTGGAATAGATGGTGTAGTGTAACCATCTACAATAGATTTCCAAACATCAAAACCAAGAGCCAACAGTTAGATTTTCATTCTTATTTTCCAGAGAGAATAACCACCTCCAATAAACAATGGTGCTTTGTTGGAAGACATTCCCTCTTGTTGATCCATTTATTTCAGGATCTACTTTCTAGTTATTAGACTGTGATGAAGGTACTTTCTCTGATACCAATTGTTGGAATACTGATAGGGGGGGTGAATCGGTATTAAATTAAAAAAAAAAAAGTAATTACTTTGTTATTTTATTTTTACGAGGGAAAAACTCTCTATGGCCAAGGGTGAACCACAACAGACAGGTATGACTGCAGAAATCAACTCAATTCCAACATGTGCTATATAAACTAATGTGCAATACGAGGAAGAATCCTACCTCGATCCAATCATTTGACGTTGTTCCACTGTTGAGCACTTTGACCCAAATATTTACACCTGCAAGAAGTTCTCAACAAACAAGCAATGCAAGTATATAGTGAAAATATATAAAATGATTTAGCACATCAGTTAGCACAATCCATTAATAAACATTACAAACATGCCCATGGATAATACTCATATATTTGCAAGATATTGATAGGATGGGAAAGGAGTATTTCTATTAATAATTGATCAACATAAGTATCAACATTACAAACTTCCGTGTCAGCATGGTTCGAAACTAAGAAAACAAGTTCCTTCCAACTGGGTCTCCACCACTTCAACCCTCCACCAAAGGCAAGCTCATAGAAAAGAGGTAATGAGGTCCTATTGAAAATAAGGAAAGAGCTTGGGCGCTGAAAACTGTGTTCAAACTTGAGGGACAAAAGGATACAGACTCAATATGAAGTAATTTCTCCAGAGTAACTTTGCTCTCAAAGTTGAATGATTTCTCCTTTTTTTCCATAGCTCGAAATTGTTCTCTTATAGCCTCCAGAATGCAACTGAAGGGCTGATTTGGAACGTTTCTAGTATATGGAAGGCCAAAGATCAGAGATATTTTGTCGTGACATGGAAACCCAACCTCATTTTTTATTTTCTAGCACAAATCCTGATATACGTGAGTTGTAGTGGAGCAGCAAGCGTATATGTAACTTGCAAAGTATTTAGGGAGTGTATATGTGGAAAAATCTATATTTTTGGCTTTGGATTTATCAAAAAGGGGGTGATAATTTTGCATAGGGAAATGGAAAAAGGCCCTTCTGTGCAAGATAGAAATGGTGAGGAAAATCTTGCTATAACAGATGCCCCATAATGTGTGAGATTAGAGGAGTATCTGCGATGGCCAAAATACATTATAAATAACCCAGAAGTGGAGTGGTAGAGAACTAGCTGGACGAACTCAATTTCTCATTGCATTATGTACTGACTTTGTATACATGGCTACCAAGAATACAATGCAGATCCATGTGGAAAATATACCAACAAGTGTTCATGGCCAAGTATAAATGCGGTTACATGCCAATAGTTGTCATAGTCATGAATAAGGTCCAATGAAACTAGTCTCAAAATCAATCTGAATATATCTGTATACCATGGAGTACAATCTAATCTCCCATGATCATTGAAGTCAACTAGGTATTGATCCAATGAAATGGAAGAAACAACTCAGGAAAGTTGCATCCAAAAAGTGATGTCTTCAAGTCTTCAATACAATCCACCAATGGTGTAAGTCTACATCATGTGAATAAATGAGTTGAGGTCGAACACGATGAGACATTGTTTGATTACCAGTCATTGAGGTATACCATTAACAAATGCGAGACAACCTACCAATGATGAAAGTAGGTATCAAGGCACCGAGTACATATCTACAAATTTGAATAAAGGAGATGGTGTCGAACACTTGAGAGATCCATTGATCAAGAGACATTGATGTATTCCCATTTGTCAATGGCGAGAGAGCCTGCCACTAATGACTGTAAGACTCAAGGTACTCATAAAACTATAGGTCTTGTATCCAGAATACATGAGCTGAAGTCGATGGAAAGAGACCCACTGAAAGGAGATCGTTAAGGCATATCTCATCAGTCGGCACAAGGAACAAAGCAGGAGCTTCATGATTTGGTGGAGATTGGACGAAGATCATGTTCACGAACCATCGACCCTATGCGCCTTTTGCGTGTGCCAAATGCAAGCGGTCCATGAAAAAGACCCTCTAAATAGCAGCCAATGATGAAAACTGCTGACAAAGGCAAGGAAACCACCAATAAGGCTAATGGAATCCAAGACACTACACGAATCCAAAAGTGAATAGATGTCTTACCTTCGAACACAAGGGAAACCACCCAGTCAATGACCCATGATGAAATTTCTATTGTTGGGTTCAAGTTGACCTACCAATGATGAAAGTAGGGCCAGGGTGCATCATAAGACCAAAGTATCATGTGATTCTGAGACAAACTGAGGGTATGGACGACATGCAAAGTCAAGATTTCAAGGGATTGGCTGACACAGGTTGATAGAAATCCTTTGAAAAAGAGCGTGATACATACGGTGGACTCCAACATCATAGACTTAATGATGTGAAAACTAGATGCAGGAGGCATCCATAATGTTCTCTATAATGACTGGAAGATTAACCATTCGGTAGAGAAAATTATGAAACGAGATCAACTTCCTAAGGCCATGCTAAACCCAAAATTATGATGACGCAAGGACTCGATAACTTTTTTCTTTGTTCAAAGGCGACACGACTGCTACCAATTACAATATAGTACTCCCTTCCCACCCGTTTTTTTTTTTTCATAACAAGTGAATGATATTATACAAAGGAGGGAGCGAGTGTCGCAAGTAAGAAAAACTAGTTCCAGTAGTGGAACATGCCTATGCTCAATCCAAGGAAATGCATGTGGGAGATGGACACTCGGGGTGATGTTCCCTCCAGGGTATAGGGTGTCAAATTGCGAAGGATATAAACAAGGCTCTGCTTGGTTGAGGATGCAAACTTCTTGGGACATGGTTTATAATGCAAAGTGAGAACCGGATAAAGGCACATTACTACAAGCAAGGGCATGAGATGCAATCACAATTTAACGCCAAAAAATGTCCTTTTTTATATCTTTTAGTCTACTTGGTGTGAAAAAGGGGTAAACTTGTGCCAAATAGACATCTTTTCAAATCCAATTTATGAGTGTGAAAAATACAAGTTCACTCGGTGATCTTTTCCATTTTTTATAGCAATTTGGAAAAGAGCTTAACTAAGACTCATGATATTTCAAATCCAATTTTAACGAGTGTGATAGGGACAAATCACTCGGTGATGTTTTCAATTTTTAATAACGAGTCAGAAAATATCTTAACTCAGACTCATTTTTTGGGAGTCTGCGGGTAATAAGGCCGCGTGTGCATGAATGAGAAATGAGTCTCATTGTAAGGTCATGTATCAAATTCTAATGGACTCCCAGTCCTAAGGAAAAATCTCGGCATGGGCACCGAATGACAAAGAGGTTCTAACTAGGGTACCCATGTTTGGTAAGTCTCTACCATTTATTAACAATTCTATGATAGCAGATGAAGGTTAATGTGTCACAATAAATGGGTTCATACATAAGGTGTAAAAAGTGGTAATTGAAGGATAATGAAAAATTGCATGATGTAGTGAATACATATCCTATATTCTAGGTTATGAATATACCTACCTGAGGAGATGAACGGTCAATCGTGGCATTGAAATCTGTAAGACAATTGAGTCGAAACTACAAAAACCAGCTTAAAACCATTTTTGAATTAGTCCATTAGACAAAATAATAGCATAAAACTATATCAAATGGGTAAAAATGTTTTATAAATAGTAATAAAATCAAAATTTACTATGTCATTTTCATTTTCACCCAAAATAGTGCAATTTGGACTAACATATCTATAGAATTCAAATGACGATCGCAGGAGCAATAGGCAACGRAATCGCAAATCATCTGGACCAGGTAACGCTTCATCCCATCCTCTTCAAATTCAATGGTTTAAAATTTTGAATTAGGCTCCATTTTTTTAGTTTTTAAGGGCGCAAATTGAGTTTTTCAGTATATGCGGGTTTCTACTAATATGTCGCATATACGGCTAGATATACACCCCTGTGTGAACTATAGGGAGTTTATATCAGGCCCTATCCATGACTGTTATTGGATAGCCAGTGTATACTTGCGCAAAATGGAAAAAAATAAGTTTCTAACTCAAAAATTGATTTGGTTTTTGCAGGATGGTGTTGGAGTGGAGGGAGAGAGAGCATGAGGAGGTAGATGTTGTAGTGGATGGGGATTCATTAGCTCAAGCAGCATTAAAAAGATGTAGTCTATACAATTTTTGGGCTCTCAAAGGGATGAGGGCCCAAGTGAGGTTATTGGAAATGCTGGTGGGCTATTGGGATCCAGATAGCGAGAGATTTATCCTTGATGGACAACCATTAAGGATCAAAGTAGAGGACATCTACTTCTTGATAGGACTTTCATGCCAAGGAGAGGTCGTGGAACTCAAGTCACGTGGGGCCGGAAGTGGGATGAAGTTCGAAGAATACATTGAGGCCCACTGTGTTGCAGGGAATCCCATGGATAATAATCATATATTTGCAAGATATTGATAGGACGGGAAAGGAGTATTTCTATTAATAATTGATCAACAGAAGTATCAACATTACAAACTTCCATGTCAGCACGGTTCAAAACCAAGAATCCAAGTTCCTTCCAACTGGGTCTCCATCACTTCAATCCTCCACCAATGACAAGCTCATAGAAAATAGGTAACTAGGTCCTCTTGACAATAAGGAAAGAGCTTGGGCACTGAACACTGTGTTCAGACTTGAGGGACAAAAGGATGCAGACTCAATCTGAAGTAATTTCTCTAGAGTAACTTTTCTCTCAAAGTTGAATTTTTTCTCCTCTTTTTCCATAGCTCAAAATTGTGCTCTTATAGCCTCCAGAATGCAACTGAAGGGCCGAGTCGAAACATTTCTAGTATATGGAAGGACAAAGATTAGATATATTTGGTCGTGACATGGAAGCCCGACCTCATTTTGTATTTTCTGGCACAAATCCCGATATACGTGAGCTATAGTGGATCAACAAGCATATGCGCATCTTGCAAAGAAGTTAGGGAGTGTATATGTGGAAAAATATATATTTTTGGCTCTGGATTTATCAAAAAGGGGGTGAGAAGTCTTCATAGGGAAATGGAAAAAGGCCCTCTGTGCAAGATAGCAATGGTGAGGCAAATCTTTCTATAAGATTTATTAATCATCACAATATATCATCAATGGAATTGTATTTAAAATCAATTATATAAATATAAGTAACAATAATTACAAGGATTTATAAAGATTAGTATGATATTGTGAAGGACACCAATCCTCTTTAGAGCACCAGCTCTTGGAGACACAAATCCCCTTCTTTAGAGAACCAACCCTAGGAAGCACCAACTACCTTGTTTTTTTACACTTCACTTAGTAAAGGATATGAATCCTTCCTTGCTCCTCCCTTCCACCCTCACTGCATAAGTATCATCAATTTTTCTTCTTGGAATGTACTTCTTATTTTGATCTTCTGATATGGAATTCAAGGACACTTTCTTCTCACCATTATTTCTTGTTTATATAGTCTTCCAACTGGTGTGAATTTGAAGCATTGTGTCTCTTTATTTGAACCATTGCACCTCTTCATTTAATTTTAGTATAAATAATATTCTCCTTTTATTCATTTAATTTATTGTGTAAGTTTCTCAGTTTAATTAGAATACTAATCTTGATTTGTCCTCGGGAGTTTATCACATGTATGGATCAACTCCTTATATCGTTCGCATGCTTATACTGCGTCCCTAGTTTTCCAACAGATCTGAATCAGGATGTTACTTCATTATCTGGTGCATTTTCTTGTACCTGGAATGGACAGGTGCTAGCTATGAATCCCCTTTGTTTTTCTTTTATCCCCCATATGTCCAAATATGGGACCGTGTTGTCCAGTGCTTAGGCGGCACAAAAGTTTTCTTATTTTCACTAAATTATTGTTATCACCAGAGTGATATCTTCTAGAGTGTTACAACTTGAGCAATTCAATTCACATATTTTAATCCTCATCGTTGATCACAATTTTGGACCAATGGTCCGATCATTATTTTAACATACTCATTTCTCACAATTTTCTTATCCTTATCCAATGGATAGGATTCAATCATGAGATGGATTATTGTTGCTTCCTTCGTTACTTTTTCCTTCGGGACTTCCAACCTTTGCAGTCATTTAATCCTCCCAGAGTACATTTCATCTTTCGTTGGATAGAAAATAGAGTACTTTTAATCCTCCTGGAGTACAATCAATAATTAATCTTCCGTTGGATGAACAATCCTGGATTATCCAGAGGCTTCAAAAAAATCGACGGTCAGGACTTAATATGTAGTTGAGTGGATGGTTCTTTATTCACTTTGGAACTTCGACGTTTTGAGACTCCGACGTATCAACACTTCCCTTATTAATAAGCTTCACATGTCCATGAGCTAGGACCATGGGATTAGGAAAACAATACCTCCTGCTTTCTGGGTATCCGACTATTCGTTACTCTGGGTCTCCGTGCTACTCAAACTCTGAGGTAGTTCAATCCCTCTGGAGTGTTTACCTATCGAATAAGTCATAAAGTTGTGGTGACTACTTGCTTTCAATTGTTAGTACACCTTATTTTATCCTTCCATTATACTCAATCGAACAATCAAAAGATATTTTGGTGGATCTTAGATGAACGACTAACATCAATTTGTGACATCGGCCTTTGACGCTTCGGGTAATTTTGTTGGTAGGAGTATCTAGTTATCCCCAAAGTTTGTAGTCCTAGACTGACGTGGTGTGATTATGTCACCTATGGTGACATGGAACCATAGTGGGTGTGCCATGTGTCATCCTGATTTATGAATTTCATAGACCTTATGTGCTGAATAGATCTATCACCGTAGATATTTCCTTTTCTTGATCAGACGGTCGACGAAAATTTGCGACTTTGGGGATTCGACCTTCGGGTAAAATTACATGTTTCATAATTATTTCACCTGAGTAGTTAGTGCCATAGTTGACCACCTTATTTCCTATAGTGTGATCTGACGGTTCAACATTTCCATTCCAGATCGATGGTTAGTGCTTAACTCTAGATCAAATCTTCATCTAACGGCTGGGAAACCATTTGAAGCTCCTTACTGATCGATGGTTCGAATTGTTTTTTGACTTCAGGATTTCGTGGATTCTTACTTGTTTCCAGTAATCATCGAAGTGGAAAATCTTGAGAGTACCGAATCTTTCTATCTCCTGCTTGATCTAGTGACTGAGAACTGACTCAAATTTTCTCCACAAGATCTGACGGTCGACGTTTACTTCACTATTTAGGAGGCTTCAAGACTTCATTTCTTATGGGGTCCTCTTATCATGTCCTTCCACTTCATTCTATCTGACGATCAAAATAGATCCTAAAATAATCTAATGGTTTTTGTAACTTGATCCTTTACAAGGGATTCTTCCGTGTAGGCTCGAGCTTCTGTGCGACCTACTACATTATTTCTCCTGATATTTGATCTCATCACCTGCACTCTATTGACATCAATGATAATATCATACCATTCTATCCAATAAGATTAACTACCCTTAGTTTGTTTCCTTTTCCTTTAATTCCCATTGGAGTTTCTTATAGGACCGCCCTCACTTTGATTATCCCCTCCCTTTTTTGTATTTACCATGTACCTAGTGATAAATCCTTCCTTCAATAGGTACCCTATAATAGTTACCCTTGTTTCATTTTGGTACCCATGTAATTTCCTCAACCTTAGGATCATAAGTCTAGCTGGTATACATCCCATATTTGAGCCTCGTGCAACTCTTCTCATCATGTTGATAAGGTTACTCGTTAGAATCCTCCATTTATGTTTGTTATTTTTTTAATTATCACATATAAAAATCCCTTTTATTCATCAATGCTATGATTCTTCTTCATTTTTATGCCAACACTTTCCCACTCTAAGGACATTTCCATTAGTGACCCTACCCCTTGTTTCTTCCATTTGTAGTTTTCACCTTCTGCATTACATCCATATGGCTTGTTACTCGAGTGTTTATCTCTTTGTTACCCCTTATTACCCCCTTTTTGTTTCCCCTTCAATATCCATTTTAGATACTATGTCTCTCGGCACAATGGTTAGATTTTTTGCACCCACTTGGGACCCCTTTAGAAATATAAGGAGGAACTTTTGTTGCTTCATTACTATAGATCCTTCCAATCCTCCTATCATCTCTTTTGAAATACCAAGAGGAATTGGTGCTTCTCCCACACTATACCCCCTTTTCACCTCCCGACACCCCTTTGGAAATACTAGGAAGGCCTTACACACTTCTAACATACAGTTTAGTAAAGGAAGTTTCCCTTGTGGCCCTTTTTCAAAGCATCTATTATGAGTCATTATTGTTTCCCGTGGAGTCTTTCTAGTTCCACTCGAGTCCTCCTATAGTTTTCTCTTGCCTCCATGATTTTTTCCTATCCAATGTTATTGATTTTTTACCTTCAATTGTCCTTGTAGTTTACTAATATGTCCTTGGAAATTCGTTTTTCCCAATAATCAACCGTTTCCCATGGAATTATTTTAGTCACTACCAAGTTATCCTTTCTTTTATGCTATGAATAAGGGAAGCCTTGAGTCCACATTTCTTTGAATTCCCATCCTCCACCGGTGTCAAACTCCATAAGTCACACCCTAATTTACACCTTGTGCTAGTCTCAAGGAGTCCTTAGTAAATTGGTTCTAGTGGGAATTCCCCTATTGACTTGAACACCTATATACTAGGGGTTTTTATTAGAGTATTTTGTACCTTGGTCTCATCTTCCTCATTGACTAGTGTCTCAATACAAGTAGGGAGATTCTTCGCTTCTATTTGACTTGGTTACTTCACATGTTCTTGTCTTCATCTCATTAACACACTATGAAGAATTATACACTTGAAAATTTAGGGATTCGGTTGATTGTACCAATTTTCTAAACATGTGTGAGTTATATCATCCCTCAAGAGAGGATTTTCCTTTAGGAATCCCCATACAGGTTCCAACATCAGTATTTTATTAGAAATATATAGCTCCACTTGTTGTAATTTGGATGCTAGGCCTATGGATTTCCTCCTATTTCTGGGAGTCAAAGTACTTCCCCCTATCAACACCAACACCTACACCTTTATGCTATGGTTTAGTCCTATGTACCATGATCCCCATCCACCTCCTTTATGGGTTACCTTGGACCAATCTATGAGTGTTGTAGAGAAATGACACTCATACTAAACCAATCAAGAAAGAGAAGACATAATTAAACATAAGATTTAACAATGACAATCATAGAGTACACATATATTTTACCCTGGAAACCCTTAACTAGGAAAACCAACATTCCTTGAGAGACTACTATTCTCTTTTTGTATTATTAATTTATAGAATAAATATTTACATGAATAAATTTGGTCCACATCTAATACATAATTGACATCCTCCTCTCTTTCTATTACACAAGAATAACCATGCAACTAATTTGGTTTACATCTACATGACCATTACACACCTATCATTTGAGAGTTTCAAATCACCTTTTATAGTATTACATCATGCCATACTTATAGGATTTATAGCATGAAAAACCCTAATTCATGGTTCCCAAAAATGGTTATAGCTCCATGTAGATGATTGACTGCAATCTCATGAATCTCATGATCTTCTTACAATCAACTATCCATTGAACTTTAGTTGGCTATGAACTCCTCGACCACCAATCGAACTTCAATCAGTATTCTTGTTGGCTTCCATTTGAACTCCTCTTGACCTCATATCGATTGAAATTTTGACCTTTGAATTTACCATTGATTTGACTTATGTGTCCAATCTAACATTCACCCAGTGAATCCACCTTGACCAACCAGTCAATTGACTATCTTTTCACTACAAAGAACATAGAAACCCAACATTCACCTACTTATTTTATTATCTTCATAAATAGGATAATATGAGATTATATTCAATAACCCAAGGAAACAATTTCCATTTCCTCTCTACTCTAAGATAAATTGACCTCACTTATAGAGTTGGTCAAAGAGTCTGTGATGTTTTCTAAAGTGTCTACCTTTTCCATCAACAACTTTTTACTTTCCACCATGTCTCTCATGAAATGGTATTGTACATCAATATTATTCATCATGGAATGGTAAGATGGGTTATTTTCCAAGAAAATTTCACTTTGATTTTCGTAATTTATCTTCATAGCCCACTTCTCAAACCTAATCCCCGAACACAGGCTAGGAAAACATAATTCTTCTTTGCTTGCTTGCTTGGTTTCCATGTGTTACAATTATATTGTTCACAATGCTACACATGTCTCTTACTCATCCAACTAATATCTCCATAGAAAATATTGAACACATATCCATTGGTTTAACTTCTTCAATCAAGATCTCTAGCATAGGCAGTGTCGAAAAAACTATCTTGACAACAGTCCAATGTTGGAGAGACATTTTGGATAAGTTTTGGGATCTGTGAAAAAAAGAAGTCGAAGGCTAAAAGGAAATTATAATATCGAATAGAGTGTGTGATGAGAGTAGACTTCAAGAATTCAAAGAGTGAGAAAAAAGGATGCGCAATGGATAAACGCATAAATGGTGGAAAATGGTTATAAACCATTGGTTTTTGGGGACATTTTGTCCACTTTTGTAATGGGTTTTTGGGGGAAAACTTTGTCAACTTTTGTAAATCGAATATCCCTATTGTTAAGTATAAATATGTAAAAGGGTTCTTTGGAGAGAGAGAGAGAGATGGTGTGTAAATGTGTGTAAGTTCCTAGTGATTTTAAGTAAGGGAGTTGAGTGAAGGAAGATATATGAGGTATGACTGAGGAGTGAACTTGCACTGCAGAAGAACGACTAGGTAGGTTTGGGATGAGGTTATTTTTTCATATTTTGTAGCGCAGTGTGAATTTTTAATAAATCTATTAATGAATAATATAAGAAGCCAACCATTGTGGACATAGCCTAAGTTGGGTGAACCACATAAATCTGTGTGTTATGATGTGTTTTCAATTTATGATGTTTCCTGGTTTATGTTGAATGCATGGCTCACATATGATGTTATAATGTCGTGCATAGATTATATTTAATGATAAAGTAACTATTAAGCTATGAGAACTGTGCACATGAGTAAAGGACCTGAATGATGCCTCACTTCCCATCACCACTGCAGAACCTTGGCTCCTACATACCCTCTAGATTCCTCGGGTGACACTTCACTTTCTCTTCGGGTGATTCTGAAAGGGTCAATATCTATGGGTTTTTTTGTTATTTGAATGATTAACCCCGGGTTTTCCCCCTATGTGCCAACATCCAATGCTCTTTTCTAGGTGTTGACATGTACTTTCTCAATACTTCGATAGCATGAGAAATGTTTGGTTGAGTGAAAACCATAGAATACATTATACTACCAATAACACTAACATAGGGAACATGTGACATGTCCTCTATTTATTCCTATGTCTTTGGACACTATTCAACAAATTATTAGTTATTCCCCCACATAAATTGGTACCTTGAGAGGTTTGAAATCTTATATGTTGAAATGTTTCAATATTTTTTCAATATAATTTCTTTTACTTAACCCAATTTTTATAACTACCCAATCTCTCTTGACCTCCATTCCCAAAATGAAGTTCTCAACACTAATATTCTTTATGTCGAACTTGGAGGATATTTGCATCTTCACCTCCTTTATATCATCCATGTTGTTTGTTACCAACAACATATCATCGACATACAACGATAGATATATGAAATGATTGACTTCTTCCCTGGAATATACATAGTGATCAACCTTCCTTCTCACAAATCCCAAACTAAGGATGTATGTGTAAACCTTTTGGTACCACATCCTTGGTGGTTTTTTTAAACCATAAAGGGATCTTTTTAAATTGCACACCAACTATTGTTTTCCCATTACTGCAAATCATTTAGGCTATTTCATATATATTTCTTCTTCCAAGTCATCATGTAGGAACATTTTCTTCACATATGTTTGTTATATCTCTTCATTTCACATATGAAATGTTGCATTAAGAGAAATCAATACTCTAATGGAAGTTAATTTTGAAACATGAGAGAAAAACTAACCAAATTCAACTCCCTGAACTTGGGAATACCCTTTTTCTACCAGTTCATCTTTGAACTTCTCGACTCGACCTGTTTTATTCAAAAAAAATTTGAAGACCCACTTTCTACCAACAATTTTCCTTCCATTAGGTAGCTCGACCAAATCCCATGTCTTATCTTGTGCAAACATTCCATTTCTTTCAACATGTCCTCCTACTAGAGTTTACCCTCTATTAAGTTTAATTCCTCCCTAAATAACTTGGGCTCAACATTAGTGGAAGATAAAAAAAATCATAAAAACAATTAGGTGGACTATACCTATTAGCTTGTTTCCTTACTCATTCAGACCTCCTTACAATCGAAGTTATTTATTCCACATCTTCATCTGATTTGGTTGAATCATCTGCATAATGTTCTTCATTTCTCAACTCAAATACCATCTTCTTTGTTTCTTTATTCATTTTAGCCTACTGAATAATGGGAGATCATACAAATTCCATGAAGACCAGATCTTGACTATAAATTGTTTCCCTCAAAAATAGATCCCACAATTTATATTGTTTCATTCCATCCTTGCACCCAATGAAAATACACTTGTGTGCCTTATTGTCCAGATTGTTCCTCTTTTCCTTGGGAACATGCACAAATGCCTCACAACCAAAAAATATGAGATGTGAAAGTGAAATATTCTTACCTAACCATACCTCATGTGGAGTCAAGTTGACTAGCATCGGTGAAGGACACTTATTTAAAAAATACCGTGTAGTGTCAATTCCCTCTACTCAGAATTCTTGTGTGATCTTGACAGCACTAGACATGCTCATAACCTTTTCATCAACAACTTGTTCATTCTCTTGGAAACTCCATTTCCTTTCATTTATATGGAGTGGCATTTTGGCATGCTATGCCACATTTCTTGCATGACTCCTCAAAATATTTACCACAGAATTCACCTCAATTGTTAGCTATCAACACCTTAATAATTTTCTCTATCTGGTTTTCCACAAGAGATTTAAAATCTTTAAACTTACTGAAAACATGAGATTTATTCCTTGGGAAATATAGCCATGTATTCCTAGAGAAATCATATATGAAGAAAACATAACATAGATATCCACCTGGTGATGGACCGGAACATGCCCAAATATGTCACTACGTATCAATTCCAGGACCCCTTTTCCCCTTGTCGCTCCGGATGGGAATCTTACATGATTTTTTTTCCATATA
>ML786629.1:583149-597354 GCA_009831015.1 Picea engelmannii
AACAATATCATCAACATAGAGAAGAAGCATGATTACTATACTAGCAAGAGTCAATCCAACACAACATGTGTCTTCTAAATAACCTTCTAACATGTCACTATGAATGTCAAAAAGGGTAGGGGATAGGGGACAACCTTTCCTAAATCCTATATTGCAATCAATTTCTTCTGAGCATCCATTAGTGTTCCTAAACTTGGAAATAATGTTCTCATACAACCTTACCACAATAGCTCTCATCCAGAAGAGAGTTTATCTATTATAACCGATTCCAAAGGTTGGTCCTAGGAACAGTGTCAAAAGCTTTCCTAAAGTCAATGAAACAAAAAAGGAGTTTTGTTTTATTTTTGCAACACTCCTATGTGATGATCCTAAGCGTGATAAGGTGGTCCATAGTTGAATGATAGCCTCTAAAACTGGCCTAACCTTTAGCTATTTTTATGTGAATTTCTAGCCATATGCTTATCTTCTTTTCCAAATACTTTCATATAGTTTGTCTAAAATGGGGCTAATCATAATGGTCCTATAATTAGAGGGATTGCTTTTATCCCCACTTTTAAAAATAGTTTGTATATGAGGGATTAGAATAAGCCCTCCACATTCTAGAATTTATATTAATTATTTGTATGAGAAAATTATTGTACTCTTATAATTAGTGATGTATCTTAGATTTAATATGAATTGTGTTACCTCATAATATTTTAAGTGGAAAGTTTAAATTTTATTTCTTTATTTTTTCTAAATATTTAATAAATTTCTATTTAAAATTGATCTATACATTATTTATTTAATAAAAAACGTTTTTAGTTGTCCACAAGCTAATTTTAAGGATTTTGTATTGATATTAATATATTTCATATTTTTATATTGTAAGAGGTAAGGTAAGGTAGGGTGGGGGTGGGTGGAAATATAGATTAAAACATAGAGGCAAGGTAGGGTGGGGGTCAAGGGGATATAGAGTAAAAAATAATATGTTTTACTCTATAGTTCTCCCCACCACCCTCATACCTCATATGAGGGTGGGGGTGCGCAGATATATTAGAGAAAACATATTGTACATAAAATGTTTTACTCTATATTTCCCCCCACCACTCTCATACCTCATATGAGGGTGGATGTGGGGGTATATATTAGAGAAAACATTGAGGGTGGTGGTGGGGGGATATATTAGAAAAAACATAATACCTCAAATGAGGATGGGGGCGAGGGATATATTAGAGAAACATTGAGGGTGGGGGTGGATATAGTAGAGAAAACATAGAAAACACTATGTTTTCTCTAATATATCTCCTCACCCCCACCCCCACCCTCACCCTCACCCTCATATGAGTAATATTATGCTTTCTCTAATATATCTCCCCACCACCACTCTCATATGAGAAATATGTTTTCTCTAATATATCCCCACATCCCTACCGCCATATAAGTGATATGTTTTCTCTAATATATCCCCCCACCCCCACCCTCATATGAGGGTGGAAAACACTATGTTTTCTCTAATATATCCCACCATCCCCACCCTCACCCTCATATGAGTAATATTATGTTTTCTCTAATATATCTCGCCACCCCCACCCTCATATGAGTAGTATGTTTTCTCTAATATATCCCCCCACCGGCACCCTCATACCCCCACCCTCATATGAGGGTGATATGGGGGGATATATTAGAGAAAACATAAGGTGCATTCTAGAGAAAAATTGTTATGGAGAAGGTGTGTAAAGTCCATGCATATAGAAATAAATAAATTCACTAATGTAAAACAAAAAAAATTAAGAAAATAATATCATGCATTATATAGTAACTTTCAAGGGACTGGCCTAATTTGAACTTTTGTCAACATGCCTTGGTTGGGGGGTTCAACTAATTGAGATAACTCTTGTGGCTACAAACACACACATGAGTGAACATATTAATATTAACCCAAGGTTTTTTAACCATGGAGATATTTACATCTTGTTGCGTGGAAAATATCGCTATAGCAAGGGGTAAACCACAATAAATGGAATGGCACATAGAAATCAACTATAATCCCAAGTATGTTATACAAAAGAAATGCTAACCAGACAAGGCTAAGATCCTACCTCATCAGTATGTTTGAATAAGACCATCGTTGAGCACATGACCCAAAGCTTTATACCTGCAACATGTCCTCAAAAACCAAGATACGCAAGCATATAGTGATAATATATAATGTTAGAATATAGATTAACATGATCCATTAACATACATGATAAATATTCCCTTGGAAAAAAAATGCAAATACCTACAAGATATCAATTGGATGAGAAAAGAGTATTCTTATTAAAATAATCAATAGAAGTACATAGGTGACAAGATTTTCTAATGACACATATTGGAACCGAGAAATTAAGTCCCTCTAGTTGGGCCTCCACCACTTCAATCCTTCACCAAAGGAAAGCTCATATATAGGATTCAATGAGGTTCTCCATCACAAAGAAGGAAGATCTTGGGGGCTGTACAAAAGGATTTCATACTTTCAAGGAAAAAGGGGTGCAGACTCAATATGAAGTGAAATTCTCCAGAGTGTCTTTTCTCTCAAAGTTGAATTGTTGAAATCCTCAAGGCTTGGATAAGGCTCAATTAATATCCTTCAAATGGAAATGAATGGTCGAGTCAGAGCGTTTCCAGTATGTGGAAGGTAAAGGATCATGGATCTTGTGACATGGCATGGAAACCCGATATATTTTTAATTTTTTAGCACCAAACCCGATGTACATTGGCTGCAATGGAGAAACTTGTGTATACATCTGTTATATAACTAATAGGGAGCGTATATGTGGAAAAATGTGCATTTTTGGCTCTGGAATGAACAAAATGGGGACTTCAAGTCTGCAAAGGGTAATGGAAGGCCATCTAAGCAAGTTGGATGGAGTGAGAACAAATTTTCTATAACAGATGCCCCCTAATGTGTGAGGTCAGAGGACTATCTGTGATGGCCAAAATACATTATAATTCCCAGAAGTGGAGTAATGAAGACTCATCTGGAAGCACTAGTTGCTCATAATAATATTACAATCCATAATAACTTTGTACACATGGATGTCAATCTCAATTACACTACAGATCCATGTGTAAATATATCAAACAGTTGTTCATGGCCATTAATAGGAAATACAAAGTAGGCATATGCCATAGCCTATCATAGTCATGAACAAGATGCAGTAAAATCTAGTCTCAAAATCAATTGAAGATATATGTACACAATGGAGTACAATATGATCTCCCATGATTAATGAAGTCATATAGGTACTGATCCAATGAAAGACAGTAGCAGATGATGAGTTTTTCTACTGTAAGTTGGAGGTCTTATACACTATCCACCAAAGGTGCAAGTCTACATCATGTGAATAGAGGAGTTGAGGTCGAACACAATGAGACTTAGTTTGATTATCATTCATTAATATATATCGTTAACAAACGTGAGACAACCCATTGATAATGAAAGTATGTTTCAAGGCATTGAGTACATTCTACAAGTGTGAATAAGAGTGTTGAGGTCGAACACTTGAAGAATCCATCGATCAAGAGACATTGATGTATTCCCAACTGTCAATGGTAAGAGAAACTTTCACTAATGAATGAAAGCCTCTAGGTACGCATAAGACTCTAGGTCTCATTTCCATAATAGATGAGTTGAATTCGATGGAAGGAGACCCGTTGAAAGGAGATCATTAGGGAATATCTCATCATTCAACATGAAGTACAAAGAAATATCTTGATGATTAGGAGGAGCTCGGGAATAGGATGTTCATGAACCAATGACCCTTTGTTTCCCTTGCATGCACCAGATGCAAGTAGTGCATGAAAGAGAACCTCTGAATGAAAACCAATAAGGAAAATTATCGGCAAAAGGAAAGGAAACCACCAATAAGGATAATGGAATCCAAGACACTGCATGAATCCCAATGCATGAATAGATTTATTTTCGTCGAACACAAGGGAAACCCCCCAGTCAATGACCAATGAGGAAATTTCATCTTTTGGGTTCAAGGTTACCTACCCATAATGAGAGTAGGACCAGGGTGTATGGTAGGACAACAACTTCATGTGACAATAAGATACATTGTGGATATGTTCGACATGCGAAGTCAAGAGTTTTGAGAAATGGACAACACATGATTATAGACTTCCTTTGAACAAGAGCATGAGACATACTGATGAGCTAATTATATTTCTATAAAAAACCTACATAAAATGTCAACTCGAGAAGGTAGACTTTGAGGCACTGACACCATATGTGAAGAAATGGAGAAGGAATATATCTCCTGTTGGTTATCAACAACTCTAATAACTTGATACTAACTCTAAAACCTTCTTTAATCAACTATGAAAAGATTGTATTATCTTTCATAAAAGGAGTACTTAATTCATTGCTATGTATATTCTATGATGATAGTCCACTTAATGCTTGAATTCCTTATCTCTTTCAAGAAAATCATACTCAAAATATGGATATTCTACCTTACAGGAAAATGCTTGAAAGGTTATACATCTAATCAAATAAAACCATCACTGAACTCTGAACTAAATGTATTCAAGAGATTACTCCTTCATCAACCATACTTATAAAGAACTATGAAGCAACTTAATCCATTGTTATCTAATTTCGATGTGCACATCCTTCTAAAAACTATCATAAATAAGCAAACTCTTTTTCCACACTTTAATCACCAAATAAAAATTACAACAATACTAAAAAGAAATATACCTCTGTAATTTCAGACTATTTCAACTGTCACAATCACATGACACCTATTTACTTTTGATATGAAATCAAGAAACTATTTTTATTCATGAAGATAAACTATTGTTGCACTCAACTACTTACGTATCTTAAAGGAATGAAAGAATAATGACATAACTTCAACCTGCTACCATAGGGAACTTGCAAATATTTAAACTCACAGCATATAAATAACCTTATGGAAAAACAATTATCATGAACTAAGATGAAAACATACCCAAGCTGGGGACCCTTCCAGACTCGGGATGTACACAAATCTCTGTTACTATCACATCAAACTCATGGAATTTATCTTTTATTATATAAAAAAATAAACAGTATGATGGAGTTTAAAAATCAACCAAATCTTCCTCTCTATATCTATCTATTTATTCCCCTCTATCTATCTATTACATCATATTCCCTTTTATAATCTAGTCTAAAACGGAGGATCGATCCAGAAATAGATCATCCACCAACACTAACCATATTCTCCTATTGTAAAACTACTTTTTTTGTTACCAAGGCTTAATCTTTTTGACACCAAATTGTAGCACCACTTTTTACATAACTCATATAGGCATTATATAATCCACATGCATTTAAGAAAGAAATACATTTGAGCTCAGAGTAAGCATAAGAATTATTACTAACATAAATAACCCATGATAATAACATTAATCTGAATGCACAACAGAATACATGATATTTATAATACACAGGGATACAAAAACATAATTAAATCATCATCTGGTACTTATCTTTGAAACAGTGGCAGTTCCACCAACCAAGTGTAGGCCTTCCACAAACCTCCCAGCCTTAGACCACACTGCTCGTTATCTCAGCAGTGGGTCACCACCGAGATGGGACTAAGCTCCACCCCTAAAGCAGGGAATCCTAGGCTAGGCTGAGGTTATAGGGAAAACACACAGTCACAAGGAAGGAATTCTCTCCCAGGAACCACTCATGCTCACTGCCCACAGACTCTCCTTCCCCACATGCATGTTCCACCCCAGGAGTATACACCTTCTCTGTCACCTAGATAGTCCTTTAGCTGCTAACCTCCCTTGCCTTGGGTTACAGCAACAGACTGGACCAGAAGTCTCTGAGCTTTGTGGTAGCTATAGGATTCCTTCCAGGAGTTCTCTCCTTCCTTTGCGCACTCTCTCACCTGGAGAGAGTCGCTCATAGGCCAAGCCACATGTTCTTCCAACCTCAATCACCTCTCTCACTGGGAGAGAGTGTTGCATGACTGGACAACAAGCCACACACAGTCCAGCACTGCGTGGCCACAACAACCCATGGGAAAAATAGACATGGGCTTTCCAACAAGTTCAACAATGGCAGGTCACTTCTTATTTCTCAATCCAGCAACACAGGATAGACTCACGCTCTGGTTCTCGGGGATGCGTGACAAACAATCCACGCAGGGTTCAACACAGGTTCAAACTGTTCAGATAGAGGATGTATTGGTTATCCTAGAACAAACTCAGATACACGCCTTTTTGGTTCAGAAGATGCACGATGGTTTCTCTGTAGAGGTCAGACTAGTTCACTTCAGGCAGTCGGGGGTCGAATGGAGGACGAACCCCTCTCACGACTTATCTTGGTCATTTTATTCGCATGCACCAGGGTTGACACTTGTCACCCTTGGAACTGCATGTGTTCCATCAACATGCATCCCCTTTGCATGTTTTCCCCTTGCTAGTAACTTAGCATTAAAAAAACATAAAATGCACATGTTCTTTGGAATAATAATAAAATATTATTCCCAAGGCTTAAGCCCCTAGGCTCAAAACTTAGCCCCTTTTCCCACCTTCCAGCCCCTAATTCCTTGCCCACTCTGTGGAATCTCAGTCCCCCATCACTCATTCATCGTGGTCGGTCGGAACGCGGAGGTGTTTATATTTTATTAATGTGTTGCATACATACAGGTACAAAATCAGGCCCTTGGCCTCCAACCCTTAGGCTCTCTGGCCTAACAATCACATAAGCCCATCGTCTTATACAAACTTGGCTCACCAGCCTATAACACATATTTAAAATTCCTTTCATACATCAAACTTACAAAGGGCTCGATCTTGGGGACACTACAATCCCCCTCCCCTTATTTCTGCATTATCCTCAGTGCAACTTTACACTGTCTCTTCAAGATTTTCAAAATTTTCAAAAATATGTGGGTACTATAACCGCATAACATCTGCATGCTCCCATGTCGCGTCCTTAGGACCGTATCAGGTCCAATAGACCTTTACAATCTCTATAGCTCGATTCCGGAGCTGTTTGCTTTTCCTGTCCAATATGCACATAGGATGCACTTGCAGGACACCTTCTGGTTCCACCTAAATCACATTCCAATCAATAACATGATTAGCATCAGGTATATATTTCTTAAGCAGTGAAACATGAAACACATTATGTATAGTCATAGATGCAGGTAATGCAAGCATGTATGCAACTGGCCCAATCCTTTCCAAGATTTCAAATGGTCCACAAAATCTTGCTGTAAACTTGGTGCAACTTCCCAACTTCAGGGAACTCCTGTTAGTTTTCACTTTCAAGAAAATGTGGTCACCCACTTTGAATTCTCTGTGGGTTCTGTTACTATCAGCGTAACTTTTCTGCCTGTCCTGGGCATCTTTTAGATTCTGTTTAATTCTTATCATTTGGTCTTCCATCTCTTTAAGCAGCTCAGGCCCAACTACTGCTCTGTCAGCTAGATTATCCCATCTCACTGGAGTGTTGCACTTTATTCCATAAAGTGCTTCGAATGGGCTCATCTTCAATGATGTATGATACCCATTATTGTAGGTGAATTCTACCAAATGCAGGTAGTCTTCCCATCTTGATGGTTTATCCATCACATACATTCTCAATACGTCTTCTATTACTCTGTTCACCCTTTCTGTCTGACCATCAGACTCACGATGATACGTTGTACTAAAGTTCAGATTCATTCTAAATCCCTTAAATAGTCCTTTCCATAAATTCAAGGTGAATTTCGGGTCCCTATCAGACACAATTGTCTTAGGAATTTTGTGCAAGTGTTCCACTTCTTTTAAGAAGATATCAGCAACATCTGTTGCCTTCTGAGTGGTTTTCAATGGAATAAAATGGGCATATTTTGTAAGCTTGTCCACCACCACCATGATTGAATCATGCTACTTGCTTGTTCTGGGCAATCTTGTGATAAAATCTATTGTCACCACTTCCCATTTCCACTCAGGAATGGGTAAAGGATGCAGCAACCCTGCTGGGTGCCTATGCTCAGCCTTAACTTTCTAGCACTCCATACATCTGGCAATGTATTCAGTGATTTCTTTCTTCAGACCCGACCAAAAGTAATGGCTTTTGACTGCTGCCACAGTCTTCTGATATCCAGTATGTCCAGCATAAGCCACGTTATGCATTTATTTTAGAATTGCCAGCTTCAATTATCAGACAATGGGTACATACACTCTGTTTTTATATAGAAGTAAGCCATCAGTTCCCAAGGTGTAACTTCCCTGGGTATGTGGTCTCTCACAATGTTGTAGATTTGCTACCAGACCTCTGTACTGCAAATCAGCATTTGTAGCTTCCAAAATTCTTTCCTTAATCTAAGTCCTGTACACACTAATTGTTGTAGCATGTAATTCATGCACTTTTTTGTTGAGTGCATCAACCACCTTATTTTCTTTCCCTTTGATATGCTTGATATCAAAGTCATATTCACATAGAAACTCCAACCATCTGGTTTTCCTGGCATATTAAAGTCGGTTGATCAAATAAATACTTCAAACCATTGTGGTCTGTTCTCAATTCGAATCTCCTTCCCATGAGGTAATGTCTCCATTTCCTCAATGCATGGACGATTTCTGCCAGCTCTAAATCGTGAGTGGCATAATTCCTTTCATGATCTTTCAGCTTTTAGGATTCATAACAGATTACAAATCCCTTTTGGCTGAGAACTCCTCCCAGTCCTTCTTTACACGCATATGTGCACACCACGAAATCCATATTTGGATCTGCAATCTTCAGGATTGGAGCACTGGTTAACAGCTGCTTCAATCACTGGAAACTATTCTCACACTCTTCAGTCCACTAAAACTTCTTCTCCTTCCTTTGCAAGGAAGTAATAGGGTGAGTTATCTTTGAGAATCCTACTGTAAACCTTATGTAATAGCCTGGGAGACCCATAAAATATCTAACTTTTGCCACATTCCTTGGCGTTGACCATTCTCAGATGGCCTCAACCTTTTCAGGATCCACAACGATCCCCTCTTCTAAAAAAATGTGTCCCAAGTAATGGATCTGCCTTTGATAAAATGAGAATTTGCTTAGCTTGGCATACAGTTGGTGTTCTCTCAACACTTGTAGCACCATTCTCAGGTGTTTCTCATGCTTTTCCTCTGACTTGGAATACGCCAAGATGTCATCCGGGAAGACTATGACAAACTTTTCTAAATAGTCCTTTAATACACCATTCATTAAGCACATGAAAACATCAGGTGTGTTTGACAATCCAAACGGCACCACCGTGAACTCATAATGACCGTACCTTGTTCTAAAGGTGTTATTGCTGATGTCCTCATCATTTATTCTCACTTGGTGATATCCAGATCTGAGATCTATTTTTGAAAATATTTTTGCGTCCTCAACTGATCAAAAAGATAATTGATCCTTGGCAGAGGATACTAGTTCTTGACAGTTACCTTATTCAACTGCCGGAAATCAACGCACAGTCTCAACGTCCCATCTTTCTTCTTCACGAATAGTACTGGGGCTCCCCAAGGTGACATGATGGGGTGAATTTACCCCTTCTTTAGTAGCTCTTCGAGTTGCAATTGGAACTCTTTCAGCTCTAGCGTACTCATTCTATAAGGAGCTTTCGAAACTGGAGCTGCTCCTGGTATCAAATTTATAGAGAAATCGATGTCCCTCTTTGGAGGTAGTCTAGGTACCTCCTAAAATACATCCTTGAACTCTTTGAGTACCTCATGGTCTTCCATATTCGAGACTACATCTCTGGATGCTTCTCCCACATAGGCTGCAAATAATTGATATCCTTTCCTGTAACACTTCTTCAGCTGCATGGTTGAGATTTCTCTAACAACCATGGCTTTGGGAATTCCTTGGACTGTTACCTTATTTCCCTGTTCATCCAAGCATGTAAACCTCTTGTTACGACTGTCCAGAAGGGCATGGTGTTGGTCCAACCAGTCCATCCCAATTAAGTAGTTGTAAGAGCCTAAAGGAAGAATATTCAATTCAGCCTTAGTGCTGAATCCTTTCATGTTCACTGAACATGACTTAACCAATTCAGTGACCTTCCTTTTGGTTCTTATGGCTAACTACACTAGCCAAGACTTTTCATGTTTGCTTCTTGTTAAATGCAAAATTTCCACCACCCTAGGATCTACATAACTATGGCTAGCCCCCGAATCAATTAAAATAATGAGTGGTTAGTTGTTAATCATACCTTCCACTTCAATCATGTGTGATTGAAATTTTGCTTGCTTGTTGTCTAGGGCTGCATAGATCCTTGTCATTCTGCTACCCATATCCTCCACTATTTTAGCTTGCTGAACAGTATGGACATTTCTTTCTTTATCTTTTCTGTGGGGGAAGTCTTTGTACCTATGGTTCCCTTTACAACCCCAACACTCCATAGGTGGCGGTCTTGGAATTTTCTCACTCCCTTCAACTTTCATGGGTTCTCTAAAAGATGACTGTCCCTAAGGACTGCTCCTGAAAAAGGGAGGCTTGTTTCCCTTCTACCTCTATTCCTTCTTAAACCTCTTTTGGTCATCCCAAGCCTTCTGAAGGATAGGCCTTTCTCTTTGTTTTTCATACAAGCATTTCTCCCTTCTTATTGTTTCTTCCATAGTCTTAGGTTCATCATATTGAATCTTGTCACCAATAGAAGGTGGCAGTCCACTTAGATACCTATGAATTTTGACAGCCTCATCTTTGATGAATGGAACATACTTCAGTAGTTCCAGAAAACTTCATTCATACTCATCAATGGTCATGCTGCCTATCTTGAGCTCAAAGAACTCCTTCATATTTCTGTCATAGTATCTTTTGGTTAGGTATTTCTTCTCAAAATACCTCTTAAACTCCTTCCAAGTGATATCTTTCTCTCTAATGTGTTGCACTTGCACAAACTGATCCCACCACATGGATGCTTTTCCTTTTAGCTGATACATCGTAATTTTTCCTTCTGCATGTGAGAAATAATTCTGTAGTTGGAAATATTTCCTCATGCCCAACACCATGTTTCAGCATCTTCCTCCTTCTTATGTTCACCATCGAATCTTGGAGGCTTGATCTTGTTCATCTCCCCTTTCAATTCATCCATTCCAGATTTTCAGTGTTTTCTGGTAGGAGACGAGTTTGAACTACTGTGTGCCTCCCTACTGGAATGCTTCTGGGAGCAACAATGATGTCTACTACTACTCCTCGATCTTCTTCTCCTCTTAGGTGTCCTGACACTTCTTGATCTCCTTTTTCTCTCAGGGGTTCTGCGACTCTCTGTCTTGTTTGAGTCCCTTCCCTTCTCCAATTTCCTTTCTATTCTTTCTAGGCTCTTCAACATTTTTAAGTTGAATTCACCCTACCGATCCCTGACTTTCATGAGCTTTCAGCTATCAGCTCGGTGTGCCTGGGCATCTCTTTGAAATACTTCAATGATTTTAATTATGTGCCCTTCCTTCTCTAATTCTCTTCCATGCCTATTGGAGTTCAATCCTTCGACTCCCAGGTTGACATCTCTTCCTTCTCTTTTTTCCTCTGAAATGGAGGCAATCCGCACCTCTTCCATTTCTATACTTGATGTCAATTAACTAGTGTCCTGACACTCGTTGAACTCTGCACACACAATGTGCAATCAATCTGAAGTTTGTCAGGCCTTAAACCTTTAATAAAATCATAATAATCATAAACCAACGTGAGTGAGAAACATTTGACTTCACAAGGTTTTTTGAGCTCTGTCGGCTCTGCAATTTTCAGGACTTCGGGTTTCCGGTACCTGAGAGTTCACTATGTAGTGAATCCTAACTTGTTGTCACTACAATCCACGAAATCCAAAATTTCGGTTTCCTTTCTCCCCAGGCCCACAACACAATTATCGCCCTTAAAACATGTTACAATTCTTCAGTCTCCGATGGATTCGGGACTTCGGGACTTTGGGTTTTCGGTACCCGAGAGTTCACTATGTAGTGACTTCCAACTCCTTGTCACTACAATCCCCGAAATCCAAAATTCCGATTTACTTTATTCTCTGGACCCACAGCACAGTTGTCACCCTTAACTGCAGTGGCGCGTGGCACGTTCTAGAGGATCCATGTCTCCATTGGTGACATCTTCCGGTCCCACCGCTCTCGCCTGTCTTTTCAATTCTCTATCACATGGTACACATCCATGCACCCACGCCCATTCCAAGAAAAAATCCAATGGTTAGGTCCCCTCTCAGATCTACGGTGCAAATCTTTTCGGCGTTTCAGGGTTTCAGGCATTGGGAGTCCATGTATCCCATATCTCGAACTTTTGTTTGCTGAAATCCTAAAATTACAGTTTACTCGTCAACTTGATCCGATAGTCAACTCCCTTCCTATGATCTACAGTGTAGATCGTTACGAGATTTCGAGTTTTGGGTTTCGGAGGTGTTCCCCTCCCTCACTTCCCATCTCCCAACTTTGCGAAATCCGAAAGGTTTTCATGACTAACTCAAGCATGACTCCACCAGATCTAACGGTCGAGCCTTCCTCCCAAATCTATAGCATAGATGTTTTCGGCGTTTCAGGGTTTCGTGTATCGCGATTCCCATGCTCTTGTGCAACTCCAAAGGGTTTTTAAATCCTACGCACAGTTTCCAGATCCAATGGTCATGAGGGTTCACCTTCCCCCATGAATAGATCATAAGACTCCAACACTTCTGGTGTGGAGTCCTCTCTCCCTATGGCCATAGACCACATCAGCTGCGGTTTCACAACACTGCTATACCTCTTGAGCTTGTAGGCATGGTCAAGTAACTCCTTGACACTCCATATCATTCCAAGGTCCGGAATTGGTCCTCCAGACACAATTTCTCCTCACACCCTCAGTCCAAAGACCACTCAACTAGCCCATCTAGGCTCAGTGTCAAAACCTTGGCTCTGATACTAAATTGTAACGCTACTTTTTATGTTACCAAGGCTTAATCGCTCTGACACCAAATTGTAGCACCACTTTCTACATAACTCATATAGGCATTATATAATCCACATGCATTTAATCAAGAAATACATTTGAGCTCAGAGTAAGCATAAGAATTATGACTAACATAAATAATCCATGGAAATAACATTAATCCAAATGCACAACAGATTTCATGATATTTATAATACACAGGGTTACAAAAACATAATTAAAGCATCATCTGGTACTTATGTTTGAAACAGTGGCAATTCCACCAACCAAGTGCAGGACTTCCACGAACCTCCCATCCTTAGACCACATTGCTCGTCAACTCAGTAGTGGGTCACCCTCGAGCTGGGACTAAGCTCCACCCCCAAGGCAGGGAATCCTAGGCTAGGCTGAGGTTACAGGGAAAACAAATAGTCACAAGGAAGGAATTCTCTCCTAGGAACCACTCATGCTCACTGCCCACAGACTCTCCTTCCCCACATGCTTGTTCCACCCTAGGAGTATACACCTTCTCTATCACCTAGACAGTCCTTCGGATGCTAACCTCCCTTGCCTTGGGTTACAACAATAGATCGGACTGGAAGTCTCCAAGCTCTGTGGCAGCTACATGATTCCTTCCAGGAGTTCTCTCCTTCCTCTGCACACTCTCTCACCTAGAGAGAGTCCCTCATAGGCCAAGCCACCTGTTCTTCCAACCTCAATCACCTCTCTCACTGGGAGAGAGTGTTGCACGAATGGCCAACAAGCCACACGCAGTCCATCACTGCGTGGCCACAACAACCCATAGGAAAAATAGACACAGGCTTTCCAACAGGTTCAACAATGGAAGGTCACCTCTTATTTCTCAATCCGACAACATAGGATAGACTCATTCTCTAGTTCTCGGGGACGTGTGACAAACAATCCATGTAGTGATCAACACAGGTTTGAACTGTTGAGACAGAGGATGTATTGGTTATCCTAGAATGAACTCAGATACACGCCTTTTTGGTTTAGAAAATGCACGAGGGTTTCTTTGTAGAGGTCAGACCAATTCACTTTAGGTAGTGGGGGGTTGAATCTCACAGCTCATCTTGGCCGTTTTATTCGCATGCACCAGGGTTGACACTTGTCACCCTTGTGTTAGGACCATATATTGTACCCTTTTTTCCCATATTTTTTTTCCATGATTATACCCTTCATCACCTATATTTAGACTTATATTATCATTCCACTTGATCATTCCAAGGTACATAACGTCCTTTCTCATTACTACACGTTTAATTTGTTTTGCATGATATTTTACATTACTT
>ML786629.1:597454-609190 GCA_009831015.1 Picea engelmannii
CTTTACTACAACACTAAGTGCTTTTGGAATTGAGCATATATAGTGCGCAACTATCTTTGAAACAAAAGACTTCCCTGGGTTGATAATTTATGTTTCACTTGGTTGTTTAAAATTAATTAAGCAATTATAGTGACCAACACCTTGGAACTGCATCTGTTCCATCAACATGCATCCCCTTTGCACGTTTTCCCCTTGCCAGAAACTTAGGATAAAAAAAAACATAAAATGCACATGTTCTTTGGAATATTATTAAAATATTATTCCCAAGCCTTAAGCCCCTAGGCTCAACACTTAGCCCCTTTTCCCACCTTCCAACCCCTAATTCCTTGCCCACTCTGTGGAAACTCAGTCCCCCATCACTCATTCATCATGGTCGGTCTACACGTGGCGGTGTTTATATTTTATTAATGTGTTGCATACATACAGGTACAAAATCAGGCCCTTGGCCTCCAACCCTTAGGCTCTCTGGCCTAACAATCACATAATCCCATCGGCTTATACAAACTTGGCTCACCGGCCTATAACACATATTTACAATTCCTTTCATACATCAGACTTACAAAGGGCTCGATCTTGGGGACACTACACCTATATTCTTGTGATGACATGTTATTTATAGGAAAAGTAAATACAATCGTTAGATGATTCCATGACCGAAGGCATGTAATCATGCTATCATTCCATATAAATTTGAATCATTAACTAAAATTGGATCTTCCATCCATGATTCTAGGAACCTATTATGAAGGGATAAGATCCATCTAAGACCTCCAACAAGTATACTCCAAGTGGCAGAAAATATCCTCGAAAGCTGGAGAATACCAAACCAACGAACCATCCTCCATGTCTTACGTTGACCTATTCTGGTAGTCAGAGTGCTCTAGTTGACTATTGGAATGTCAAAACATAGGATTTCGGCTGCTAGAGTGTCTAAGACTATGTTGTTGCCAAATGATAAAGTAAATCCATTTGAAATCACCTGTATGGATTCCAAAATCATACTGCAAACCTCAATTTACCCAAGATAAGCAAGCTTCATTCTATTTATTCATTAAAACACAAGAAAAACATATTTAAAGAATGCATTAATCACCTGTAGTTTCTTGGAGATAAATAGGCTATGGAATAGGTATCCAGAGTTAAAATTGGAAAACTATTGATAAGGATAGAGACATATAGGAAAAACGATATCACAAAAAGAATCCAAAATTGGAGGCCAATGTTCCCCCCAAGCCTAAGTATTTGCATGTCCCCATGCAAAAAAAGGATAGTATTATGGAGATTGTACAGTCCCTATTGGTCGTGTCATCATACCAGCTTGAGAAGAGGAATTTATTACTAGTTTATGCTTCAACTGCCAAATCTTCTTCTTCAAATATGCATTTTTTTTCTCTACATTGGCTACCATTCCTTAGACTTTGTGAAAATAACTTTATACCTCATATCCAGTTTTTCATACTTTTTGGACAACTTATGATAAGACTTTTGTAGAAATATATTATCATCCTTACTCTCAAGAATTTCCTATTTAAGCTTTTTCCTAGTCTTTCTCTTCATGGGTTCTTTGTTAGATGAGGATTCTCCAGATTTTTCCTCTATCTTCTTAGAATCCTTTACCTTAATCCTCCTCCTCTTTATTTTTGTAGAATTTCATAAGTTATATTCAAGAGAAGGTTCCTCATCTTGTTCTTCTAATTGATTATACACCCTTTCTTCAATTTCCTCCTTCCTTGGCTCTTTTGAGTTCTTTAAATCTTGGAAAGGTAAAGATTTTGGTTCCTCATGTTGTATATCTGTTAAGTGTGGTTATGCCTCTATTTGTGGTACTTCCTTGGCTTGTTTCTCTAATCCACTAGAAATAGGTGGAATCAAATTTCTCCTAGTCAATGATTGAGTCTTTGGTCATTTAGGGATATTTTGCATAACTTCTAATTCTTGATCTGCTTCTGATGTTCCTTATTTAACCTGAGAATTCATTTTTCTTCCTGTATTTTTGGATATCTTCTTACTTGAATCATGCTTATCCGACCTTAGAGCCTAAGTTGGAGTGGCATGTGGCGATTTTCCACTATCTTTAGCATTCTTAGTTGAACTTTTTAATTTACACAGAGGACTAACTCGAACCTTTTTAGATTGAGAGGCCAAGGTAAGGTTCAGAGCTTAAGGATTCAACTCGAGTCTAGACCAAAAAAAAAATTGACCCCAAGTCTAGTTCTTCTTCCGTACTTCTCCTTCTACCAGTAATTTAATCAAACTATGGTGAAATAGATTGGTATTAATATATTTGGGATGAGTTTGAACTTTTGTGGCCATATTAGTTAGAATTTTCCAAAGATAAAATGAATGATTCATTCTCTACGTGCCTTTGAAATGAAAAAGAAATCGAAGATGATAAAGAAATGTGACAACATACCTTCCCTCACAAGTGATACATTACTGAGTGACAAACAACACATCCCTCCATTCCTCAATAATCCACTCTCTAGGAAAACCTTGCTCCAATTAGGGTTAATATGTCTTGGCAGAAGAAATTCATTCCAATCAATCCCTTTAATTGGCATATTTTTGAACCATCGTTCCCCATCACAGGGAACACCTATATATTCAACAATTAGACCCTCAGACACCTGTATAACCAATTCTCCCACTTGAGTTCCCTGGCCATTAAATGTCTCTGCAAACGCTTTGGTTACATTAACATTGTGCCCATTCAATCAATCATAAAAAGGCATCCACCTTGCTTGTTCAATTCATTGTCTACACCCCGGATATGCTTTGAACAACTCATTTATTGTCGGCTCAAACCTGGGTACTTTTTCCTTTGGCATGACTATTACCCCATTCTTCCTCTATTTCTTGAGTAAAATGGAGAAAAGACACAGAATGACCAAGAGATGGTTGAACGATGTGAAGATATTAACCCATACATTTGTTTGCTAAGTGAAGCAACAAAATATAAGATCATATATGCATTGATTTAAATCCTTGCAGTGATTCAAATCAATGGAAAGTACCGAAATGATATAGGTATTTACTTTATACTATTTTATAAGGTGAACTACAAGTCATGCGATATTGATAAAAGGATGTGGCATGCATTATGGGGGAAGCACGATGTCTAGGAGAGAATTGATAGATAAGTGGATAATCATGGTAAGGGATGAGAAGCTGATCAACTAATCCTTAATCATATTCCTTTAATTCCTTAATAAAGAATAGAAATCCAATGAACTTACCTTGACTTACAATGAGCATATCGTTTCCACCTTATGTATGGATACAAACTGCCATCATATTTTGAGATAGAATTTGTATCATATGATTTCACTACTGGACTCCAGTGTATAAACTATAAGATGAAGAATTATGGTAGTCGACATGATTCCATGATAATTGTCGTTATCAAAAAACAAAGTTCTTCTACTGTTATTTCAGGTAACTTTTCCACCACGAAAATTTCCTCCCTTATGATAGGAGTAAGAGTAGAAATAACACAGGTATTGAACTGTGAATTATATCCCAATGGTAAAAAAATCCAAACCTTGAAATTTTCTGCAAAACACATATCTGGTAATAGTTTTTTTAACCAATTAGAGTCCCTGAAATGTTCTCCCATAGAGATATTCAATATCGTGAAAGATAGATCTATATGTCCATCACATATGGTCTAAGATCAACATCTGATTATCTTCTCTTTTAGGAGATCAACAGTTAAAGGTAGGTGCATAGTGTATCAATAAATACATATATCTTCAATTAGAGAATCATCAACTGGTTAGAAGTCTAGTTCTTATCAGGAGAAGAAGTATTTGTCTAGATATATACTCTCATCCTTTTATTGAAAACCAAAATTTCGCTGCATTATTCCCACACTTAACTATCTGCAACATTTCTATTTCCTATCATACCTACTTAAAAAGAAAACGAATTTCTTTCAAGTATATGCATGTTTCCAATGAAGCCATGTTCGTAACAGACTTGTAAATAAATTCATACTCGGGTGTAGAATGAAAACTTTAGCATGTACCTAAACATGAAGAACCAACTGATTATTTTGATGAGATGCTATGATTTGTTGAAGAAGGAATCTATTTGTTCTCTTAATTCCTGATTAGAACCATTCTTCAATATAATTGAACCTTGTCAATTCTCCTTGTGCAGTCACTTGCATGCTATGTGAATTTGAAAGAATCCACTTCTCATGATTTTGAATGTTGACTTGTGGAGCTTTAAAGACTCCTACATTTTCCTAAAGACAACAAGGATTTAAATATGAAAGAAATTCTATGATTTCAGGTTCCAAAGTTTCTTCATCTAATGGAGTCTCTTGGTTATTTTTTTGTGTTGCAAGATAACAAGGAAGTCCAATAGGCTTCTCTCCATATCCTACAAAATATCTTGTAGAAACATTCCTTCTTACTCAACAATTCTTTAGAATTATCTTTAATTCTTTCTATGGATGGTGTTGTTGCTGCTTCAAAGTAGGGGAATTCTTCTTATTTGAAAATGAAAATCACACAACTAAAATGAATTCTTGTAGATCACATAAATTGAAAATAATTGTGGAAAAACACACCTTTTAAAACTTAATTCACACAACTGAAACTAAAATAAATCCTTGCAAAATTGAATCCAATCACAACTGAAAAAATGAACTTGCACACCTTGCTGAAATGAAATATGACATTGCTAAAAATAAAGGCACACTTGCATCAAAGGTAATTGTTGAAGTCTAACTACTTGGAGAATCTTCGGAGGAAACCACTATAGTAGATGCATAGGTTCTTGCCGCTTGTCTTACCATTCCTCCTCCACCTGGCCTTCAACAAACACAACACAACCCCTATTTTCCAATCCTTTTTAGTACCTCCCCGACAACTATGCCAAAATGATGAGATAATTATATTTCTATAAACAACCTACATAAAATGTCAACCTGAGAAGGTATACTTTGAGGCAATGACACCATATGTGCATAAATGGAGAAAGAATATGACTTCATCTAGTTATCAACAACTCTAATAACTTGATACTAACTCTAAAAACTTCTTTAATAAACTATGAAAAGATTGTATTATCTTTCATAAAAGGAGTACTAAATTCATTTCTATGTATATGCTCTGATGATAGTCCAATTAGTGCTTGAATTCCTTATCTCTTTCAATAAAACCATACTCAACATCTTGATATTATACCTTACAGGAAAATGCTTGGAAGGTTATACATATAATCAAATCAAACCATCACTAAACTCTAAACTAAATGTCTTCAAAAGATTACTCCTTCATCAACCATACTTCTAAAGAACTATGAAGCAACTTAATCCACAATTATCTAATTTCGATGTGCACATCCTTCTAAAAACTATGAGAAATAATCAAACTATTATTCCACACTTCAATCACCAAATAAAACTTGCAACAATACTGAAAAGAAATCTACCTCTTTAATTTTAGACTATTTCAACTGTCACACTCACATGACACCTATTTACTTTTGAAATGAAATCAAGCAATTGTTATGATTCATGAAGATAAACTATTATTCCACTCAACTAATTCTGTATCTTAAAGGAATGAAAGCATAATGACATAACTTCAACCTGCTACCATAAGGAACTTGCAAATATTTAAACTCATACCAGTTAAATAAGCTTATGGAAAAACAATTAGCATGACCTAGGATGCAAACATACCCAAGTTGGGGGCCCTTCCAGACTCAGGATGTACACAGATCTTTGTTACTATCACATCGAACTCATGAAATTTATATTATATTATATAAAATAGTAAACAATATGATGGATTTTAACAATCAGCCAAATGTTCCTCTGTATATCTATCTATCTATTCCCCTCTATCTATCTATTACATATTATCCCCTTTTTATAATCCAGTCTAAAAAAGAGCATCGATCCAAAAATAGATCATCTACCAGCACTAATCATATTCTCCTATATTATTGTGATGACATGCTATTTATAGGAAAAGTAAATACAATTGTTACATGATTCCATGACCGAAGGCATGGAATGATGTTATTGTTCCATATAAATTTGAAGCATTAATTAAAAGTGGATCTTCCATGCATGATGCTAGGAACCTATTCTGAAGGGATAAGATCCATCTAAGAACTCCAACAAGAATACTCCAAGTGGTAGAAAATATCCTCGAAAGCTGGATAATACCAAACCAATGAACCATCCTCTATGTCTTGCGCTCACCTATTTCGGTAGTCAAAGTACTCTGGTTTACTACTGAAATGTCAATACATAGGATATCAACTACTAGAGTGTCTAAGACTATGTTGTTTCCAAATGATAAAGTAAATCCCTTTGAAATCATCTGCATGGATTCTAAAATCATACTGCAAATCTCAAGTTAGTCAAAATAAACAATCTTCATTCTATTTATTCATTAAAACATAAGAAACACATATTTAAAGACTTCATTAATCACCTGTGGTTTCTTGGAGATAAATAGGATATGGAATAGGTATCCAGAGTTAAAATTGGCAAATTAGTGATAAGGATAGAGACACATAGGAAAAAATATATCACAAAAAGAAGCCAAAATAGGAGGCCAACACATACAAATAACTTAGGCAACATAGACTTGATGATAAAAAACATTTGATGCAGGAGGCATCAACAAACTCTCTATAGGGACTGGAAGAGTAACCAGTTAGAGGAGTAAGCTCTAAGTAAGGATCTCAACTTCCTAAGTTCATGCTAAACCAAAAATTTGGATGAAAATGGACTTAAAATTTTGTGCTCTATTCAAAGGTGACACGAATGCTATCGATATGAGATAATATTCTTTCCCGTCGGTATTTTTTTGTTTTTTTCATAGGAAAATAAATGCTCTGATACAGGAGAGGAAATGAGTGTGGTGAGTAAGAAAATAGCTCCAAGAAGTGGAACATACCTATTCTCAATGAAAGGAAGTGCATGTAGGGCATGGACACTCAGGGGGATGTTTCCTCTAAGGGTAGAAGGTGTCAAGTTGCAAAGGATATATGGAAGGCACTTATTGGATAGTGATGCAAACTGTTGAGGTTATATGATTATAATGAGAAACATGGAACTGAAAATAGGCCCAACAAGGCAAGAAGGATGATGGAATGCCATTACAATTTAACTCCAAAAAAATGTCATTTTTTGTAGATTTAGTCTCGTAGGCACGAAAAAGTATAAAATAATACCCAGGAGAACTCTTCTAGCCAATGGTGACTAGAATATTCCTTTTTCATAAGTAGTCTACTTGGTCCAAAAAAGGGTTAAACTTATACCAAATATACGTCCTTTCACATCCATTTAACGAGTGTGAAAGACACAAGTTCACTCAACAATCTTTTCAGTTTTTCGAGAGTTGGAAAAGAGCTTAACCAAGACTTAAGGGGGACTCCCACGGGTAATGGTTAGAATGATCATGAGTAATAAAATGGGGATCAAATGAAAATTCATATTGGGACTATAAGGAACTCCCAATCCTATGGAATAACTTTTTCATCGGCACCAAATGACACAAAGGTTCTAACTAGGGCACCCATGTTTGGTAAGTCTCTAGCACTTAATAATGCAACTTCTAATAGTAGTGAGAAGGTTCTATGTCACTAATAAATGGGTTTGTACCTAGGGTGTATGGATAATGGTCATAGGATGATGCAAGAATGCAAAATGAAATGAAAACCTATCCTATATGCTAGTGAAAGAATATACCTTCTTAAGGCGTGAATGGGCGGTAGGACACTGGAAGCCATAAAAAATCCTAGAAAAAACCACTAAAAATCAAGTCTTTCCACTGCTATATTAGTCCATAAGGTAAAAAAATAGTAAATAACAATAGAAAGTGGGTAAAAAAAATCTATTAATGGTAAAAATAGAACATTTTACTATACCATTTGAGTTTTTTCACCCACATAATGCATTTTAGGCCATTTTTCCCACGATCTTCAAGTGTCTATTATGGGAGCTATGATCAACGGAATCAACAACCATCTGGACATAGTAAGTTCCAATCCCATCTCCTTCAATTTAAATGGTTTAAATTTTAGTTTTAGGTCCCATTTTTTGAGTATTAGAGGGCGTAACATGGAAACTAAGGTTTACGTGGGTGGTAGATCATTAGGTCACATACACAACCCCATATACACGGGAAAAGCGAATCCTGCAAGCATATATGAAGCCCTATATGTGAGTGTTATCAATTTATCATGTGTACAAGTCCGTGAATAAGATTTTGAAATGGGTTTAACTCAAAAAATGGTTTCTCCTTTATAGGATGGTTATTGAATGGAGGGAAAGGGAGAATGAGGAGATAAACATAGTAGTGAAAAGAGATGCAAGGGCCCAAAAATATTTAAAATGATGTGGCCTTTATAAATTCTTGGCTCTCAAGGGAATGAGAGCTCAGGTGAGGTTACTCTAGTTACTACTAAACTATTGGGATCCAGAGACAGAGTCATTCAATATCGATGGGAAACCATTGAGGATTGAAGTGGATGATATATAATTTATCATAGGATTGTATCACTAAGGTGATGTAGTGAATCTCAAGGCCCAAGGGGCTAGGGGTGGTATGAATATGGAGTAAATTTCCACCCACTATGTTGCAGGAACAAATATATCATGTCGGAAGGTGGAAAGTCAATGGATGACTCACTTCTGTTCATCACACGTGCCAAAGTCCTACAAAAAGGGTAGAACATCTTGGGTGAAATCCTAGGACGTCCCTTAAAGAACCATGTCAGGGCCATCCAAAAAAGAGAATAATAAAAGAAAAGGTAAACCAATGTTCATAAGAGATATTAGTCCTTGAATCATGCAAAGTAAGTTTTTACGTAAGATATAATTCATGTGAATAATTCACCTAAGTATCACCTTCAGGCATCACATTGTCCCAAGACCTCAAGTGAGTTGGAAAGTTTGAATATGGGAGGACCTTCATCCAACCCTATTAGGTGTAGCAACTGAGGCAGTGAAAGAAAAGACCCAGGTAAAGGGATAACTCTTGAGGGAAACAATGAAAGAAAGAAACCATTCAAGAGTAAGTGTGATAGTGGTATGAATTAAGGCTTAATTCATGTCTTGTGGTGTCGTAGAATCCATTTCTATGAGCACCTTTGTAGAGAGAGAAATTTATTTCTCATACACCCTTTCCTCAATAATTTTTTCATTTTGAACCCATTAATTTCCTTTTGATACCCATTTATTTATTTGCAAGTTCTCTTTATAGGTTTAAAGCTTCATTATTTCATTTTCTTACTAGGATATGGTCTTGTTAATATAATTGTGCATATAATGCATCAGGACAAGGGGTGATTACCATTAGAGGGGGTATATATCAAGATGGATTGGGTATATATAGGTGGCCTTTATCATTTTTTACATAGAATATACATATATTGCAGTTGTGTCAACATCTGGGCCTTCAGACCCTTCTTCTCATCAGAGAATGGACCATGACCCATTAAAAATATTTATTACACTGTGATAGGTTCCAACATGGAAAGTGTTAAGTATGGTGGGGAACAAAATGTTACCCTTGTGAGGTCCCCCCATTAGTACCCCTTTTCCTTGGGTGGAGACAACACAAGACTGGGGAAATAAAGTTGAACACCAAGGTGAAACAAGTAAACAAACACAGCTCCCCAAGCCAATGATGCATTATCCAACTTTAACCAATGATCCTCATCCAAATTCCCAATATATTAAGCACAACCCTTTTCATGAAAAAAGGAATAACATACCTCATGGTGATGTTTTCTTACCATATTCCATACATTGAGTTGTCTGAATGTGATGAACTTGGTTGATCTATAGCTATAAGTGAAAATCTAAGGGGGACTTCTAGGCTACCATCTATGGACAATTTGATCATCATCATGGTCATGAAAATTGTCTCCATTGTGAGCCATGAGACATGATCTCCTCTAGCTACCCATAGGCATGGGGGAGGTAACAATGACCAAGCATGAATCAAATGGTTGCGTTATTATTAAACAACCACATATGATATAACCAACCTGTAATCATAATGTTGGATCCGTAAGAAGAAAAGAGAAGCCTCAATTACTAACAACAAAGTCTCAATCACTAACAACATCTCATACATCTTGAAGTGTAGTGGTAAGTTACACATGATGTGTTTTTATTTTCAATTAATTTTGTATTTTTCGAACACAATTAAACCAAACTTGTCCCAACTAGTTCAATTAGGATGTGAGAAGCTTCATAATTCACTATAAAATGATATAAGACTTAGGTTTAATGATTGAAAGGATTTTGATTTTTGTTTACTTAGAAAGTCGTAGAATGAACATCTTGTGTTTATACATCTTAGAGATTGTGAAGGAACTTCATCTTGGAGTGATTTTTTTTTTTTGGGTTTGTCATAGAGGTCCAGTTATGATTATAGTTTGGTGTAGGAAAGTTTCATGGTGCCAATAGATGTGTTGAATATGTTGGAATACAATATCAAGGTAGAAAATATTTTGGAGGATGCAATGGAAATATACAAATCCAAAAATGTAAGGTATACTCATATTTACATTGTAATTAAATAAGTTGGTGTGAACTAGATTATTACAAGGTTCATTAGGGATTTGATATAGTTTTCATGTTTAGTTGAATGGTGATATTGAAAGCCTTTTTTTTTAATGATTGGATGATTGTATTGGTTCCATCCTAGCCACACTTTCATTGCAAATTGAACCAAGAGAAGAAAGGTGGTATATAACTTCACCTTGTCATGGGGATACATCAACATCATGTATTGTGTTCATGGTATTATAGTACATTTAATTTAGGTGGTGGAATAGGTATATGTAGTAAAGGAATTATGAGAGAGATATATATAAATTTGGATTTGATATGCTTTTAGGTCTCTAAGGTATACTATGTATCTCTTTAATTCATACAAATGATTAATGTATAAAATATTGGAAATAAAGATATGCAACCTTGATATTTACAATCTTTGGGTGTACATTAGTTTTATGATTAGTCTACAGGTCTATGCTCACATGCTCCTTAATTGATCAAGTGCTAAAATAATTCAATCCATTACAAAGAAATTAATGCATAGTTAAAATTCAATGCAAACCTTCCCATTCATGGTGAGAATGTGGGTGAATAATAAGCATGGACTGTATATTTGAGCCTTGATATTTTCTACCTCAAAATCAAAACCCATGTTTCAGCAGGAGAGTAGTTAAAATTGAATTTATGGTTAAGTGACTTTATGATTGTTTCATAATTTAATCATACATTTTAACTTAAATTAGGTTCTATCCATTAAGTTTTCGAGTCATTTTATATATGATTGAAAACTTTAATAGGAAGGTCCTTCAATAGATTAGCTCCATGTTATTAGTTTTGGAAAATTTAATTGAGAGGTCCATTTCCATCAATAGATTAGTCATGATATTGATCCTATCATGTAAGTTCTACTATTAGTGCACACTTGTCATGAAAATATCATAATACCAATTCCAAATATCATTGTGCAATATTGCCTTGATCACGTCATGGAATTCTAAAGATTTTTCGTATTATTTTCCTCTGTAGCTTCATAATAGAAAACCTTATAGATTTTTCTATGACTATATTAGGTGACTCTAGATATAGAGGCTCTCATTGAATATGATAGGGAGGTCATATGAAATGATTCATAAAGTAAACTCATAACATTTTGGTGCTATGTAGTCATGGATATAGATCTCTTAAGAGGTATT
>ML786630.1:35177-57976 GCA_009831015.1 Picea engelmannii
ATTATTTCAATAATAATTTTAATGGAGAAATTAGAAGTGGACCCAACCCTAAAATAAAAAAAGTGGGGCCAAGTGACCTAGAAGATGTTTTTAAGGAAGCTACTTGGAGAGTATAAATAAGAGGCAAGGCTCTCTCATTTGAAGTACACTTGAGAATATTGAATATATATAGGTTTTTGAGGTATACAAATGATATATAAGCTGAAATTCTAAGGAAAGTGAAAAAAAGAAGGTCGAAATGCAAGGAAGGATAAATTCTTTTGATGGTGCTTTCTAAGGTATGCTATTTTCAGGTCATCTCACCATTTTCGCTATAACTTTTTTTCTATAATGATTCAGAACCTGAAATTGCTATGAAAGTGAGAAAACATATCCAAGTATCTGTGGTTAAAAATTCCGCTTGTGGGTCATTGTATTTTGGGAGTTACACTCTGTGGAAAATAGGGTTTGTGCCCAGTCCTGAAAGTAGTCAAAATCAAGTGTTTTAGGTAAAAACGTCATAACTTCTTCATAACAGATCCAAATTCAGTGAGAAAAAATGTGTTGGTTAGGGTACAGTCTATGGTATGCGGTGTAACAGTTTTAGATCATTTCATCAAATATTTTGTGTGGGGCACGCTCTACAAGGTCGCTCTCTAGAATAAGCCAGAATTCAGCAAGGTATGTCATTTTTGGTATAACTCCTTTTCTGAGAGGTTCCAAGTAGTGCCACTAGGAGTAATTGCATAAAACACATTGAAGAACATTGTATATCAGTTTCATATCTTTATACATTACAGGTTCAAAGTTATGATTACTTCAAGTTAGGGTTGTTGACTAATCCAAAATTAGGCATGTGAGACTAAATAAAAGTTTGATGAAAATGCTAGTCTCTTGTTTTTAAAGTTAAGGAAGGTTTGAAGGAATGTGATCATATACACCAGGTCTATTACATAGCTATAAATCATATTTGTATGATGAAATTGATGAGAGCTTTTGGTTGAGGTACAAGTTGGGTACATGGTTGAGACAAGTAGTTGATGAGTTGGAACATACATGAGGTGTATAGTTGATGATGTTGGTACATATTGATGATTAATAGTTGATGAGTAGTTGACACATGATTGGAACATACTTGGTACATGGTTGGATGCACTTGTTTATGGTACAGGTTGATTACAGGTTGGTGCATGGTTGATGCACTTGTTTATGGTACAGGTTGATTATAGGTTGATGCATGGTTGATGCATGGTTCAGATTTATTGGTACATGTTTACAACGGTATATCTCAAAGTGATAGTATGACAGTGGTTCCATCATTCTACTTCTACTTCAGGGTGGCAGGACGGGGCAAGGACAGGTGGTTGTAGCCACCTTCCGGTTGTAGTCGGAGAACATTGGGGGTTGTAGCCTCCTTCTGGTTGTAGCCAAAGATTTGGGGAGTTGGAGCTTCCCTCAGGTTGTAGCCTGAGAAAATAGGGGGTTGGAGCCTCCTTCCAGTTGCAGCTGGAAAACAAAGAAAGTTGGTTCTTTCAATGAATGTAATTCTTCAAGACATATAAGAAAAAGCATTCCATGGTTTTCTCCTGATTTAGGTTTCCACGTAAAACACTGGTGTACTATGTATGTGTGCGATTGTTTATTTATTACTGCTCATTATTGGATAATAATTCTACATTGATATAACATTTGAAGAAAAAGGATTATAATTACGTTATTATGTATTCACCCCCCCTCTCAGTAATCCAACAGAAGTTAATACGAATGCAGAATGAAAGTTTGTTGGAATATACATCTTGATTCATTTTCTTATTTGTTCTAACCTCCTTACAACTAGGTTCAATTGTTCCACCTCTTCTTCTGATTTATTCAACTCATATGAATCATCTTCTTCATTCCTCAGTTCAGACCGCACCTTCTCTGGATTATTCTCAGTCTAAACAATTTCTTCAGGCTCGGACTTACTTTCGACTTCTCTGAAGACCACATATTGATTATACACTATTTTCCTTGATGGAGGATTCAAAAGCTTATATTCTTTCATTCCTTCTTTGTATCCAATGAAAATACACTTGACTGCCTTCTTTTCCATCTTGCTCCTCTTTTCCTTGGGAACATGCACAAATGCATCATAGCCAAATACTTTGAGATGTGAAAACGAAGGATTCTTAACGACCATACCTCATATAGATTCGTGTCCAGTAGCACTGACGAAGGAGACATATTCAATAGTCGTTTTGCACTGTCAACTGCCTCTGCCCAGAATTCTTGTGCGAGCCCAACACCAATGAGCATGCTCCTTTCCTTGTCCATTAATGTTCTATTCATTCTCTCAGAAAATCCATTTTGTTTTGGGGTATATGGTGTAGTATTTTGGCGTACTATGCCACACTGCTTGAAGAACTGATCAAATCCTTTTCCACAGAATTCACCACCGTTGCCATTTCCCAACACCTTAATATTTTTCTCTGTTCGGTTTTCTACAAGAGATTTAAGCTCTTTGAATTTCTAGAAAACCTTTGATTTCTTCCTCGGGAAATATATCCATGTCTTCCTGGAGAAATCATGTATGAGGGAGACTTAATACAGGGATCCACCAAGTGAAGGAATTGAAACAGGGCCAAACACATCACTATGAACCAACACTAGAGTCCCATGTTCCCTTGTCGCTCCAAATGGGAACTTCACCCGACTTTGTTTTCCATATATACAATGTTCACAAAAGTCAACTTCTAAATTACATGCAAGAAAGTCTTCGACCATACCTTTGTTATGGATAGCTCGAAGTTATTTTTCTCCTATGTGTCTCATCCTCTCATGCAATATCATGGTCATGTTAACTTTATGATGACTTGTCGAGTCGGTTTGAATCGACTCATCCTGATTCAATTTGAATCGAGTCGAATTCGAATCGACTTCAGGAACAACAATGTTGTTGCATCCAGTTGAGTCAACACTCCCTAGTAACTTGTATAGGGTTCCAATCCGAACTCCCTGTATTATTACCATAGAACCTCAATGATCCAGATGGATTTTGGTGGCCATCCACCTTTTCCATTGAATCACCATTTTGAGCCTATGGTTTTGATAAACCATTATATTCACCCTTTTGATGGGGAATGGAATGTAATGTCATATTCAATTGTTAATTACATACATCATGTAATGATTTACTAGTGGTCTTATGTACATGCCTACAACATAGCGTTAACCCACTGGATCCCATTATAAATTTGTAGTTAAGCGCACTCAGGCTAGAGTAGTACTTGGATGGGTGACCTCCCAACTTAGTCCAATTTATCCCACATGCATCATGGGAATTGTTCTCCTCTCACTCTCTCATATATAATTGAGGTGAAGGAGGCCCTTTAAGCAGGCAATGGAGTGTGATGTAAAGCTTATTTTGAATGAAGCGTAGCCAACATCTCTTTATTTTTAGAGATAAGCTACCAATCTTTCCAGTTTGTGTTCTACAATGTTTTTCTATCTTATTTAGTAATAGAAGTTGGATTTCACTATATTTTTGTGTTCTCTTCTATATTTTTGTGTATTTCATTGTTATTTCTTGGTTATATTTCTTCCTTCATGTCGTTCTCAAAATAATCTTGATCATTCTAACCATCTTGCACGAATCCTTCTAAAATAGATTGTGCACCCTTGCATCACTCATCTTGCTGACATATATCAGGTTTCTTACCAAACCTGGAATGTGTAGCACACCTGAAAGGGTTCTACTCCCCCCATCTTGCAGTATCAGTTGAACTCTTCCTCATCTGACAGTTTTGGTTGTCGAGTTGTACCCCAAGAACATGTCTCCTCCTTCATATTTCTCATATTTGTAGAATCATTCTCTATGTGGTTTCATATGATAGGATTCTTCTGAGTCTATCAACTAAAAATCTTGATCTGATTGTGTACTGGTTGATGCCAAATACACATTGCCTCCCTTATCTGGAGTCTTCTTTCTCTCAGTCAATTTCTTCTTGTCGGATCCTGTACCGACTTCCATTTCCTTCGACTTGCATTCCCTTTTGTAATTCCTAGATTTACTACATTTGCAACCTATTCTCGTCGACTGAATAGGGTATTTAGATATACCCTTCGACTTAGACTTTCTACTAGATAATTTTCCTTTATCTCTGTCAATTGGTCAACCTCTCACCACTAAAGAATCTTTGGTCGATCCTACCATGTTCTTCCTTCTCATTTCTTCTAACAATAGATATGTAACCATGTCTTCTAGTGCTAATGTGGTTGTATTACTCCCTATAGCCATGACTAAGCTATCGTGAGAGTCTGGAAAAGAACATAATAGGCTAATACATTTCTCTTCCTTGGTGATTTTAATATCCATAGAAGATAATTGTATTATAATGGTATTAAACGCATTTAAATGCCCAGTCACTGAAATTCCCTCACTAATCCTCATAAGATACAATTTCTTTATGAGAAACAACTTATTTACCAGGGTTTTCGACTGGTACAAGCTCCTCAAATTGTCGCACAGTTTCTTGGCTGAATATTTACATAATGCATTCAGTAGTACCAAATCTGCAAGACAGAGTCTAATTGTACTTCTCATTCTTCTCTCGAGTTTCTCCTATTCTTATGGAAACATACCTGTTGACATGGTACCTAGACATAATGTTGTCCATTGTTCTCGATCTGCAAGGAGATCTTCAATTTTAAGCTTCCAAAGCTCAAAATTTTGTCCATTGAACTTTTCGATCTTTATTCTTGAGTTGCTCGTCATTCTTTAATACAATTCTTTAAAGATTTATGACTTACGAATCTTATTGAACCTAGGGTTTAGCTTAGATCCAAGGTTTTTAAACAAATCTCTGATACCACATGTTAGGAAATGAGGAACACTTCCACGCTAAACCTAGAAGAAGGGAGGAAGAAAGATATAATCAAGAAAGTAAATGACACAACAAACACATAGTACACAGAGATTTTACCCTGGAAACACAAATCGGGAAAACCATCATTCCTTGAGAATTATAATCTCTTGTTGTCATATTCATTCACAATAAAAGGTTACATGTCTAACCTTGGTCCATACCTAAGACACAATTGACATCATATCTTCTTGCTTTACACAAGACTTACCTTGTAGCCAATTCAACTTACATCTATATGACCAACAACCTCTACGATTATTGAATCATTGATCAACTTTTGATTATAATTTACAGTATTACAACACACCTTCTTTATAGGCTTTAGATTAGGACAAACCCTAAATAAAAGGCACCCAAAAATGGTTATAGATCCACGCAAATCATTGGATACAAATCCCACGAATCTCAGGATTTTGTTACAGTCAACTACCAAGTCGGACTACCAGTTGACTACTAGTCAACCTTCAGTTGATTTCCACATTCCTTCATGTTGACCTCTTGTCGATTGACCTCTTCGACTTTGACTTTACCTGGTCAAACCACTCGACCTTCTACTTTTTGTCGATTCCTTCCACTTCGTCTTCACTCGGTCGAACCACCTCGACCTTCGACTTCGACTATCATTCGATCCACCTCGACTAGAATTTCACTGCAAATAATATAACAACCCAACAATATCTTGCATATCCATCTAATTTGTTTGAATTGTATGATAAATTTCTTTTACACATTAACACTATTTAGAATATTTTTTCATAAAGACTACTTGAGTGAAATTAAATCTACAATGAAAAATAAAATATGGATAGGAAGTGCAGCTTTATTGTTCTTATCCATTCTCAAGCTTCATATGTAGGGTTTACCTTGAAATGTATTTTACCTTGACCCAAAGAGCATAATAATACTCAAAAATAGGAGAGCATGTGTAAATGTTTCATCTAACTTTAGATATTAAGATCATAAATTTCGATTGATTTCTAATTCATAAAATAAACTAAAATATGTCATAATAGTAATCTAAGTGGGCCTAAGAGTTGAGAACATGTGTTTCCTCCTTGGATGTCACAGGTTCAAAAATGGTTGTGTGGATGAGTTGTCTTGTCTCATAAACAAGGGGGTAATAATAAAATAAACAACTATAAATCCATCTTCACCTTGATGTTTTAAGCACCAATAATTTGTGCTTTAATTTGTTTCTTACCCTTCTTGATGCACAGTAGATACAATATTGTTAATATGGATCTAATGTATCTCAACAAATTTTTAATATCCAAGACTTTACACAAGACTTACCTTGTAGCCAATTCAACTTACATCTATATGACCAACAACCTCTACGATTATTGATTCATTGATCAACTTTTGATTATAATTTACAGTATTACAACACGCCTTCTTTATAGGCTTTAGATTAGGACAAACCCTAAATAAAAGGCACCCAAAAATGGTTACAGATACACACAGATCATTGGATACAAATCCCATGAATCTCGGGATTTTGTTACAGTCAACTGCCACGTCGGACTACCAGTTGACTACTAGTCAACCTTTAGTTGATTTCCACATTCCTTCATGTCGACCTCTTGTCGGTTGACCTCTTAGACTTTGACTTTACCCGATCGAACCACTCAACCTTCTACTTTTTGTCGATTCCTTCCACTTCATCTTCACTCGGTCGAACCACCTCGACCTTCGACTTCGACTGTCAGTCGATCCACCCCGACTAGACTTTCACTACAAAGAATATATCAACCCAACAATATCTTGCATATCCATCTAATTTGTTTGAATTGTATGATAAATTTCTTTTACACATTAACACTATTTAGAATATTTTTTCATAAAGATTACTTGAGTGATATTAAATCTACAATGAAAAATAAACTATGGATAGGAAGTGCAACTTTATTTTTCTTATCCATTCTCAAGCTTCATATGTAGGGTTTACCTTGAAATGTATTTTACCTTGACCCAAAGAGCATAAGAATACTCAAAAATAGGAGAACATGTGTAAATGTTTCATCTAACTTTAGATATTAAGATCATAAATTTCTATTGATTTCTAATTCATAAAATAAACTAAAATATGTCATAATAGTAATCTAAGTGGGCCTAAGAGTTGAGAACATGTGTTTCCTCCTTGGATGTCACAGGTTCAAAAATGGTTGTGTGGATGGGTTCTCTTGTCTCATAAACAAGGGGGTAATAACAAAATAAACAACTATAAATCCATCTTCACCTTGATGTTTTAAGCACCAATAATTTGTGTTTTAATTTGTTTTTTACCCTTCTTTATGCACAGTAGATACAATATTGTTAAGATGGATCTAATGTATCTCAACAAAATTTTAATAATTATCCCTTTACATTGAGCTCTACCAAAGTATAGTACAAATCATAGTAGTAAAAACCTTTGTACGCATGATTTACTAGATCAAATTAAAAATGAAAAATAAATGCAAGATTTATTCATGAAAAACATTTTTCTAGACTCACAAAATATTTTGCAAGCCATCGTTACACCAAAGTATCCTTCTTAGTTAATTAGATCACAAAAATAATTTGTTTTCCACTATTAAACCAAAGTCTCTTTCTTATTTATGATTAGATAAAAAGTACGATATACTTTGAACATGGTAGAAACAAAGATTATTGCAATCATCTCTCATTTAAATATTGGGTAGAAATCCATGCATTGAAAGTTAACTACCTTCTCAGTGATTGGATTATATGAAATGACCTCCTTGTATTAATACAATGGGAAGAAGGGGGAAGATGGTCTTCAATCATTTATTGGAAATGAATTTGTGGCAATGTATAACCCACATCTAAGACCACCAAATTGTTCTTTACCCAAACATTCCTCTCCTCTTGGGAAAGAAAGTGTACTTTTTTTTATCTTACAATAGATACACCATTTGATAAGATTTTCTAGAGATTTGAAAAGAAGCATAGAAGAAGGAATATGACTAAGGACATGCAAGGGGTATCAATCTCCCAACATTACTTTTTTGTTTAATTCTCTTAAAATATGGGTTCTAGTAATGGTGGAAAAATAGGTGATAGTAATGGTGGACAAAGAGGTGAATGAAAGTATTAAAAACTATGTGTATTTCATGATGAAATTGGCCTCTATAATTCTAGGTTAGAAATCCTAAATGGCTTGTTTAAATAGGCATTATTTGCATTCATTTTTAGTTATCTTCATGTGTCTTTTCATCCTAGAAATAAAGATTATTTTGGTCTATGTTTGGATTGAATATCCAATGATTATCAAGTGTCTATAGAAGAGTGCTTCTCAATATGGAGAAGCATATTAAAGTTAGAAGAGTGCTTCTCAATATGGAGAAGCATATTAAAGTTTTGGGCCAATGCATCTTAGAAGAGGACTCCTTACATTTCTAACTTACATAAGCACTGGAAATATATAGCTAAGTGCACTAAATAAAATCTATATTCCTCATGATTTGTAATTGAAACAATCGTTCATATGAGATTGGAGAAAATTTGCATGGCATCCTAATCCTTATGATTGTAAGATACCACTAGATAGGTTGTTCTCAATTTATCTTAAATGTGGAATTCATAATATATCCCAAGCAACTAAAAATTGTCATCTCCATTAAAAAATAAAATCCCTTTATGGAAGATTCCAACAAGGAAGAGCAGAGTCTGAATATGACTATAAAGTTGTTCTCATATATTGCACACTCCTCATTTAAATTGTCATATCATAAAATACATCAAGTTATAAGTACACTTATGAAGACTACTACCTATGAAGCTACTAAACCTTTTACAATTGCGTATTTTCTTTCATTGCTAATAGAGAATGGCCCAGTAGAGAAGGTTGAAGAAATAATGGTCTATTGTGTATTTTCTTTCACTGCTAATTGGATTTTCATACAAATATCTATTCCACCCAATCCAAAGGTAAATATATATTTTCTCAAATGATTTTGTTGAGGTGATTTTAGATGGGGTTTTATTAGAGCACCTTGATCTTGTTACACAATCTTTGAAGAGAACCTCATAAATTTGTAGCTTACACAAGCACTAGAAATAGCTAGCTGAGTTCTCCAAATAAAACCTTCATTATCGATGATTTCGAGCTTACACAAACACTATAATTATCTAGCCAAGTGATCCAAATGAAACTTGTGTTCTTGATTATTTCTAGTTGACGGAATAACTCATAAGAACTTGGAAAAAATTCACATGGCATCCTAACCCTTGTGATCATAAGATGCCACTGGATAGTTTATTTTCAATTTATATTAAATGTGAGATCAAAATATATTAGCAACAAAAAAAATGATATCTCTATTTGAAATAACATATTTATGGAAGATTCTAGCAACAAAAGCCTTGGTAAAAATATGACTTCATAATTGTTTTTGGATGTCTTGCATACTTCTCATTCAAATTGTCATCTAATAAAAGGAATCAATATATAAGTACTCTTGTTGAGCCTACTGCCTATGAAGTTACTAAACATTTTTTAGTTGGGTATTCTCTTTCGCTACCAACAAAGAATGGCTTGGAAGAAAATGTTGAATTAGTGAAAACAAATTTAGTGAGATGATAATAACATAGCAATGAATTTTAATATGGATTTGGTCCACCCAATCCAATGGAAAAGTTGTCCTTAGCAACCATTTCGGTTTTAAATGACTTCTTATGAGAGCACCCTAATCTTGTTGCAAAGTCTTGGAAGAGACCTCTTATATTTCCAACTTACACAAGCACTATAAATATCTACCTAAATGTTCCAAATGAATCCTTTGATCCAAATGATTTGCACTTGAAAGAATCACTCATAAGAGATTAAACAAAATTTGCATGGTATCCTAACACTTATAACCATAAGATGTCACTCATAAGAGATTAAACAAAACTTGCATGGTATCCTAACACTTATAAAAATAAGATGTCATTAAGTAGGTTGTCCTAAATTTATCTTAATTATGGAGCTCATAATATATTCCAAATAACATAAAATTTGATATATTTATTTAGAATAACATCTCTTTATGGAACATTGGCAAGGAAGGGCACGATCAAAATAAAACTATAGAATTGTTTTTCTATATCTTACACACCCCTCATTCAAATTGTCATTTGATAAAATGCATACTTTTGTTAAGCTTACTACCTATGAAGCTACTAAATCCTTTCCATTTGTGTATTTTCTTTCACTACCAACAAATAATTTCTTAGCAAATAAGTTTGCAGCAAGGACAATAAGTTTGGTGAGATGGGAAAACATAAGCAACAAATTTTGATAGAAAGATTTGTTCCACCCATTCCAAAGTTATCTTTAGCAATTGATTTTGAAAGGAAGATTTCACTCGGCCTGTGGTCAGAACAAATTGATCTTGTTGCCTAATATTTGAATAAAACCTCATAGATTTCCATCTTATGCATATCTATCTAAGTGCATTAAACCCTTTACAATTGTGTATTATCTTCACTACGAATAGATAATGGCCTCGAAGATAATGTTTAAGAAAAACAAATTTAATTAGATTGTAAAAGTGCAAGCAACAAATGTTGATACAAAGATCTATTCCACCTAATCCAAAGGAAAAGTTGTCCTTAGAAATTGATTTTGCAAATGTGATTTCAACTACTTTTTATCAGAGCACCATGATCTTCTTGTAGGATTATGTGAAGCGGTTAAGTTGGGGTGTATTTTGATATTTTATGATAGGCAGTCCACTTGTCGTATAAGAAAACTACATTGAATTGATATTACGTATCAAAAAATAATGTAATATGGTAAGTTTAGGGCTTATTTCATAAAGCGTGATGTGCATCTACACTCAACCAAGTTTACAAGAGACTTGCAATGTTTCAGTATTGAAGTGACAAAGAAAGAAAATTTACCATATTGACAAAATGAGGAATACTAAAGCCTTTAAGCACCGTATTTATTTGGTTCCCCAAATGAGTGTTATTCTCATTATCTACTTATATTAAAACTGAAATTTTCAATTCATTTTCATATCCACATTCCTTATTTCTTATCTATCATGCAATCACAAGAACTATGCAGCACAATATTTATCTGGTTCTCCAAATGAGTGTTATTCCCATTATCTAATTATATTAAAACTGAAATTTTCAATTCATTTTCATATCCACATTCCTTATTTCTTATCTATCATGCAATCACAAGAACTATGCAATTACCCTGATATAAAATTACTCAACAAGGCACACTTGCTATTGAATGCCCAAACAACATTTATTGATAAAAAGTTACTTTATAATATACTTTTTCCAAAGAAGTAAGTCACAAGTTTGGCCCCAATTTGATTTCACAAAAAAGAAAATTTTCATGCACCAACTGAGTAGCTACATTTTATTTGGAAACATAGTAGTCATCAATAAAACATAGTTGCTACTTTAGGATCATATGCAAAGTCTACAAAAACATCATTTGTCTTAAATTTGAAGTGATAAACAACAACACTACCTTTAACACTTGATTCATGCCTTCTACAAGAAGCACTTAATTTTATCCTTTATTAAGGTTCCTTCATCTTTCGAGCAATTCTTGCAAGGTTCTCTAGTTTGCTCAATAAGATGATTAACTAGATTTTTAAACTTTGAACAAGTTAAAGCAATATTATGATGTTTGTCCCTAGACACATATGTTGTGATAAATGTCATATTAACATTAGTTTGTCAAGAAGATTGAAATGTATATGGGAAATCATCATTTGAAGTAGTGTATTGCTTGTAAGGAGCCAACTCTTCATAACACACTTCATCGGGGCCTTCCCAACCAAGTCCTTGTCTTCATTCTTCATACAAATCCCCAAATTTTGCAACACATGCCATAGCTTATCTTTTTCACCCTTCATAAAAAATGTCAATGATCTACTTTATGGAAAATATGCACTAAGCAAACCCTCTCTTGTGTGATCATTTTTTTGTATTAGTGTCCAAACAATTTTCACCCCACAACTTCTCTGTCATCTTCACAAAAATTTTGGCATGCATTCTAGCAAATTTTGTCAATGTAAAAGTCCATCAATTAGGGTTAATAGAGAAGGAAATTGTGCCTTTTTATGGATAAACTTGAACTTACCCAAGTAGATCATCCTCATAAGTATCCATGACTGCATTCATATTTTCAATGATAAGGTGTGATAAGCTTCTTCCCGTTGACTTGCAACTCAAGCAAAAACCTATCAATATTATTGTCATTGATGAAATGTTTGGAATATAACTAAATATGGAACCTTGTAGTATATAAGAATATAGCATAACCATATGATGCATTAGAGATAGATAATCCAAAGCACATTTAGAATAGAGGAAGCATTTGATCTAGTAAATAACTATACTTGCAAGATGACCTTTAATATCTTAATAATGAATTCTCAACCACTAGGAAGCCATAGTAGTAGTTGGACAACAAGATGAAATTAAAGGTAGTATTAGAATTCATAACCACAATCATGGTCACTGACAATCAAGACTAATATTTTAAGGTACAAATCCAAATTAAATTGATAACTAAACATTCACTAGAAGAGATGTAGAGCATGTCAAAATCATTCCTAGATGATCATTTGGCCAACAATAATGATAATGACAACTAAATTTTTTCTGCAAGTTACACTACTCTCCAACAATTTTCTTAGAGTAAAACCAATCCATGTTGCACTATATGGATGATATTGAATATTCTTTGGTAGCTAGGCTCTTAAATCATTCCCAATTAAGGTCTACATCAACATGCCTCTCTTTAATATCCAACAAATGATTAGAAGCACTGGAAACTAAAATAAATATTTTCTCTAATTTCTTATTGATTGCCTCACTACTTTGATGTTCATCTCTAGCCTCTATGGCACCATTATCGGCATCATGCATATCCATAATCTCTAAAATTAGAGGAATGTTGGTCTCATCCCAATATGTGTCCTATGATGATTGTGTAGGAAGTCCATGGCATTTTTTAAGGATTCAAATATTATACCTTTGTATAGTATTGTAGGCGACTATTTTGGTTGAAAAAAATCATACATATAGATATGTGGAAAATATTCAATAAAAAACATATAATTTACTATTAAAACTAGTAAATTTTTGGCGAATATTATCAATTTAAGCGATTTTTTAAACCAATTGGAGAACATTTTTTTTCTTCAGAAAATGGCCAAAAAACAACCAACTCGTGAAATTTTGCCACTAAAAAATACCTCTGTAGTCTCATTTTTCTTTATGAATACCAATATGACTTTTCAAAGAAAACATGAATCAAGGCTAATAGATTTTAAACTATGTAGATGCCTATGCATGCCACAAACTGAAAGGAAATGAAAATGTTTTTCCCCAAACCAAAAAATATATAAATAAAACATAATAATCACAAAAAACATATTGAATGCCTAGAGCATAACCAAATCTATTATTAAATCCTAATACCCTATGTTTCTCAAATAAACATGAAAAATGATGAACAAAAGCTTCTTCTTTTAACCTAGCAAAGGGATTTATATTTTAATCTGAACCCAATCATGGAAATTAGATCAAACCAATAAAGATACAATAAAGGTTTCAGTCAAGCGCCAAACATCAACTAGAAATTCAAGGGACTAACATAATCTTTAACCAAAATAAACCCAAATTTCCAAACTCGACAAACTGCTTCAAATGCAAGAAACAAACAAACCATTAGACTTTGACAAGATATCAAAGTTGGACATCAAAGGAAGTTTCATGTACTTGAGTGATCCCAATCTCACTTAGTAGAAGTCCTATTAAATTATTTATTTATTCTTTGATGCTAGGAAACTATTTATGTGAAGAGATAGATCCTAGCTTCATCAAATTTCAACTTCATTTCTTGTCATGGATAAGAAAGAGACAATGTAATAGTTAATTTTCAAAACTTGAATCTTAAAATAACTTGCATCAAGAAAATGTAGATCCAAAGTTATAATGAAAAATATAAAATCTAGAACCTGTTTTTACCTGAAATGAAACCTCAAATTGACATATAGTAATCTTGATACCATAAATAATTTCCAACCTACTCCAAAAATAGAGTAACAATGAAGTTAATTAAATAACAAGAATCACATCATCTATGCAATGCCATTCACTTTTTMTTGCACCACCAATGGAACACCTATACCAAAATACAAATCCCCTCATGTATATTGGATTAGATRAAATCTTGGGGTATATCAATTTCTTAGTTCTCATATCAGWCTTCCTTTTCTACATTCTAAATAGTGTATTGTAACATTCCTAGGACCCCTCCTGGGAACCGTCACTAAAAACCCGACTTCGCCATGCACTGAATTACCAAATTTTATCCAATTTGGTCCATTAGTTCTCTGATACCATTTARTTAATTAAACCATCCTTATTGAAGGCTCATACCAAGACCCCTTCCCAGGCCTCTAGTTCTAACTACAATAATATGCCTTTCATATATAATGATAGTCCTCACAACATACATTCCATGAATAATTATGCACAATTAAAACAAATAACATTAAACATATTACACACAATAATCAACATGTAAACACACATAAAATAACACTTATATTTTGTTGTAAATCACCGATTGCATGTAGACCTCAGACATTCCTCCATGCCATATACTCTATTGTTCATTCACTCTCAACAACAGGTCACCCCCGAGTTGGGGCTATGACTCCACCAGGGAAAAGGTACTCTCGCCAGTCCCACTAAGGTCATACAACACTCAGCAAAACAGGACAAGACCAATGGCACCAACTCTAGTAGCAATTCCCCCTCACAACCTCTCACTCCCCACAACCTGTCCCACCCAAAGAAGTGTGCCCCTTCACTGCTCCAGAGTCCTTCGGTTGTCCCACTTCCCTTCTGAGTCTTCATTAATAGGATGAAAAGGAAGTCTTGGAGTGCTATGGCACTTGGAACACAAGGGTGATCTCAAAGAGTTATGGAACCCACTAGGCCAAGACACAAGGAAACCTATTCCCAACAATTCTCTACCCAAGGAGAATGCCCCATGGGCCTGAAAACCTACTAATTCAACCAAAACCACCAAGGATTTATAGGTTAGAAACAAATCCACAACTTACCCTCTCTAGAAAAAGGTACTGATCATGGAATGGAAGAACGCAATGAGAATTACACTAAATTCCCAACATTATATATGCATGTTCCCGTTTTGACATTGGCACTCAAGGAACTACTTTGTCCCCCACTTATAATTTGTTCTCTTCACTTAGGAACTTAGGATAGAATAATAATATAATACTCAGGACTTTAGGAATAATATTATTTTATCCTATGGCTTAAGCCCCCTTGACTTAGCTCACTTTTCCTCTCAAGTCCTAGCCCCCCTTTTCCTCTCATGGAGTCATATCTCCCCATACTCTTTCATCTGACTTGGTCTACAGCAGTGATGTATTTTATTAATATATTTGAGTAATTATATTTTACAATGTTGGCTCATAGGCCTTTCCGCATATAGGCTATATGGCCTAATAATCACATAGGCAATCTCACCCAAAACATATATACAAAGGCATGTTGGACCATAATATCATGGCTCACCATCCTGTAAAACATATGTACATTTACAATATGGGGTTCAACCTGGGGGTTTGCATTCCCCTCCCCCTTATTTATGCAATGTCCTCGGTGCATTATATACACATGTACAATCAAAATTATTCAAAAAGCTCTAAGAATATGCAATATTCTTCTTGCATGGCATCTTCATTCTCCTCATGTCGTATCTTTAGGACTGTAATAGGTCCATTATACCCCACTCGCTCCATGCCCTTTTCATTGAAGCTTTTTTCCTTTTGGTGTTATTATTTCCAAGTGTATTCTTCATGTCCTCATTCTTTAGTTGTTATATGGTTATTACTCTACCTCGGAGATTTTCCTCAGGAAATAATTCAGCTCACTATTCTTTTTTACACACCCTCATGATTGTAGCCACCATGTCATATGAATTCTTGAGTTGCCCCTTCTTTTTTGCACTCACCCTTCCAGTCTCAAGCATCCCTTCTCTGCTACATAGTATTTTGCCGATCCATCTTTCCAAGGTTTTCACACACAAGGAGAGTGCCAACTCAACACTAGACCTCCACTAATGGTCTGCACTCAGTGGAAATCATAGGGTTCCAGTGTCCTAACAATATCATTTCTTCCTGATATTTCTCACTTCAATAGCCATCATCGCATCAGTATCACACATTTACAATCACCATGAGATAACATCATAACACTTTCACTTAGAGATCTCTCACATAATTTCTTGGTTGTTTTAGCAGTAGGCATCGGTCTTTCTTATGGCTTACAACATTTCCATACTTGATACCACTTTCTCCTGCAATACTCTTAACCTTTAATTCATCCAAATATATTGTTAGTGTCTCATGCACAATATACTTTTATTGTAGTATTTACAAAATCTCACAAAGTGATCTCAGAATTGTTTACACTTAACAATTCAATCACTTCCATCAATCCATCTATTAACTGGAATGAAATTATCATTCCCTACATATGCATTATCAACAACTAATTTTTTGTTTCTTTTGGCCATCATTATTCTCATTACTCTATTCCCTGATAGCGTTTTCATGTAATCCATCCGCATGTGACTACTTTAACTTGCAACTCTTTCATTGCAATATCTAACAACTCCTAGATTGTTCTCAACTTCAAGAGTTAGTAATAATTACATCATTTTAGTTGTTAGCATAACCATTTCTATGCAATATAATATGTGCATACATTCACCAAAATGCATTCAATGATTCCTTTAAGAAAATATTTTTCTCAGCATGCATGTGTGCATATTCACCACTTGCACACTTTTATGATTTATGCATGCATACCTATTCCATGCACACTTTCATTGATTCCATAATTCCCTTTATCTAATTCATGCATCCTGCCATGGTTAATTGGAAGGTCTAGCCAATGCCTCGACAAATCATCCATACTCTTCATATTGCTTGTTCAACCATTTGGATGCCTTCTTTTCAACCCAAACATAACACCAAGAATATAATTCTTTGGTGCTCTTCAATGTTGGAAAAATTAAGGTTGCAATCCAAACATCAATTATAAGAAGGAAGACTACATGATACTTGTGTGGCACTATATTATTTCCATATCCAACCATGTCATGGCCTCACACATGAATAGCTTTATTGTCTTTCATTTCTATAACACAATTGTATCCCCTGTATTGATATGGTTATTAGCTCATAACCAACACAATCTTAAAATATTGTTATGTCATATGAATGCATTCTACAGTTAAACGACTGTTATAGATATCACAGGCCTTCAGTATTTACCATACCTAATGTTAAATCATTCCAATGAACGCATTCAAAACACAAAATAATATCACTTCATATTCTCACTAAGGTAATTCTTACCTAGTTCCCTTCAACATTTATGTAGCATAAGCACATCAAAATCATACCTGCATAGATGTGATTTAATTTATTTGATGCTACATGATTAATTGGTATCTGTAGAATTTCCCATGCTTCCTTCATCAACCTCTTATTCAACATTTCATCTTCATGTCATTTCCTTCATATGGATGACTTCCATATGTAGTAGCATCAATACTTTTAGCCATGCAATGACTTCCTCTTTCCTAGCACATCAAACATCATTAGCAACTTTAATATTCATATATAACAATAGACTAATCTTAGTCTACAACATGGTATATGCACTCTCAAGAACTTTCACATGCACTAATGCATATCTATATGCACTAAGAATGCATATTTAACATGCCCATGAGTGCATATGCATTCCAGTTTATTATGCTATATATGGTTATCCTTAAGTATTCACGGGATTATGGTGGCTCTTGTTCTCTTCTACAATCATTGAATATGATTGCTCACTTCTGTAAGCACCTTCCAGCCAAATCCCACTTGTCCCATTTGAATTTCCATCCATATACTATGTTGATATTAATCTTCAACATTCATCTACTCCTTGGATCCATTTGACCCAACTTTATCTTGCTAAAATATTCAACACCTATGGTGGCATGCATCATTTCGTGCTCCTTCCTTATCCCATTGGCCTCAAACTTGACTTCCTTAGTCACTATTCCAACATATTGCAATGTTGCACAAATGTCTTATTTTCCAATTTCATAGAGACTACCTTGAATTAGTCAATGCTACCTTTACCTTCCACCTTAAACTCCATTGGTACTTCCATCCTTCTAGAATATCACCAATGGCTCATTTCCAATTGATATGGGTTCTTTTCAGGTTCCCTTTTCTTTTTCATATCATGTCAAGCATAGAACCATTTTCTTCTTCATGTGACTTCCTAAGAATTTCCTTTATGAATACCACTTCCTTGCTCGTGTTTTTCTTGACTTGTCATCCCATTCTAATTTGGGATGCACTCAGTACCCTATATGCATCAAAAATTCTATTCTAATGTTGTCATCCTTGATTGAGTGTTGCAATACACTCTAATTAGCTTGGCATCCACCTCATGATACCATTTTCCATTATCTCAAGATGTTCAAGGACTCAGATCAATCCTGCAATCCTTCTTCCATTTATGGAATACTCTTCCTTGAAGTCTAACTACCTCCTTCTAAAGCATTTCTTCACATAACGCTTTCTTTATGAATCTGTTGGAACTCTTTAGCATACATGCACCTTCATTACTTCACCCCTAAAGTTCATGCATTCGTATTATGCTCCCACTATGTACTTTTGATAATAACAATGGATGTACTACTCCAAAACTGCATAATTGATCCCTGGAGATGATGTACCTTATCTCCAGGTATACACTATGTCTCTCTTTATCTAAAGACTAGATTCCTAAATTCTCAATTTACCTGGTTGAACTTGGATCATATCTTAGAATTCTTCCTTCCTAGACTTTTTTCTCTTGTGAGCAAGCCTTGTCATAACACTCTTTCTTCAAGTGTCTTTGATCATCCTTAATACCAAGTCCACATTATTTCACCTACTATATAAACCATCCTTCCAACTTTCATGTTTTGCATCTCTATATGCACCCACTGCACATGCATTATCATAAATTGTGGATGCTCTCTCTCTCTCTCTCTCTTTCTCTCTCTCTCTCTCTCTCTCTCTTATTCAACATCCCCATTTGGTATGCTCATCTGTCATCTAGAATTATTTTTCCAAATAAAAATTCCATTGGAAGTCTTCCATATTGCTTTCTAAACTCAAATGTCATATTCCTAGAACTTTCTAAATAAACTAAATTCACATTTTCAAGATATGTGCCTACCTTATTCCTTAGGCATCTAGGCTCCCTTTTCATTTTCATATCTTCTCTTCAATTCTGATTTGGATCTATTCTATAGTATCATTGATTCTTGTGGCTTCCTAAGAAATCACATGCTCATTTTGAAGAATTTTCCCTTCCCTTTTTCCTCATCTTTGCAGACTTCCATTACATATGATCTATTATATATGTAACCTTAATCTTTGAAAAAAAAATATGCATACACCAACATTTGTTATCTAAAAACCATAATTTACGATTTTGGGATCATATGCACAATTTTGTTTTTTAAGGTCACCATTGATTTGTTTATTTTTTATTTCTTAAGAATTTTACTACACAATTCACATTTTAGAGTGCATATTTGAATTCTTCTATTCAATATATTTTCAATTACTACTTTCTTGCTCAATTCTGAGTTATAAGTAGAAAGTTTTTGTCTTTTGAATATTGTTAATTCTCCCTTTTGTGCACCTTGCATCTGGTGTACTTAACTCCAAACACCAACTCCTTTGGAATTTTGATAGAAGCTCAATTGGTTTTCTTCATGCCTACATTGTGAGCAACCTTTCTAAATTTCACCTTCATCTGGGAATCTAGGTTGCTAGTTACAACTTGTTGAAGTTTTAATTGTTTTTCCCTTTTAGCATTGAATGCTATAAGAATTTTCTTTTACATCCTGCACAATTTCAAGTACACATATTCCAATCATGGCTCCATAAATGTCTTCTATGGTTTGTGAACTTACCATATACTTATCCTCTTCCCCAAACATACCTATGAGCAGGGATTTATGATTTTTGGAAGTAAACTGGTAGTCAAATTATACCTTGCATTGTGTAGGTTGTAACTTCCTCATACAAGCTCTGTTTTTCTCCCAGGATAAATCGTTGGAAAGATCTCACTGAGATATTTCATTTAAGAAATAGATTAGCACTTCATTTAAGAAATTTTTTATGTGGTGCCTTCAACACTTACAATTTCATGAAATTTGAACTCCTCAAAACGTTGTTTAAGGCCTCAAAATGCCCCCACAATATTATGACCTTCAAAACCCTGATGATTTTCCGAGAAATTTGACTAGTTTCTACTGACATGGTTGCTGATGTGGAATTATGGGTCCACATGGCACCCTAATGTGACACCATTTCATCCCCTTGGACACCCTAGCCTGACCTCTTCAACCTTCAACACCTTCTCTCTCTTCTATCTTCTTACCTCTCTACTCTTTCTCCTTATCTCTTACTTTACCTATACGATGCACTTTACAAATAATAAAATGTTTTTATTTGCATGCCCACCCATATCGGCCACCCACCTAGAATTCATCTAACCTTGGATGGGATAAGGGTCCCACCTTTTCTGTCATACCTCCACCTGACACCCTATCATTAGTTGCGGGGATGGGAGGGTCCCATCCCACACCCTTTTCCTTCAACACACGAACATTCTTGCACCCCGATCATGGTGGAGATGATCAAGAGATAAATGGAAGAAAATATATTTCAAATCGCTAACATTCTCGAGGGTTAAAACACCCTCTGTGATGTGACCCACAAAACCACCTCGATACGTGCACATTTTTACTGGTTTTGCATTGCCAAAACAATATTTCAAAACTGCTTTGTGAGTGATGTGATACCACTTATGGTATCATCTCACGGCTCCATTGGTTGCCCCACCACTGTGGCCTGCCATCATGCCACTGACTTCCATCATGCCATTGTCCTGCCATCGTGGAATTTCCATTATGGACCTGCTATGTCACTTGACACATCGCCTCCACGTCATGTTGACATCATGTATGGAAAATTGCCCAAATTTTTCAGAATTTCAAAATTTCCCAAATATCTCAAAAATGCCTATTTTCAAAATTTCCACCATGGCGACCACGAAAACTCTGAATTAAGCTTCTAATGACCAATTTCATCCATTTTCATGTCAATTTGACCTCTACACCCAAAATTTGACACTTCCTTGTCGAATTCTTAATGAATTTATTTGTAGAAATTGGGTTTTTTCCCCAATTCCACCCAATTTCACCATGTTTTCTTTGTAGTGTCCAGAAATCGACCAATTATAGGCCCGAAAGTGCTCAAACAAAGGTTAGAATTGGGGATTTTAACCCCTGGGCTCGATTCCTTCAAATTCCTCCTGATTTTTTCCTGCTTTCACTGGAGAAATTTTGACAAATAATTTGCAGACATTCTTTGAGCTTTAATTATGCAAATTAATCTTTAGTGCACTATATCTAGACCATGTAGGCTCAGTTTTGAACCTGTGGCTATGATACCACTTTGTAATGTTCCCAATACCCCTCCTGGGCACTGTCACTAAAAGCCCGACTCTATCATGCACTGAATTTATGAATTTTCTCCAAATCGGTCCCTTAGTTCTTTGATACCATTTAATTAATTAAACCATCCTTACTGAAGGCTCATACACAAACCCTGTCCAGGCCTCTATTTGTAACTGTATTAATATTACCTGCATATGAAACAATTTTGTAGTCCTTGTAACATACATTACATGCATAATTGTGTACAATTACAACAAACAACATTAAACATATTACACACAATAATCAGCATGTAAACACACATAAAAGAACACTTATCTTTTGTTGTAAATCATCAACTGCATGCAAACCTTAGACATTCCTCTTAGCCATTTATTTAGTTGTTCATTAACTCTCAATAGTAGGTCACCCCCAAGTTGGGGCTATGACTCCACCAGGTCAAAGGTACTCTCACCAATCCCACTAAGGTCATACAACACTCAGCAAAACATGACAAGGCCAATGGCACCAACTCTAGCAACATCTCCCCCTCAAATCCCCGCATTCCCCACAACATGTACCACCCAAGGAAGTGTACCCCTTCATTTCTCCACAATAATTCACCGGTCCCACTTCCCATCCAGGGATTTAGAAACATGCCAACCATGAAGTCTCAAAGTTCTATGGCACTTGGAACACAAGGGTTTTCACAAAGAGTTATGGAACCCACTAGGCCAACACATAGGGAAACATATTCCCATCAATTCTCTACCCGAAGAGAATGTCTTGCATGCCTGACAACCTGCTTCTTTAACCCAAACCACCAAGGATTTATAGGGTAACAACAACTCCATACCTTACCCTCTCTAGGAAAAGGTACCAATCATGGAATGGAAAAACGGAATGAGAATTACATATATATGCATATGCCATTTTTGACAATTGGCGCTCAAGGAACTACTCTGTCCCCCACTTGTGATTTGTTCTCTTCACTTGGAAAATTAGGATAGAATAATAATATAAGACTTAGGACTTTAGGAATAATGTTATTGTATTCCTTGTCTTAAGCTCCCTTGACTTATCCTCTTTTTCTTCTCAAGTCCTAGCCACCCTTTTCCTCCCATGGAGTCCTAGCCCGCCATACCCTTTCGTCTAACTTGGTTTGCAACAGTGATGTATTTTGTTAATATATATGAATGATTACATTTTACAATGTTGTCTCATAGGCCTTTCCACATATAGGTTCTCCGACGTAATAATCACACAGGCACTCTGGACCAAAATATATATACAAAGGCATTGTGTCCCATAATATCTTGGCTCACCAACCTATAAAACAT
>ML786630.1:64173-75222 GCA_009831015.1 Picea engelmannii
TCTCAATAATTATGTTAATTAATATATCAAAATTTCATCCTATACTTATGAGAGAGAACTTAGGTTTATAATATAATTAGATGTGAAAACCAAAAACATTTAACCATACTATACAAATTTGAATTACTTATATAACCTCATAATTCTAAATGAAGTAATACAAAATATGCATAGTTGGATAGTGAAAATTTATATGGTTGGTATAAAGTTTCATGGTTAAGAGCATAAATAACTCACCAACTCCTTAATTTATTTTCTATATTTAATTACCAAGTCATTAAACTCATAGTTTCTAACATACTAACCTCATAAATTCAAGTTAAACACGATCCACTAATCCATTAACTCCAACTCACTACCATAAACCCCTTAATATGTAACCCATATAACCCAAAATAACCCCAACCACTAATCTACTAACCCCCTCACCATTTACCCACTAACCAACACACCCTCTAACCATTAATCCACTAACTCAGACCTTATTGCCCTTTAGCTAGTTTGGTCCTGACCCTAGCTACTTCGGGTACTGAGAATCAGGTGCAGCGAATTGGCTTCAAGGAAGAAACTTGTTTCTTCTCTCAAAGAATCGACTTGCTTCTATGGAGGAAATATCCCCTTGAAATAATCTATCCTTCTATGGAAATATCTCCTTAATACAATCTAGCCAATTGAAAGGGATAATCCTATTCCAGGAAGAAAACAATGGTTACTTGTTCTGGTAAGCCATGTAAGTCACCCCTCCAAAGCTAGTATATGGGCTTGTAAACCTCCATGCCGGTATCATGCGTTGCTTAATAGTTGTACTCTCACCTCAAGCAAGTAGCAAGCAAGTGGATTTACTTGTCACATTACCCCTTCTCACCTAACCCAAGGCTGACATTAAATAGACAAAGGAAGCCTATCCCACTAAAGGGAGTTTTCTTTACCTCTTACCTTTTTATACTCTTGGGTGGGATATAACCCTTGACCCTTGACCTCCTTACAAGATAAGAAATTACTTCATGTGTTCTAGTTCAATTATACTTTGGAGTTTTATTGATAGGACTAATATGCAACATCTTGTATTCATCAATTTATTTATTTTTAGAACGTTTTGAAAATTTTGATTTACACTTGTGACATTGTCAATAGTTATTAACACCTAAATTCGTTCAATTCTACTTAAACTTTTAAACACATGGAGTAGCCACTCTTATTTGCATTTTGATTTTAGGTGATGCACAAGTAATACATTGTTACAAGTTTTAAATATTTCATAATTATTTAAACTTTTCACTTTGGACTACCTACAACTATTACATTAACATATTTCTAAGAGGTAGGTATAAGCATCTTTGCTACTAATTTCACTTGTTTTTTGTTACTTTTTGCATGCAAATTTAATTCATAACTTCAATATAAGAGTGATTCTCGTTTATTCTATAAAATTGGGTCATTTCATAAGTAACTTATTTGTAAAAGTGACCTTATAGGCAAAGTTAAAGAAGAAAGATAATGTTTTTTACTTAACCACATCATTGTACATCCATCACCACGTGGGTCGTCTTCTACCTACCACATGGCACTTTGGTTACCATTTATGTTTTTTTTAAGGACATAACTTTCACATATGAGATCCTTTCTCAATATTGTTTTTTTAAAGCAACCTATTTTTACAAGAGCTTTCCATCCAAACAGTCAGTTTAAGCTTTTGAATCTATATTACCTGCATATTTTAATATGGCTACTCCAAGTGGTCTTTTGCTTACCAGTACCAACTACTTATCTTAGAAAACTCATATGGAGGATGTACTAAGAAGTAAAGTATTGTACTAGATTATCTTGGAAAAATAAAGAAGCCCCACTTATGTTGAAAACAAAGCCAAATGGGATAATCAGAATGTCCATGTCTCCTTATTTACGGTTTCTCCTTTAAGGAGTTGATGACCCAAATGAAGCCTGGGATAAACTAGAAGCCATATTTGGTCAATGTGATTGGAGCCCACCAAATTGAAAACTAGTTAATGACTTTAAGTCCCAATGATTTCCCTTGTGTTGAATATTATTTCTGTAAGTTCAAAACACTTAGAATTTTACTTAAAAACTGTAAAATAGATATGAAGGATGATCGATGCATATATGTTATTCTTGCTAATCTTGGTAGTGAATATTATGTCTTTGTATCTACCTTTTATGCCACTAGAGAAGCTCTACATGGTGCTTACTAAACTCCCATTATTGATTCTTTTTGTGATTATTTGATGAAAGACAAAGATAACTTTTTGCAACTTGGGATGATTAGCACTACAGGTACACTAACAAAGCCTTAGTGGTCCATTGGAAAGATAAAACCAAGTGTCCAAAGAAGCAACATCCTTGCAACAACAAGAAAAACAAGGGTCCCAAACCCTCTTAGCTATCTTCCACTCACAATGGTGATAAAGGACCAAAATACAAAATTAAGAAGACTGACGTACATTGAAATTTGTGAGATGGTCATCTGGAGTCTAAATACTTTAAAAATATGGAGGTCTTAGACGAAGCAATAAAGAATCATAACATCAATATCAAATCTTCTTCTTATAACTGTTCTTCTCATGGACATGCACTTTCTACTTTTGGTTTCTCCTTCAATGCAACATCTACTTCTTCTTCTGATGAGTGGCTTATTGATTATGGAGTATCTTATCATATGTCTAAGGATAAAACTAGTTTTTCTTATTTTAATGAATTTAACACCAAACAAATATTTGTTGGTGATGATAAATCTCTTAATGTTGTACGATATCGAATAGTTTAGTTAGATAATGATTATTTCAATGATGTATTAAGTGTTTCAAGTCTTTCTAGCAACCTTATATCCATATATCAGATCACTCATTTAGGTGAAGGTAAAACAATAGAGTTTTCAACTCACAAAGTTGTAATCAAATATTTAAAAGATCCTAAGCATGTCCTAGCAAATATAATTGTTGATGATATTACCAGGTTGTACAAATTTGACAAGTTTGGGTCATCATCTTTTCCATTAGTTTTTTTTGTTCATAGAAATGACTTGAGAAATATTTGTCAATGACTTGAGAAAACTTTTTCATGAGCGACTTAGTCATATAAACTATTTCTTATTACAACAACTATGTAATCAAAATATGGTGACTAGTCTTCCTCTTGTTTTTTGTAGAGATGGTGTTTTTGTCGGTTGTGTTGTCAGCAAACATCATTGGGACAATTTTGACAAATGTGTCTCATGGCATGCCTCGACGCCTTTGCAACTTGTTCATAGTCATTTTTTTGGTCCAATTTATTCTCCTTCTTTACTTGGGTACAAGTACTTCTTCACTTTCATTGATGACTTATCCAAATGCACTTGGGTTTACTTCATAAAACTTAAGAGTGAAGTCTTTGACTTGTTTTTCGCATACAAAGCCCGTGTCAAAAAACAATTTGGACATCAACTTCAATGGTTAAGAATAGATAATGGAGATGAATATGTTAACAATAAATTCACAACTTATTGCACTGCATAGTGCATTCAAATGCAACATATTGTTCCATATATACCACATCAAAATGGTGTTGGTAAGAGAAAGAATCGAACATTAAAGGAAAAGGAAAATTGTATGATCCAATCTAAGACTTTAAATCTTCATTATTGGGAAGAAACCATCAATTGTGCCAATTACATAGTAAATCACACTCCCACAAAGGATTTAAAAATGTAACATTGGAAGAAGCATGGACTAAAATTAAGTTAGATGTAAGCCAATTCCAAGTATCTGGTAGTGAAGCGTGGGCCTGCATTCCTGATGAGAAAAGGAAAACATTATAGCCTAAAAGTTATAAGTGTGCACTCAAATGTAACATATTGTTCCATATACACCACATCAAAATGGTGTTGTTGAGAGAAATAATCAAACATTAAAGGAAAAAGTAAAATTGTATGATCAAATCTAAGAGTTTAAGTCTTCATTATTGGGCAGAAGCCATCAATTGTGCCAATTACATAGTAAATCACACTCCCACAAAGGCTTTAAAAAATATAACACCGGAAGAAGCATGGACTAAAATTACGTTAAATGTAAGCCAATTCCAAGTATTTGGCAGTGAAACATGGGTTCACATTCCTGATGAGAAAAAGAAAACATTACAACCTAAAAGTGAGAAGTGCATTTTTTGTTGGATATTCTGAAGATGTCAAAGGCTATAGACTTATTCAACCTCATTCCAATGTGTTCCAATGAAATAATTATTAGAAAATATGTTAAGTTTGATGAAAATATATTAGCATGCAAGCCTAATTCGGTGTTTGTACCATCTTCGGCCTACGAGCCATCTTCGACATGTGTGCCATCTTTAGGTCCTATTATGGTTTCTTCTTTAGATGATGAAAGTGAGGATGAAAGTCCACCTCCACCTAGTCACTTTCATCCAAATGAGTCCATCGAACATGAACCTTCACTCGTACATGTTCACAATTCTAGAGATCCTCCTCTCTTTTGTTTCAAGTTTCAAAGACTCGTGATCAAGACACATTTGTATAAGATCATGACCATCCAGATTGGGACATGGTAATGAATGAAGAATATTGTTCCTTAATGGAAAACAATACCTGGGAATGTGTACCTCTTGTAAAAGGAAGAAAATTCAGATGTAAATGGGTATATATAATGTAATGTCCCCATTTTTGGATTCCCCTGCCTTCCAGTCAGAGGCGACCTTATGAATTTATGTCATCCTAACCAGGGGAGTAAAATGAGGATAACGATGAGATCAAGAAACTTGGAGGAGTTATATGGGGCCCAGGCTAGTGCATTAACCATCTTTCATCATCATGATCATTTTCGCACATTTCTCTCTTGGTTCTGTGGCATTCCGACGATTTCCATACTTTTGGGTTATTGTTGAGCATACTTTAATTAAATACAAAAAAGGTATTATTTGGATCATATTGTCTTAGGGGATACCTTCATGCAATAGCTTGTTGGAACTGGGACAAAAATATCTAAAGGTTGGGATGACAAGAAAGGGACTTCGACGTCCGAGAATGTTCAAAAAAAACAATTAATCATGTTTTGGCATTAAAAAGAGTTATAAAAGGGGTGTTTAAGTGACTTAAAGTTTATAAAAGTCAATTTACTTTATTAATAGGGTAAACGGGTCTGAAAAAAGGGTCAATGAGGAGATAAAAGGAAAATGAGGACACTTTCTCTCATCATGCATATGTTATTTTCTAAAAACGAATTGAGCGAGCTCTTGTGGCTTTGGATCATTGGGAAGAAAACCATAGAGAGATTGGAAGATTGGTTTCGGTGGTGAAACTATCCACACTAGTTGGTCATTGAGAAGAGATCATCCAGATTTCTTCATTGTGCTTCAGTGCTAGCAAAGTTATCTTTTGGTGGTTGCATTTTTCTTCATATTTGGTTGAGTTCTCAGAGGTGGCAGCTGAGTGGTGGCCTGTAGGGGTCGACTTGCTTGAAGGAGGCCAAATCCTTTAGGAGTTGGGTCATATCCTTTTATTGGGCAATTTTTCCTTAGTGGGTCGAGTTCCCTAAGAGAACTCGTGGGTTCTCATGTTGGGATATTTTATGTGAGGTTGGACGCATCTCTATGTCAAGGAGGTCGAGTTATCATCTCCAAGATGAGTTTGGACAAAATATCGTAGTTTTTATTGCACACGGGTCGCTTCTCTTTGAGAGAAAGACCATATTTCTCTGTTGGGACAAAGTTATGCTTACCAAGTCGAGTTCTGGAAAGTAGCAACGATTTATCTCTTGGGATGACTATATTTGCAGCAACAAAAGTGCCATTGGAGGGAAACTTTGTGGAATTACTACCCTTCCAACAAATAAGAGACGACCATATGAAATGTACCAACAAACTTGTGAGTTATTCCTAATATCAAGGCTCAGTTAGGCATTGTAAATGAAATAAAATATCTTTGTTTTGTTTTCTTAACTATATAAACTATGTGTGTTGTGGTATTTCTTATGCTTGTTGTGTATATCTTTGTTATATTAAAGGGGTTATTTTGACACACTTAAACAATATGAATCCACTCATAACACTTCAGAAAACCAATGAAATTATCACAACACTAAATAGGAGGTTTCAAAATTGAGAAGATACCTACAATCTAAGTGTTTGATGAAAGTCAACATATAGAAATCCTTATACAGTGATACAACAATGAGAAAAAATTGTAACAAAAGTACATGGGATCATTACAATGGTATCAAAGCCACAATATTTCTAGCCTGAGGGGGTTTGTGGTTTCATGAGGCAAGGAGACATGGAATATATCACTTACATAAGTAGAAGACAACGAGAGGAATATTCGAATATTCTTTCACAGAGGGAACAATAGTTGATTCAGGCTATGGAAAGCCATTAAAAAAAAGAAAGGAACAATGGAGCTAGTGGTTCAAAGAGGCAACAAAAAGGACAGGATGAGGAGTTTACAAATTGTTTGAGGGAATATATGGTGCTTAGTGAGGGATTTCATGCATCCATGTCATTCAAGGTGTTTTTCACCATAAAACATCCTAAGTGGTATGAACCCTAAGTATCAGTGGACAAGAAGATGAAGGTGCCAAGAAAAAAGGTACTAGTTTTTGAAGATTCTGATGCTTTTAAAATTGAGGATGAAGGCACAACATCATATAGTACACCTATATCATTGTCTTATGAGGCCCATAATAGTATTGCACATGATGGACAGGTTGATGACGCACATGGTGAAGTGTCCCAATCAAATGATGTTGAGGATTCAACATCACACCTTAGTAGTGATGCTCATGATGATGAGGGTGTGTGAGTACCTGAGTATGATGAGGATACAACGCCTTATCATATATATGATACTTATGACAATGCAAGCATGATTGTACCTAAATATGAAGAAGACTGGGTATTTGAAAAATTGTTTTGGGATATGAATCCATCTTCTTAGGAGCCACACATGGAGGATGACAAAGGATAGGCTAGTTTTGGTGGTGATACTACACATGAGTCCCATCATTTGATAGGTCAATGCACGATAAGTAAAGATTGCATGGAATCATTTAGCAATTCAGATGTTGTTGATGGAGACAATATTCTTATATATGAAAACAAATCAGAGAATCTATTGTGTGACAGCCCATACCACTTGGATAAAATTGAACAACGACCTTTGGCATTGTGTGATTTGGAGGATTAGTTATTGGTCACAGAGGAGAAAAGTATACAAGTGTTGGCAAGGGAAGATGGTTCTCATAAGTTCATTGAAGGTCTTATGTGAAAAACCCATATGGAAGAGAGACAAAAAGGAGTTGCAAGTGGAGTCACTAGTGCACGATTGTGCATAATAAAAGAAGAACTAGAGCAGATGAAATCAGATTACTTCTAGCTTTTCATGGATAGGGACCTTGATCTCAAGTTCGTTGAAGACAAGGAAAGGGAGGTTGAGGATTTTTTTTACCAGTTGAGTTTGGCATGCTCCTCATCACTTGAAACAAAGACTCCATCATCTTTGGCAACCATGACACATAAGGGCAAGAGTTTCCCCCATGATTTGAGGGAGGAGCCTCTTTTGATGATTCCACACAAGGAGAATTCAGAGTTGCAGGTTATTGAGGGGAGGTATGGCACAAATGGTTTGACTATGCTCTTGTTTTTCATTGTGGGGATTGTTATCACCATATAATTCCTAGATGGTGTCCGAGTTTCAAAATTTTTATGATGGATTAAATCACCGCAGAGCTGTGATAAATTTAGAGGACCCGTCTATATTTGGCGGTGTTCGGACGAAATAGCGGAGATATGAAGAATAAAACTCATCATACCGTCGATCTCAAAAGAAGCCTGGATCAACGGTCGAGACGTGTATCTGAGATACAACTAGCACAAAGATTAAGCAGTCGAAGGCGAGCCGGGGAAAATCGTCACGGTTTTTTGCGGGACACGTGGCGCCCTTAGAAGCACATCAGAAAGGAGGGATATATGACCAAAACCACCTTTTTCAACATCCGATGTCAAAGCTGTCGGGAAAGACGCTAACCGTAGATCTTGAAACGACTAAGATCAACGGCTGAGGTGCAATTCGGTGATTGAAGTAGCACAAGAATTAGTCGACAAGGGGTGGACCGGAGAAACCTGCCATGGCTTAAATCATGGACACACGACATTCTCTGAGACACATCGGGGCTAAGGGTGGTTCATTCAAAACCAATTTTCTCCAAACCCCAATGGTAATAGACGCCTATAAAAGGAGGGACCTCGGGCATTATTCTATGAGTATTTGAAGTAGTCAAATGTTCGGAGATTTGGCGCAAAGCTTCTATCTAAATTTTGAAATTCAGAAGTGAACCAGACCAGTTTTCTTGCCGCTTATCAGGTATTCTTCACAATGGTTGCCGATCCTGTTGTTTTATCCGTAAGTGAACCAGATACTCCCTCCAAGGAGGATTCCCTAATTGACAGAGATTCTGACATTTTCGACACAATGAGGACGGTCTCGCCCGTTTCTGTGTATAAAGCGAATTTGTTGAACAACGTTGGATCCCACATATCCTTTCTTGAAGCGGCTCGAGCCTCTTTCGTCCCTTATGTCGTAGAAACAATTTTCCCATTCCCTGAATTTGTGAGCTGGTGTGCGGAGAGATATTCCTAGGGAGAAAGAGTCATCTTAAACAAATTAGGGTCAGAATTCCTATGTAAAGTAGACGGTCCCTCGCTCCGACATGCCCTAAATATACCAGACACCTCCCCTATAGTGTTATAACCCTTTGAGGAACAGAGAATTATTATGATTTATAGATAATGATTGCCCGAGATAAAAACCTTGCTTCTACAAACCATATTCAAACCTGAACATCATTCATAAAGTCTATCCCTGCCTGCCAATCTAAGCGTCATGATCGTCGAAGTCCAGTGGGATTTTTCTTTGCTGAGTCAAATTCTAATTCTAGACAATGACAAGTTTGTGGTAGAGGTTATGCTAGGGATCCTGCTAATTTTCTTCCTGTCTGGGTAGTCAGTCCATGTCAGTTTCGATGAGTTTATTGCGGAGAATATACATCAACAGCTGGTTAATTTCAGTTCATTAAGACATTTTAGATATTATTCTCATCTGTTGAGAATGTTTCTAGGATCTAACAATACCAAGCTTCGTGAAGCTGCGTTTATTTCGACCGAGTGTAAAAATATCACCATACTCATCTTCATCAAAAAAATCATGTCCAGAATATACAGTCTCATTTTCGGTTCAGATTTGTGAAGAGTCCTGGAAGAGATGAACAGTTCATTGCAGCTGAGTCCAGAGAATACAATGGGAGACTGGATGTTTTTCACTCAGTCCACCATGATTTGGGTATACGGATGCCAAGAAGGAGCTCACCTTTTACCAATTTTCCTGACTCCCAGGATATTTTCTTTGGAATTTATAAGACAAAGGATCATCTCAGAGACTGAACACTTCCTCAAAGCTCAAAAGGCTTCAAATATGAAATTCTTGTTCATGGTGGGTCCTTTTGTGGTGAAGAGCAAGTCTTGTTTGCCTCAAATTCAGTCTAAACTAAATGAATTTGGGTTCACATAATTGCAAGGAAGAAGATATGATCCACATCAGGTTATATCAAAGAGGAGATTGGCAAGTAGACAAGGCCCTTATGAACATGACCACGTTGAAGAACTAGATAAATTGGCCAATCTAGAGACCTGTATAGAAATGGAGGTCATCACGCTACATGATCAAGCAAAGAAGACAAAGATTACTTCCCAACAAAGCTCAACACAAAAACCCTCACCCAAGTTGATTATCAAGGCTCCTAAAATGAGCATCCTCAATAAGAGAAGTAGTTCAGAAGCCTTAGGGGCTAGCAGCCAACAAGACACGCTCAAGAAAATGAGAGTCACATCACCTTCTCCAATTATTGACTTGGAAGAAGAAGAATAGAAAGAAAAGACGTGCATGGAGATGGTAGATACTAAGATCCAGAATGAAGAGATCAATCCTAAAAATAAACCACAAAACGAAGGCAACATGAAGGTCTTCAGCAGCAGGAAGCACGTATTTGGCCAGACTCCTGGGAAAGTTTATCAATCTAAGGAAGACTTGCTACATCAATATGTTGTGAAAGGGAGTATGGCCAATAGTGAGATAAAGGAGCTTTTGCCTGAAGTAGAAGAGACATCTCAGTGCAAATCTCACCTACTCTCAGTCATATATGTCGAGAAGAAGACATTCAACATTGCAGTGGCCGATAATGATAAGGTATCCGAGTTCAAGGTACACTATGAGAACATTGACGCTCCTGAAAAAGTAAAATTCCATAGAAATGTCAGTGATATGTTGTACGCTGTTACCTAAACTTAGCTCTGAAGGTTGCAAGGTTGACAACACATGTATTGAAACTTGATGGACAACTGAAACAAGAAAAGGTGTCCAACAAAGCTTGGATGATGCAGGTAAAAATATTAGAGTCTGAAGGTACACAGGGGGTGAAAGCCTCTCTGGACGAAAAGGATAAAATGATCCAAAATTTGAAGAAAAGATTGAAGATGTCACCTATAGACCATCCACAGACAACAGAGTTAACTGCTTTGGAGCAGGAAAAGGAAACCTTCATACAAGAGGCTCTAGACTATAAGGATAAAGTGTTGCAATTGGAGAAGGAGAAAGAAAGTTGGTCACAGATGCAGACGACAACATCAGATATGGAGATTGTCGTACCTGCTAATGCAGAGGCTAGATCAAATGTTGAGGGGTTAGTTCAGGCTATGTCCCAGATAAGTTTGAAAACAGGTGAGATCAAGAATCTAAACAAAAATTTAGAAAAGTTGAAACAAGAGGCGAAGGTGAAGGACGAGAAATTAGCTCAACTCCACAGAGAGAACCAAGACCTGTGGGAAAGAGTGAACAAGCTAAAAACCAGATTGAAGGGTAAAACGCTATTGCAAGGAGCCAAACATGTGATATGGGATGCGATTGCTACAGAGGTTGCTAAATTCAGAAGTTATCTGAACTTTATCAATGACGAAGACAACATGGCTGCTATAGCTCGGAACAAATGCAATGTTGTAAAT
>ML786630.1:100787-123196 GCA_009831015.1 Picea engelmannii
CCCCCCCCTCTAAGTGTGGTAGGTGTGTCCAACAGAGTTCCCTAAGAGAAATCATGGGTTCTCATGTTGGGTTATTTTATGTGAGGTTGGGCGCATCTCTCTGTCAAGGAGGCCAAGTTATCATCTCCAAGCTAAGTTTGGACAACAAATCTAATTTTTTTATTACACACATGTCACTTCTCTTTGAGAGAAAGACCATATTTATTTGTTGGGACAAATTTATGCTTACCAAGTTAAGTTCTGGAAAGTAGAAACGATTTATCTCTTGGGACAACTATATTTGCAACAACATAAGTTCCATTCGAGGGAAAATTTGTGGAATTACTACCCTTCCAACCAATAACAGACTACCATATGAAATGTACCAACAAACTTGTGAGTTATTTCTAATATTAAGGCTCAGTTAGACGTTGGAAATGAAACAAAATATCTATGTTGTGTTTTCTTAACTATATCAGTTGTGTGTGTTGTGGTATTTCTTATGCTTGTTGTGTATATATTTGCTATATTAAAGGGGTTATTTTGACACACTTAAACCATATGAATCCACTCATAACACTTCAGAAAACCAATGAAATTATTGTTGATGTTTTGGTAGCTATGGGAGGATCTTTCCCTCCTAGATGATCTTTCTTATATGTAGAGAAGATTTCGGAAGCAAGAGATCCATTGGACAGATGTTGAAATACCCGAGAAGAGAACTCGACCTAGAAGAATAAATTATAATTAAAAGACACTTTTCCATAAGAGAAGTCGGCCCAACAAGAAGGATAGGAAGAATATAAATAAGAAGGCGTCCTAGCTCATTTTTCCACTCACTCACACTCTCCTAGCTACACAGAAGAAAGGCACAAGTTTGGAGGAAGTGGCGCTACTGCTGCAATGACTTAGTTTCTTCTTGTTCATTCTTTTGGTATCTCTCTCTTGTGCGTTATTCCTTGAGGAGGTGTGTTATATTGGTGTAGTGTTGTTGCTATAGTTGTGGTGGTATTTAGTGTTGAACTATCCTTTGTGATAGCGTTTATCTGTTTGGACTTTCTTTGTAAAAAAATTCTATCTAAGAAAGGTTGTTGGGTTTTTCCCCCATTTGGGGTTTTCCCCGGATAAATCTCTTGTGTTAATTTTGTCTCTTGTTTATGTTCTTATTGCTCAGTACATGATATATATGTGTGAATGGTAATGAAGTAAAAGAAAACAAGTAACCTAATTCTCTTTAAATAAGGAAAACTTAACATGGGATCAAAGTTGATTACCTTCATAACAATTTGACCACTGGAAGAAAGATCGATACAATGACACTTTGCAACACCCTACAACTGCAATACTTTTTCAAGCTCATTGAGCATTGTCCCAAGGACGTTGGGTATAGTTATTTCATAGAGAAATGCACCCTACCCTAGCCCACCCCCTGAAACCATAAACATGCAGTTTGGTGAAGTTTGAGAAATTGAGGTTTTTCAGGGCTAGGGTTTCTACGAGTGAAAAATGTCAACCATCATGAGAGTTGAAGATAGATTGGATGGAGCAGAAAAATTCAAATCCTGGAAGCACAAATTTCTCCTCATTATAGAAGATAATTATTTATTGGATCATGTCAAGCAGGTGCTTCCAGAACCAGAAGAAGAAGAGACCAAAAAAAAAATTCAGGAAGAATGAGGTCAAGGCCAAGAGGATCTTGACAGAATCAATAAGGATCATCCGATACCTAATGTATCAGAACTGAAGAAACCAAAGGAAGCTTTTCATGCCCTAACCAGACTTTATGAAAGTAATAATACCATTCAGAAGCTTACTCTATGACATCAACTCAGAAACGTGACCATGAACAATTCATAAACAATAGCCAACTATTTCATGAGGATCTTGTAGATCAAGGACCAATTAGAAAACATTGGAGATCCAGTAGAAGATGTTGAACTTATGACTAATACACTCAATGGATTAACCTCCTCTTGGGATCCATTTTTTCAAGGGATTTGCGCGAGAAGAAGATTTCCCAAATTTGACAAGATGTGGATAGACTGTACCCAAGAAGAGTCTAGGTTGATATCCAAGTCACATAAGACTAATGATGATGAAAATCAAGCACTTTCTTCCCAAGTGAAGAAGAGAAAGGAAAGAGAAGAAGGTAGTCCAAAGAATTCTAAGAGACCATGTTAAAAGAAGGATGCGTCAAATATCAGATGCTACAACTGCAAGGAGATGGGACATTATGCCACACAATGTTCTCTTAAATATGAAAAGGGAAAGAAGAAGCACCATGCACATGTAGCAGATGTTGAAGAGCATGATGAAGAGTATGTCCTTTAGCTAGTAGTTCTTCCAAGCAAAAGATCGAGAATCTATAGAAGACAACCTAAGTGGAACAACAACAAATAAAACTCTAGGTTTGCATATCAGGTTTGATATTTCCTTATATTGTTGCAGTTTAAGTATGGGTTGTAACCAAAGTAGAAATATTTATTTCCATTGTTATTGATAGCTTAGTAACACTTGATTATTGTTGGTATGATTACCATTCAGTAAATTATCATATTAGTAATGCACTTGTTTACAAGATAAATTGATCTCCTCTAGGAAATGTTCTTGGTTGACCTTGTTCCAAGCAAGTTATCTTGTAAACTCCATGGAGGTTATCGTGGAGATATTGTTGTTGTTTTTTCATTGTTCTGGGAAGGTCATAAATAATAGCTTTGAGAGGGAGCTATAATGATGGTTGCAAGAGGCAGCATGAAGAAGAATATCCATACATAGAGTTGTTCACATCCATGTAATGGAGGAGAAGAGGAGGGAAACACATGCAAAGGGATCAGATGAATCCGAAGAATATATAGCTTCAGAGGGAGTTGATCTTCATAGGGAGCATCCAGACTCAAAGTGAGCCTGATCTCAGAGAGAGTTAGTTGCTTAGAGACTTTCATTCATAAAGTATTCCTATTTATATTTAGATTCAGATTCAAATGGGAGAGACGTCCTCCAGGACTAACAGATAGGAGGCTAGATCAAAAACTTCAGAGACTTTGAGGAGATATGATACCTCCTAGGAGGATTACCTTGTTTCAGTGAAGGAAGCCAATCAGAAGGACTGGGATGTGGAACTTTTACCTTGATTCCGAGACATGTACATTGGTTGACAACAAAACATTTGTTGAGATACATACATGGTACTGTATATTTTAACCTTGTACAATATTTACTGCAAACAGATATTTAGTAAAAGAACAGAAAAGATACAATGGAAAATACAAACATTACACATATATTTTTCCCCTGGAAACCCAAACCGGGAAAACCAACATATTCTATATTTTCATTGTGTCACATTGTTTACAATACAATATACATATAGGAGCCAACAACATCCAAAACCCTAACCCAATGACCTGAATTAATCAACAACCCTAATTCCTTAACCGAAAATAGAAAACCATTGGCAAAGAAACCATGTGCCGAAAAACCACCTAAATATGTGACATGTTTCCCGTGGCATAAAATTTTTTCTTGGGGGCATTTGCCCCCCTGCGCGCCCAGCACAACGCTCATACACTACTACTCGTGCAAAGAATATAACACATACCCAACAGGTACAATTAGATATGGATTGAGACATGCCTCAGATGGAGATGTGAAGTTGCAGGGATATACAAAATCTGACTGGGCAGGGAATGTAGCGGATCAGAAGAGTACTTTCGGATGCTACTTCGTTTTGGGATCAGTGTGATCTCATGGTTGAGCAGGAAGAAGATGCCAGTGGAACTCAGTACAAAAGAGGAAGAGTATATAGTAGTCAATATTGCAAGTTGTGAAGGAGTGTGGCTTCAAAATTTTCTTGTAGGACTTCAGTCGAGACACAATGTATAAGGGAGTTGTGAATCTCCAGTACACATCCATAGATGAGTAGCATCGGGAAGACGTTCTCACAAATTGGTCATGTTGATTTGACCAAGGGAGAATGATACATTCACTCACAATATTAGCCATACTGATTTGGATAGTGGTGAATGGCCCAAGCACAGTATTTTTTCTATTAGTCATGTTGATTTGACTAGGAGCATAAAGACACGAGATGAAAAATGTCCACTCTCATTGAGAGGTAGGTGTGTTGTTTCTTCTCATGTCGGCTAACCCCTATGGCCAAAGGTTCGCTAGATAAGTCGTGTGACTGAAGGGGTAAATCATTGTCGGGCATGATGAGAGAAGAAACATCACACACATAGTCGTGAGGACTATGGGAGTAGCGTCATGCTAATGTATGAGACTATAACTATGGCTGATGGCATATTGTAGTAGATGTGTGCTACTAGTTGATTGTTGCATAGTTATAGAGACATCAACTATGATTATGGTTGATGGAATATTGTATTAATTGTGTGTTACTATCTGATTGTTTCATAATTATAGGTATGACTATGGATGAGGGCATATTGTAGTAGTTTTGTGCTACTAGTTGATTTTTTCATAGTCATATAGATCCTCACTATGGTTGAGGGCATATTGTAGTAGTTGTGTGCTACTAGATGGTTGTTGCATAATCATGGAGGTGGAAGACTATGATTATGGATGAGGTCATATTGTAGTGGTTGTGTGCCACTAGCTTATTGATGCATAATCATAGAGACTATTGTATTGTGGTTGATCGCAGGAGAGAGACATTGTGTCTTTGGATAGTAGTTGTGTGCCACTTGGAGTGGTTGTGCACCACTGGATAATAGTCATGTACTACTATGGATCGACACAATCATGTTCTACTATATGGCATTGTAGTAGTTGTGCGCTACTAGCCGATTTCCATGGAGAATACTAGTTCACATTGGGAGTAGTTGTGTGCTACTTGATTGCAGAGACTGTGACAGGCGATTCGAGCTACCAGTGGAATTATGGCAGTTATGTGCTACCAGTTGATTGCAGAGTAGTCAGTGGACTACTAGATGAAGACATCGTGAAAGATGCCTCCCTAGCTAAGAGGGAGTGTTGATGTTTTGCTAGCTGCAGGAGGATATTTACCTCCTAGATGACCTTTCTTAGACGTGGAGAAGATTCTGGAAGCAAGAGATCCATGGGAAAGATGTTGAAATACCCTAGAAGAGAATTTGGCCTAGGAGAATAACGTATAATGACAATACACCTTCCCAGAAGAGAAGTCGGCCCAGCTAGAAGGACATGAAGACTATAAATAAGAAGGCACCCTAGCTCATTTTTTCACTCACTCACACTCTCCCAGCTACACAGAAGCAAGGCGCAAGTTTGGAGGAAGTGACGCAGTTTCTACAATGACTAAGTTTCTTCTTGTTCAATCTTTTGGTATCTCTCTCTTGTGCACTATTCCTTGAGGAGGTGCACTATCTTGGTGTAGTGTTGTTGCTGCATCTGTGGTGGTATTTTTGGTTGAGCTAGCCTTTGTGCTAGGTTTTATCTGTTTGGACTTGCTCTGTGAATGGAATCTATCTAAGAAAAGTTGTTAGGTTTTTCCCCCATGTGGGGTTTTCTCAGGATAAATCTCTTGTGCTCTTTTTGTCTCTTGTTTATGTTGCTACTGCTCAGTACATGATATATATATGTTAATGATATTGAAGTAAAAGAACACAAGTAACCTAATGCTCTGTAAATAAGGAAAACTTAACAATTATCACAACAGTAAATAGAAGGTTTTATCAGTGAGAAGATACCTACAGCCTAAGTGTTTGACAAAAGTCAACATATAGAAATCCTTATATAGTGCTACAATAGTGAGAAAAAATTGTAACAACAATACCTAGGATCATTACACATAACTAAGTATGCATCAGATAGAAATGTTGAAAGACATAAGGCCCAATTAGTTGCCAAGGTATTTTCTCAAGTTGAAGGAATTGACTACAATGAAACCTTTGACCCCATAGCCAAAATGAATTCCATCCTATTTGTTCTAGCCCTTGCTAACTCACATAGATGGGAGGTCCATTAGATGGATGTTAAATCAACCTTCTTATATGGGGATCTACAAGAATAAATATATATGGAACAACCTCTTGACTATATTTAGAATGACTCCATCCTTGTTTGTCGCCTTAAGAAATATCTCTATGATATTAAACAAGCTCCTCGAGCTTGGTATGMAAAAATGGACAACTTTCTTCTGACACCRGATTTTCTAGATATAATTATGACCCCAATGTCTATACCAAGAAAGTAGGAAGCCATATCATAATACATGTTCTTTATGTTGATGACCTTATCCTCAATGGTAGTGATCCTAAACTTTTAACCCATGTGAAATCCAACTTTTTTTTTTTKAAATGATAGACTTAGGTTATTTGCATTATTTCCYTGGCCTCCAGGTATTTCAAACTAGGGAAGGAATTTCCCTTTCCAAATCTACGTATGCATGTGACCTTCTTCACTTCTTTCACATGGAATATTGTAAACTAGCTCCATCTCCCTTCCAATCTGGAGTTAAACTTTCTACCACCTATCCTACTCGTGAGATTGATGCCACTTCATACCATTAGTTAGTTGGTATCCTTTTGTATTTGAGTCATACCTAACCTGATATTTCCTTTGTTGTTGGTATTGTTGCTTGGTATTTGCAAACACCTCATGAAAGCCATTGGAAAGAAATAAAAAGGATACTTCAGTATGTCCGAGGTATAGTTCAATTTGGGATACATTACAATTCAAGGGGGACTCCTTTTCTGGTTGGTTTCACTGATTTATATTGGGTCAGCAACCCTGATGATTCAAATTCTATTGTAAGTTATGTTTTCATATTTGGTTCTAGACCTATCACTTGGACTTGTAAGAAACAATAGGGTATTTCTCTTTCTTCTGCAGAAGTAAAGTATCGAGCAACGATTAATGCAAGTCAATAAGCCTTTTGGCTTTGACATATCCTTTCATAGTTTGGATTCCAGCAACATCTGACCATACTTTGGTGTGACAATCAGATTTCCATCAATATCACCAAAGATCCATTTCAACATCATCACAAAAAATACATTAAGCTACAAGTGCACTTCGTCATAAATCTCATTCATGATCATGTTCTTGACGTGCTCTTTTTCCCTAGTAGTTCAAGAAGTTGTCATTAAGGGGGGATAGGCTCTAATTCCTCCTTCCTTCTCCTATTATGTCACCTTTGTAAATCCTTCAATCCTATACCAAGTTTTTCTTAAGGGGGGATGTTAGGATATTTAGACACTTAGGAGTTAGTTAAGATCAACTTGGTCTAATGTGTCTTTAGCTAGAAGTGTGTTTCTTTAGCATGCATTACTATGCTTTTGTAGTTATGTAATATGGCAGTCACAATGTGTGAAAGATATAGAGTGATCTAATGACTCATAATCTCCTCGATACTAACAACTATTGATCCATGGCTAAGCACTTGATTGGTCCATGATATCTATTTAAAGAGCATGGAGAGTCATGTGATGATGATCGATTGTGTGAAAATCTCTAGTAAAAAAAACTATTTTGCATTAATATATTTCCTCAAGTGGCCATGTTGGTTGGGGTCGTGGACTGTTTCCCTCTTAGATGGTTTTAACCACATAAAAAAATTGGTGTTATGATCTTTGATCTAGTTGTGTGAGTGGCTATTGAAGGTGTTCGTCCTATGTGGGAATACCGTATTTTGTTGAACACGCTCACATTTAATTATTTTCCAAACAATATATACACTCTGACTCAAACCTCTATTCATTAATTAGCGTCAAAGGTTTCCCCTAGTAATGAATTTTGCAACTTCAAAGAGTACTCTAGTGATATCATCTTCAATATTTGTCATATAATATTTCTATGCTAAAGATGTCATTGGGATTACTTCTTACACAAAATACTCTATTTCTCTATACACGACATAAGGGTGCCACAAGAGAAGTAACAACATAATTGTTGAGGGGGAAGTCATGTCAATTATTCAAATGTAATATAAGTGAGTGAAGTCACTTTGATATAGATATGAAGTTCTTGATATTGAATGAACTTGTTTGTGTTTTGGAGATTTGTGTGGACTAGTTCATTGTCTTAGAAGCTTGGCTTTTGAGCCTACATTTTGAAACTCTCCCATGAATACATTTATCTAGAACTAGGTCTTCAATGTGTGTGATCCATTTAATAGGATCCACTACTCTGGTGAGATATGAGGGGAAGAAAATTGTGCAAGAGTATTGCTTCAAAGGTCTCCCCAAATAAGTGGTAAGTGATAAAGATTTTTTATGAGGATAAGAGTTTAGGGGTCTCATTAACCTTACATTTCTAAAAATATTATTTGTTTTTATAAGACTTTAGTGTATTGATTGAGATCAGAGTTAGCCTATTTTGTATATGTGTTTTCTTGACTCGAAAGTAGCTTAACCATGAGGGTGCAATTCTAAAAGATTAAAGCAAAGTTGTCAATGATGAAGTCCACTATGCCAAATATTGTACATTCTCTATAAAATTGGCATAGTGTGTATGAATATAAAGCTGTTTGATATCCCTTAAATGAGAAATTATAGAAGGTCAATTAATTTGCACTAACTTGAAGAGATACTCATTATAGAAGGTCGATTAGTTTGCACTCACTTGAAGAGATACTCATTATAAAAGGTCGATTGGTTTGCACTCACTTGAAGATATACTATGTGCATACTCTTAGGACCCGAGTTGTTTACAATTGTTAAATATTGAGCAAAATCCATTTCCATCAATAACTTCATCACCAAAAATGCTTATACCATTTCAATGCTAAAATATCGTAACATATTGCCAATATATGCAAGCATTGAGAATGCAATTATTAGTGAAAAGAAAAGGCAGTAGGAAAGCAAGTATAAACTAAGAACTTTAGTTTGCCTTGTGAGATTATAAAGAAATGGTAAAAGTTTTCTCAAATGCGTGTCCTAAAGTAATTAGGAAATTTTGAAATTTGCTCAAATGTACGTGATCAAAAGTAATTAGTTTTAGGAATATAACTTACAAACAATAGCACTGATTTTCTTTATTAAAAAAAAATTAAATATATAATAAAACTTCACTATAAATACTTAAAGGGTTTGTTTTTACTATTTATAATGTGGATCTATTATAAATAAAAACTTAAAGGGTTTGTTCTTACTATTTACAATGCGGATTTATTTGATATAATTATTTCATAAATATAATGTAAATATAATGGATAAAAAATTCTAAATTTCAATGAGAAAGAAAAGTGGATTAAATGAAATTATTTAAAACTTTTGTGGAAAAAATGTATTGTTTTATAATCTATTTTAGATAGATGTACAAATCTATTTATATATTCATATACCAATTGTATTCTAAGTCTAAACAAGAAAGCACGATAGATTCATAAACATGCACATGAACATAGGTTATATAGAAAGAAAATAAATATACAAAGATTATATCATATCATATGCACATACATAGTGGACAGTGGAAGAGAAAGAAAGTAAATGATATGGCCCGACAACAGGGTCTAGTAATTTTTTACGTCCAACTCTCCAACAATTACAATATTATTTCATTATGTTATATAGGTGAAATTAGTTGAGGAGATAGTTATCTAAGAGAATAACCAACTAGTTGAGTTAGTTCATGACGAAAGCCACTCAATAGATTGATGGTTCACTAATGATTTCCAATTAATAATGGACAATAGTTGACTGCTTAAATTCAACTAATCTTTTCAACAACAAACCAACCCAAAAGGATCATATGACCAAGATGCATTAATCAAAATGCTACCTACAACATGTATTATAAAATATTGGATTAAAGGATAGAGTGAAAAGAAATAATATATGATGTTACTAGACTTCTTACATAAGCAAGTATCACATATTTAAGGTGAAGTTATCGTCTATTATGTAGAGAATCTCACAAGTTATTAAGCAAGTATCACATATTAAAGGTGAAGTTATTGTCTATTATGTAGAGAATCTAATAAATTATTAAAAAATGCAGGGATAAAAGAGGTTATCATGCCTTTAGAATGTTGCTACTTAATATGAAAACTGAACACAGAATATTCCCATCATTTTAAGGTTTAATAAATAATTACATAACCTTAAAAAAACATAGATCCAAATTACAAACATATGAACTATGTTTACTATTCTCATTAGTTTGAATACAAAATATTTATATAAAATATAACCATATGCCTCAAAGCTCTACTTTGTTTTAGTATAGGTGGCAAATTGGGGGGATGGGAATTAATTCATAGTGATAGGGGCATTCTCATTAGTTTGAATACAAAATATTTATATAGAATAGAACCATATGCCTCAAAACTCTACTTTGTTTTAGTATAGGTGGCAAATTGGGGGGATGGGAATTAATTCATAGTGATAGGGGTGTTGACATATTGGCCATAAATGAGGGACATAGACATGTCTATCTCATCCTTCTATTGATGTGATGTTTCATTTATTTCAAGAAGTGCTTGACCGACGAAGAAAGGGGTTGTTTTGAATTTATAATCATTTGTTAACATTCTAACTAAACTGATTAATTTATTTAGATGGCTACAATCATTTTTATTTCTATGCTAGTTGATGATCCAACTTCCCTGAACTTTATATCTTATCTCGCATTTTTTCAACCTATATTTTTTATCTCTTCAACTTCCTTTGATACCTTAGATTTGTGTCTGTCACTTCACATTCCCATGTGTAATCTTTGATCTCAACACCTAATACCATGTGTACTCACCACACTTCATATGTCAACTTCTTGTTGTGCTTACTTTTCATTGCAAGTTTTTTTTGTGCTTTCTTGGTGCAATCTTATACATATCAGATTCATAGATACTCTTACATCAAATCATGTGTGGATATCTATGAGTATACTTCCACAATAGTAGTACAATGGTTCTACTTACTATTTCTATTTTGTCAATAGTGTAAGAAGGAAAAGTATGGATGCATCAAGCTTATATCCTGTAGAGTTCACAACATTTCCCTGCACTTGGGCAATAAAATATCGATTTCTATTTATGTCCATTTATTTGTCATTGTGACCTCAACCATTGTGCATTGCCTATATCATTAGCAAGTTAATCTTAGTCATTTCCATCTCAATTGGAAGATTTCTTGGATTCTCTATCTTCACTCGTTAATATTATCTCGAAATTGTTTGATTCATATGTCGGCGTGGGTAGTTCCATTTTATATATTGGTTATCATAATAGATCCATTTATGAAAGAGTTCGATATGGATGACTTTCAAAAACATTTTTTCTAAGGAATATTTTGTAGTGAAACTTCCAACCACTTTTCTCATTCACAGACGATACATGTCAAACCTCTTAGTGTTGATTATGACGTCTAATTCTGTTGAGTGAAGCATGCAATAAAGGTAGTCTCCCTAGGAAATCCACCCCAAGACCTTTTGCATGAAACTCAAAGCACTCAATCACTCAAGCGAGCTTGAATTTCACAAACTTACTTCAAACCTAAGTAAGTTCTTCTTTATCATTGCAATGTCAAATGTAGGATTCCAATAGAATCAAGTTAGGTGATAATGAATTCCAGCAAAAAAACTCAAAAGCAATATTTTCTTCATTAAAACTGATTAAAATTCAAAAACAATATTTTTCCCTAGGAAATCCACCCCAAAACCTTTTGCATGAAACTCAAAGCACTCGACCATTCAAGTTAGCCCATTGAACTTGACTTCCACAAACTTACTTCAAACTTGAATAAGTTCTTCTTTAACATTCAAGCAATATCAAATGTAGGATTCCAATGGAATCAATGGAATCAAGTTAAATGATATTGAATTCCAACGGAAAATAAATAAATTCAAAAGCAATATTTTTTCCATTAAATCCCATAAAAAGTGAATTCTAGCAAAATAAATCTTTTCTTCATCACAATAATTCATGTCAATGTCCTCCAATAAAATATACATTATAAAACATATACATTGTTAAATGATGAATATTTGGTGCCGTGGTGTAGTTGGTTATCTCCGGTTCAAGTCCGGCGGCGCCAAATCTGGCCTTTTGCTGCAAGTTGCCAGGGATAATGCAGATCAGGAAAACAAAAACTGAATAGGGAATAGAGGATGATTATGATTCGGAATAGAGGATCAGAAAATGGCTTCATGATGATAAGTGCACTGTGTGAGAACAAAGCCTGGATCCAATAGAACTGGACTTGTCACGATCATAGCAAGTACTGCCGGCGAGACATAACTTTCCCCTTTGACAATACATTTTTGTGCAAAAAGAGATCACATGGATGCAGTTGGTGTAAAACTTGTGGGCTTGTACTCTGCCAACTTTATTTTGCACTCTGTTTTCCATCTCCAGGTGTTTCTTTCCATCCAATGTCTGAAATTGCTGATTGTTTGATTTTGACATCCTATCCATGTTTCTTGAAGCTATGTCTGAAATTGCTGATTGTTCAAATTTGACATCCTATCCATGTTTCTTGAAGCTATCTCGATGCATCTTGCAGAAGGCAAAGTTGTGGTCGCTGAAGGAAAATAAAATTTAAACATTCTTGCAATTTTTTAGGTTTAGCAATCAAAAGCTGACACAAGTCTTCACCTCCGTGTGGAAACTTGATGGGCGAATTTATCAATTTTGTTGGTGCCGTTTGACATATCGTACCGTGCAGGATGGGTTCTGGAAACAGAGTTATTTTTTTTAATGCATTGATCCTTCCAAACTTTCTACGTATTCATTACCAATACAAGCATTTTCTGCGGGCTTCTATTCACAAAGAGAGCCGAAAGAATTATTTTATCACGTTTCCTTTTTCATGACATCAAGTACTGGAGTTGAGAAAGCCTTTTTGAGAACATGCAAAAATTCATTTTATCTGAAGGCCATTACCTGTTGCGGGATGTTGCAATTTATTTTTTTGGAAATGCTGTTTATGGTAACTTACAGCGGCCCTTTGTCTAAGCTGCCACACTGTGAGGGACATTTTTAGACATTTCTATGCTGTAAAAATTGTTAAAATTCTAATCATAGGTTAGTTAGTTTACCTAACTGTTATATAGTTACATGACAGTTATGGTGTTCATGTATTATATATACGTCTATGTACATGATTATTTGAAGCATTGATGAATATAGAGTATGTCTTTTCTGCCAGTATTTATTTATCTCTGTTCATAATAATTTCTCGATTGCTTGAGTTATTTTCATTATCTATTTTCTTTATTATGAATCTAACAGTGGTATCAGAGCAATGTATGATACCTACGAGCCTGGAAAAATAATTTATCAGAGCATGGTTTTGCATGTTTCTGATCAATGAGATTTGGTAACTGGGATGTGGTGATTGAATGAAGAGTTGCATGATGAATGAATAAAAGAGATAGAGCGCCCATAATGAAGATATAAAAGGTCGATTGAGATGATAGAAAATTCATGTACATATTTCATGTACAAGATTGGTAAATGAATATTGTGTTTATGCTTCTATGTATCTCTCTGCATTAATGTGTGGTTTGTAACCTGTATGTGCATGAACGTTTAAAGTATGTATGAGGATTTAATTAAAGTACTGTGTGCATACCCTGTAATGGTGGATCAGGGTTGAATTGCAAATTTCAATAAATGTTTGCCTGAAGATGTATGAAGGCATTGATTTCAAAACGATTTCTTTGTGTTGAAATCAATACTCTGTATTGACAGTTGATGGTCAAAAGAAATTTGGAGATTTCATTGATGAGGGCGTTCTGTGTATTTAACTGGCTGGAATTAGTATTTCTTTGTGTAGATAAAATATAGCATATTCAAGGTGTGGAAAACTCAAGGGCCCAGGATCCCAGAGATAGAAAAGCTTCTTGTTTGATTTGAAAGAGAAGACCGCAGGTTTTAACCGCGAGACATTGGAAGAAACCCTTCGCGAAAAGTCTCTTCAGTTTTCACCAATAAGCTCACGCACTATCAGATTTGTATATGGTGTTTACATCGGAGAACGATTTTCATGATCAAAAGTGGCGCTCGAAAATGTGTCGTTTTGGAGTCGGAAACTACCATGGCGATCGTTGCTGATAACAGGAGAATCTGTTTGAGACGGATCGAGGAGCTGCAGTTATGTTCTAAAATATTATGCACACGACCAAAGATTTTCTGGATAGTTTTGCATACTGGCAGATCGATGCGACCACCTCAAATATTCTTCATAATAATAATAAAATTGATTATTCAGGTACTGCTCTAACAGAGTTCGACTTAGTATTGATGAGAGGAATCTTTATCAAAGACCATTGCTACCAAGAGAAATGAAATCCACCATCAACGATTTGTTTCTTGACGGTGCCCTTAGTGAATGCAGTTGAAGCTCCTCTCCTGATACTCCTCAATGATTGAAGGTACGACTGTCCTTGTGCTCTATGCAACTTTGAATTTTCTGTAAATCTACGAGTTTTCAAATTGATGGCAGAAGGATGACACAACGAAGTCATACGTATGTCAAACTCTTAGCGATACCGGTCTCTCTATTCATGATCTGGTAATTGAAATAATCTTTAAAAACAAAGGTGGAAACAAGATATTTGATTTCTCTCTGCAGTATTTGTTTACAGCTCCAACTCGCGGCCTTGGTGAAAAGATTGGTCACAGACTCCATTATCTCAAGCATCAATAGCTTAAAAGCTATTATATTGTCTTTACTTTAACTTTATTTTTATATTCCTGAGGACATTTTTTTTGCATGTGAAAGAGAAGAACCACCCGTGACACCCCAACATTTTTCTCTGTGTTTAAAAGAACCCATCTTGATTTGTTTGAAAGGAGATAGAGTGGGTCTAAAAGTAGTCCATATTGGGTACTCGACACCCAAAGAATCGTATCCGAGTTTGAAGGAATCCTACATTATAATTAAATGTACATGAAGTTATAAGGGTTTCTAGTTAAGAGCATTTGTTAGTATGATTTTTGTAATGAAGTTATAAGGTGGTTGTAAAGGTGTTATAAGGGGTTCACAAATTGAATTTGGTTTTATTAAGTCTTTGACCTATCCGAAATTGAATAAGGGGGTCTTAGGATCTTTGTGTGCGTCTAAGTCATTGGTTATCCTGTAGTTTTTTAGCAGCATTCATACAAGGTCATTGGTTATCCTGTAGTTTTTTAGCAGCATTCATACAAGGAACGATTGCTATTCGCATGCACAATGAGATACAAAATTGAACTTTGTGGCATCAATATACAAACAAATGGCAAGAATTGAAGAAATATTTACAATATTGCACACATTAATTAACTCAACTACACAATCTACAATTGCAATAAACAAGTGCACCCTCAACACAGTGATTACTTGTTTACAACACACAAGAAGATTAATATGTTCAAACATCAAAACAAGTTGTTGTCTAATGAGTTAAGTTTGCTTTGACACCAACAATGTGATTTTAACAAAGACAATGACATCAAGGATGAGAATGAAGACACTCAGATGATTAGTGATGAAATTCATTAACATGAAGATCAGTTAGATGAAGTCCCTATGTTAGAAAAAGTTGCAGATAAATGTGGCAAAGAAATTAGAATTGTTCGACCATGGGAATAATTACGATTTAAATGAAATCGATATGGACTAGGATATGTAAAGGATGCTAACAACATTTTTCATATTCCTAATTATTGTGAACCTGTTTGCTTTGTGAGTGGAGGTTTTTTTAATGATGATAAGAAGACAGAGCTTGATTATATTGGTAAGGAACAGGTACATGTTTGCTTTGTGAGTGGAGGTTTTTTTAATGATGATAAGAAGACAGAGCTTGATTATATTGGTAAGGAACAGGTACAGGATATTGTTGACGATGATGTTGCTACAGATATTCCAGATCATGATAATCGGTCAGATAAAGAATCCATACAGTGCAAACATTGTCATCGGTTTGGCCATGATAAGTCAAACTGTTTTGATCTTCACCCATGCAGATTTTGTGGGAAGAAAATTCACCCCTTAGTAAGGTGTCAAAAGCACAAGCGGAAACAACTTCATTTTGAACGGTTAGGGAATTGGCGTTGGCATTTGGAAGCCAATTTATTGGAGCAGTCTTATCGCCGGATTTATACACAATTACAGTCGTACTTGATTGGAGATATTTATACAGTTGATGGACATGAATGTTTTTCAAGATTTGATGATTTAGGGTATGATTGGGGCCCAGTTGATGTAGTCTTCTGAGTTGAAGATCGAGTCTTCAGACTCCGCCGAAAGACAGTTTGATGTGTTGGATCTCTTCTTAGCCATACTTGCGAATGACGGTCAAGGGAATTGGAACCACTTGTCCCTGACAGGGGGGAAATCTAGTTGAGTCAAGTTCCAAGTTTGATTTAGAGCCTGCGAACAGATGATCAAGTATGCAACCTAGTTCTTGGTATGCAATCTTGTTCCTAAACATATTGTTGTTGATATGGTTTGTGGTCAGCTTAAAACCACCAATTGAGCAGAAGACATGAAGTTCTGCTTGTTACATTTTCATATTTTTGAGCCTTGAGCTCTTGTTAGTTTATGGTCAACTTAAAACCATGCCATTTAGTAGAAGACATCAACTTATGCTAGAGATTCAGTTTGTGACCATCTTGAAACCACCAAATGAGTTTGTGGTCACCCTTAAACCACCAATTTAGTAGAAGACATCAACTTCTGCTGTTTTTTTCAGAGTTCAGAGAGCATCTTCAACCAACCCTCTGAATATTCGCTTGACACATTGTTGATTGTCAAGTAGTGGCAGTTTTTCAGGAAAGAACGAACTTATGGTTAAGGGAGGATGTTAAAACTCTAATCATAAGTTAGTTAGTTTACCTAATTGTTATACAGTTACGTGACAGTTATGGTCTTCTTATATTATATATGTACGTCTATGTACATGATTATTTGAAGCATTGATGAATATAGAGTATGCCTTTTCTGCCAGTATTTATTTATCTATGTTCATCATAGTTTCTTGATTGCTTGAGTTATTTCCATTATGTTTCTGCTATTTTCTTCATTATGAATCTAACAAAAATCACACAGTGTTTGGCCCTGGCCTCACAGTGCGTGCACCTGACCTCATCTGCACACACTCGGGAGGTTTTGAATTTGAACCCCTGATTACTTGCTGCTAGACCACACATCCTTAGGCACATGTTTTTTTAATCTTTTGGAACGTGGTCAGTAGAACAATCTAAAATTTGTTCTCTGATATCTTCGTTCGTCTATTTTGTTTTCTTGAGTGGAGTTGCATTCCCTTGTGATAAGGGCCACACAGTATTTCCCTGATCAATTTTTGTCTTTGTGTCCTAGGGTACCTAGCTACTAGCTTCCTTTTCATTCATTTCTCTTGTAATGTGTATATAGTTTCACAGAACCAGATTTTTTGATTTCTTGCACCAAACTGTTTGACAACAAAATCCTTTCATTCACTTATCTTGTAATGTGTATATAGTTTCACAGAACCAGATTTTTTTATTTCTTGCACCAAACTATTTGACAACAAAATCCTCATATTCTTTTTAGTCCCTTCTTTTTCTATTCCTTTGTTTTAGCCACCAGGTAATGGTGTCTCCTAACATAATGCTTGATTGGTTGCAAGTGAGTATGTCTGTTTATTCAGCCTTCCCGTTGGGCACTTCCCTTGTTTCCAAGGATGGTATCCAGGGTAAACTCTATATTTTGTAGGGCACAAGGCCAGGTCAACAACTCATGAATAGATCATATATAGTTTATCAACAATAGACTCACTCAAAGCATACATGTCACAAAGTGGGACTTGAACCTGCATGGGGAGGATAACAATTTTTCCTCACAACCACTCAAGATACACCCAAATGACCCATACATCATCTTCTATGGATTTTTCAATTAGTCCACAACTATATTTTTCCATCATTAATTTCTAGATCAGCTCTTGATTTCCATTTTACTGTGGTTATTAGTTGTCATGACCTCAGATATAAACCCCTTCAATTCTACATTGACAGGACCCTTTCACTTTATGCCCTCTTCAATATCTTACAACTTCCCTTACTATTTTTTCTGTTGTTGTTCCCACTCCCTCTCAGCAGTAATTTGACTGCTTAGTTTACAAAGGTATACATATATCCTACCCCTTACTTATTCGAACTTGTGACCTCCAAATAGAAAACACATGTTCTTAATAGTTAGGTCCAGTCAATCTACTGACATTACTTTGTTATCTTTATTCTTATTTGTGTTGTGTGATCCAATAAAAAAGATTGAAACTCGATATCCTCATCAAACTCTTTTTCTGGTTCATGTTTCCTTCTTCTTGTTTTGGAGAAGCTACATCAGGAGCAACTTTTGTAGCAGTAGCAACTAGGGCAACAACTACTACTTACATAGATCCTTCAAATACTCCTTAACTTTCTCAACTTGTGGGAAAGAATAATAAGTTGCAATAGCTAGAACATTCTCATAACCATTGATGATAGCATGTGGGCTAGTTGCTAATGAATTGTAACTGGTTGGCAAAGAAAAAACAGTCACAGAAGAAAAACTACCAACGAGTTTCTCCATTAAATCATCATCTTTAAGATCAAGAGCTTCGGGAATACAAGTGCCCCCTCTGCTAAACTTTATCTCGTGATTTTGTCTCAATCAAGGTTTTGAGTCCCTGTGACCATTAGGTATCTATTGCTTTTGTAGTCCATAATGCATTTTTTACATTAAAAAAATTAAGTTAAGAGATATAAGATTTCCTAAATTAAGTTCAAACCAAAGAAGGAAAAAAGTTAGGTTTACTGAAAGAAGAGAATGTTTTATTTGGGGGAGTGAAGAATAGTAGGAGAAATTTGTACTTTTATGGGTGAAGAATAGTTATAGAAATTGTCTTTTCAAGAAACAATGGAATAATTACTTTGTAAACAATCATTTTCATACAAACTAAATGATGTCTTCCAGTTTTTAATGTTTACTCATAGAATAAGTAACAATTATTATAGAAAACCATGAAAACGAAACTATCAATAGTAATTAGTTTTTAATTTCTAAAAGTTTGTTTCTTCAACTTGAGCACCCTTAAGTTATTCCTTTCACTTGTTATTTACAAATTATGATTTTCTCATGGGGAGGATGGTTTTCTAATTATCTTCACTATTTTCAAAACTCGTTGTTATCAATGGAAGATTATAAGTGTATGTTAAATTTGCCTAGGCAATATCTCTCACCATGCTAACCAAGAACTAGCCAATATAGGGCTTCAAAACCCATAAATGGCTAGAAGTGGAGTTTTTATTTGTGGATTATGGTATCAAAACCCCATACCTCATACAAGTGTAGTTGGTAGTGAAAGCCTAAAAATATATTCTATGTTTTTCTTGGTGCCATTAAAGAAAATATGACTCAATAAAGAGATAGACCATTTGATAGGGCAGTCATTACTACATGGTGCAACCCTTTAGATGAGGGTCTTTACTCAAAAGTTTGAACTAGTCATATAGCTTTCCCTACAAGTACAGGGGCCAAAATAGACATATATCTTTCTCTACAAGTACAAGGACTCTCCATACATAAATCAACCATCATAATCCTTTAGTTACATAAAGTTTCCACACAAACTAACTTACAAAACAATTTGTTTATCTTCTATGCTCTTCTTTTAGGTGTAGACTCTAGAGAGTCAATTCCTAATTCCCAATATTTCCTTGGATGTATGTCAATACTTGTTTTGGAGGCTTTTCTTTGAAACTTGTCCCTTTTGGTATTCAAAAACTTGTGAGTGCAACTATCTTAAGTCTAAGTCTCTGGTCTCGGTAGTCCAATCTATACATTCTGACAAACTCAAGACTTTGTTGTGGGCTTCCAGGATCATCACAGATCAGATTGCTAGAAACAAGAATTAGATCGTTTTATAACTACAACCATGCACAACCAAAGGACCTTCACTTAACCAAATTTCTGTAAATTTCACTTCAAGTTTGTGACAAAAGACTTCCCAATTCAACTATATATAAACTCAAAATTTAATGAAAGAATTGTTTATAGAGCATAGTATTGTACATTTTCCCCACATGCTTTTATACAATCACATTGTAACATGCAGCGGAAAACATGTGTACTATTTCATTTGATATGAACACTTGTAGGGGTTAGTAGGCCACACTAATATTTTGAACGATGCCTATGGAAGGTTTGGAACAATGTCCTTTTGTAAATGTGTAATGAGGTCTAATAAATGTAAAAGCATTTAGAGAAAGTCGATATCGAAAGATTCTGCAGCAGCGTGTAAAACTGCCAATAAAAGCTATCTACATCAGTATACTTCAAACAAATAACAACTAGATAACCTTAGAAATAACAGACTTCCTTTTTCATTGAGAATACCATAATTTATTTTCTAGTATCATGATAGCCTTTGTGCACATATCATTTATAATGTCCCAGTTTAGACCCTTGGGATGATTTGAACTTAATTATGTATGTGTTTAAATGTTTTGTATAGATAGTTTTTATTACTATGCTTTATTGACACCATGAGGTAGACATACCATGGTGATTTTGAATTTTTATAAACACTGACATTTGAAATTAATGAAATATCCATGACTGACTGACTGAGAATGAGCATCTAAAGGGTCTATTATACCATGAAAGGGGAAAGGTTAGGGGGCCTAAGGGAATGCTTGTATGCCTAGCTCCTATGTCACTTATGCCTCCTTTTCCTACCCACCTTGCCATGGATTTAACCTTGATCCGAAATCGGATCCAGAAGCCTGACAGGGCTTAAAAATGCTCAAAAATGAAAGTGCTCAGAATGCGACGAAACCAGAGCCATTGTGTCTGTCTCGTCTTCCTGATTTCGGCGGTATATTTACTTCGTCAAACGGGCTCCGTATGAGAAAGATATCACATTTTGTCCGAAAAGGCAAACAAGCAAAAAAAAGGGGGATGACTTTATAGTCCGTACAGTGCCACGTGGCATGATGATTGTACAGGCTATACATCCGTACAGCTAATGTGGCAACCCCGGGAGGCGACACGTGTCAGGCATATTTGGACGTGTGGGCAGACAGCTGGACCAATCCAGGGGTGACACGTGTCACCACTTTAAGGGTGACACGTGGCACGGATGACGTCAACAACTGACGTGGAAGGATGACAGGGCAGTACGGAAGTTGATGTGGCAGGAGACGTGGATGAACCAGCGATTGACACTTGGCATGTTCGGTTTGGTTGTTGGTGTGCCACGTGGCCCAATCATGGGCTGCCACGTGGCACCCTATGGTTGGTTTATGGCATTGTGTAAAATTTATATGGTGTGCACGGGAGTCGAACCGGCGACCTCACCTTCGGGGAGTGGACTGGCAGGACCAGGCTAACCGCCCGACCCACGAATAGTTCTTATTATGTATAGGACAAACATTGTATTTATGTTTGTTAAATGGTTGATTTGGCGGGGAAAAGGGACGGGGCTTAGCCCCAACCCTCGGCACAAAACACACCACACGACCATTCCACAGGACTGGGAGCTCTAGCCGACACGAGTGTATTCGGATAAGGGCCCCAGCCCTTTGCATTACCATACGACCATTCCATGTAACCACACCGTAGCAAGGAGCCAACGCGCGGGGGATTAACGCAACGGGGAGTTAGCGATGGGGACTAGCCCTCAGATCCTAGGCGGATCCCACAGGACCGGGCTCTACCACCAAAAAGGGGCGCGGTTACAACCGTAAGCCCGCGGTTTTATGCCGATGCCAAGGAACCAGGAGTTAGCGCGAAAAAGAGGGCCAGCGCGTGGGCACGTGGCCATATGGAGGCACATATGATCGAGTTAGGGGGGGGGCGCCGGATGAATGGGGCTAACACCCGATTTTGTTCAAAAAAATGGGTTTTCTACTATTGTTTTGGATTTTTCCAATGATTTAATGCCTATTTTTAGTTGATTTTCTCCATTTTTGGGAGATATTGGGCATTTTTGGAGCCCAAATTTTGGGAGGAAGTTGGAGATGAAAAACCAACTTCAGATCTATATAAACCAGGCCTGTTTGAGGCCATGGAGGACAGTCAAGAGTAGTCAGAGCAGATTTATGCTAAAGAGAAGCCAAGCCAAAGCCATTTTGATGTAGAGAAGATATTGAGGAGCAGACGATGTCGGGCCATTTCTGGGAGCTCCGGACGTTCCTTTTGCGTGCCATTTTCTTTGCAGGGTTCTAGAGATCTGGACGAACATGACCAGATCAGTCTTGTAGCCATTTGGCATTGCAGCGATGTACTTTTGATCTTTTGAACAGAAATAAAGAAGCCTCCCCCACAGAGACAAAGGCCTGGAGACGTAGGCAAAAGTTGTGTCGAACTCCGTTATCAATCTGCGTGTTATGGTTTTCTGTCTTTTATTTCATTTCAGATCTGCAAATGTATATATGGCTGTCATAATTCCTCTTCTTTCCTCATTCTTTCACTAAGTTTCTCAAATGGTTAATTAACGCATGCAAAATTAAAACTCAACCATAGTCATTAAAAGATCCT
>ML786630.1:129555-142545 GCA_009831015.1 Picea engelmannii
TAGCTCAATAGTAAAATCAAGCTCCCTCTCAGGAGGTAACCCTGGTAACTCGTTTGGAAAAACATCCTGAAATTCTGACAATACTGGGTACTGATCCAATGAGGGTCCCTTCCTTTCATTCACTGCTTCCACTACATAAAGTCGACACCCTTGTCTCAAGCATCGCTTAACCTTCATAGTTGATATAAAGCGTAACAACACTTTTCTTTGTACACCCTGGATCTCTATTGGTCTTCCTTCATCATCGACACAAAGCACCCTCTTGGCGAAACAATCTACCAAAGCTCGATGAGGTGCTAACCAATCCATTCCAATGATTCGGTCATATGCCCCAAGAGCAGTGACGTATACTTTCAACCTGGTAGTACACACTCCCAGGTCTACTATACAATTATTGACACTAGGTCCTACTGCTTGTTTTTCCCCCGAAGCCATCTCGACTTGTTTAAAGTCATCATGCTCGTAGGCTGCCAACCCACTCTTTTCTAATGCAGATGGTGAAATGAAACTATCTGTCACACCAGAATCAAACAAAATCTTAACATTGATATGATTTAGCGTACCTGATGAATCCACCACCGTGGATTGATGTTCGGCCTGGCGGTTATTAACCGCTGCATAAATCTGGTGGTTGCTACTTTCTCTCCCCATCGGTGCCTTTCCTTCTCTATGTACGAACCCTGATTGTAACTCTGGGCATTCGCGTTGGTAATGGGGTCCTCCGCACGCCCAACAGGTAACACGAGATTGAACCTGTGCATTGTTATGTGACTGCCTCTGAAATGAGTTCCTTCCCCTGGAACCCTTGCCCCGACTCGTTGTTCCCTGAGATGGTTATGGACCTGTCTGCACCGTTGGCGATGATCGAGATGTTGCACTTGCTACCATTGAAATCCCTGCAGCTACTGTCCTTGGCGCGACTCTGTTACCATATGGTGGTGGCCTTGAGCCCCCTCCCCTAGGAAATATCCTCGGGGCCTTTCCTACGAACCCCGGGCGATGCGGAAATGTCGGTCTTGTACCCCCGGTCAAGTTCATGTGTTCTTCCGCGTAACGCGCATTTTCCACCGCCTCCGCCACTGAATACGGTTTCCACATCCGCACCATAGCTCTTATCCTAGGGTTCAATCCATAGACGAAGCGCTCTGCCTGTCGTTGGTTGTTATCCATATACAACACATATTTGACCAGTTCCATAAACCTGATCTCATATTCTTTTACAATTCTATTTCCCTGTACTAAGGCATGAAATGCCCCTACCTGTTGTTCCTCGTAGTATGATGGTAGATATTTCCTCTGGAACCTCTCCTTGAAAAGTTCCCAAGATACTGTGCCTGGGGTAAGGTGCAGTTGTCTTTCCAGGTTTCCCCACCAGTTCAAGGCGTTGTCTCTTAACTGAAAAATGGCGATCTTTGCATTTGAGTTGGACGCATAGTCCCTTAAGGAAAAACACCTTGTCATGCCTTCCAACTATGCTTCCACGCGTTCACTGGCGTGACCCCCGACAAACTCCGAAAGTTTGATCTTCTGCAATTCCCGAGTGATGTCTTCAGGTGGAGGTCCTCCCCCTGAATCCCTTGATGCTTCTGGATTACCCGTTCCAGACGGTGGGGGTTCCACTTCAGTCCCTGTCGGTTGTCGCCCCTTTAAAGTCTCGTTAATGGCTTCCAACGCGCGCAGGATGAGGGCTAGTTCGGGCGATGGTGGTGGTGGCGCTGGTGGTGTTGGCAATGCTTGTGACGACGCTCCCCTGCCTCGACTCCCTCGAGTTTTAACCATCATGTATGCTTTGACCTGCATCCACCAAAGTTGTCAGGGTGAGTTCTAGGATGTTTCAAATTGGTGCTACTCAAACTAGAAATAGGGTTAGACGTAAGTTTTCTTTACTTGTCTGTAAACATACATTACTCCATTAGGGGATTGGCTAGGTTAGGGTTAGGATTAAGCGTCTAAGCTTGATTTCTTCGCCCCTATGAAAATAACTATTGGTTCCCTTGCCCTATAGCTACGTTAGCCTTGCGCCTCACTCGCCACTTCCTAAGCTTACTCTCCTAGTGCATATGATGCCTCCTTCCCGCTTGTCCTAGTCTAAGCCCTTTTTAACTTTTCGCTTACAACTTGATTAAAGTGACTTCCGACCTTATGTTTATTAATTTACGCTGATATGCGTACACCTATTGACAATGGGCACAATTAATGATCTTTTAAATCTTATTTAACCTTAACCCTTATCTGATGGCAATGCATTGAAGATGCTGGCATATTCTTAGTCGTCCTCCAAAATCAATGGGTCTGATTTATTGTTCATAACTTTCTCGCATTTATCAAGGCATCCGTTAACATGTTTACCTTTTTTTTCTTTTTCTTTTTTTTTAACATTTACCTAATCACATAAAAAAAAAATGCCGTAAGGTTATATAATTACCACGTTTAATGATTTAATAGGATTAAACCGCGACATCTGAATAATTATCCACAACTGCCAGCCACGTTTCGGCGTTCACCAGCGCTATGTACCTTTCGACGTTAACCAGTCGCTAGCCACTTTGCGGCTGTGCTTAGTTTATTAAAAACTAATAATCTAGACTTAACTTAATCCTAAGCTTCAAGCGCCTTAATCAACACACATACATTTTTTTTTCAAGTCACATACTGTGGTGCGTTGGCAGGGCAGACTTTGTTAAAGTGCTTGGTCCTTGGGGGAGGTCTGGGGTTCGATCCCCACGGACTCCATAAAATTTTACTTATCCCTATATTACTCAAACTTAACTAATATTTTATTAACTTTTAATAAAATTAATAAAGTTAATTAGTTTAATTAAAATAACTATATTAACTTTATTTAAACTCATTAATTAAACTTTATTAATTTCATAATTATACTTTTTTATTTTTTTATTTTTTTTTAAATAAATACGCTAGTGTAAATTTAAATTATAAAACTAAAATTTAATCAAAATAAAAAAATAATTTAATTATTCAAAAGGGCGTATTAATATTTTAAATATAATATTAAACTAAACATTAATATATATAAGAAAAACCCTTGGCATTCGTTGGCAGCCTTTAAGGTCGGGCTTCTAGCATGAGGCCCACGTGCCCGGCCTCCGGCTCTCAGTACCTACCCTAAAACCTTACACCTGTCAGTCCTTCCTCTGCCCTCTCTTGCCTCTTTCCTCTGCTCCTCCATGCCGTGACCAGCAAAGCGTTCGTGAGAATTTGCCCACTGTCTTCGACTGCGGGAGTTTCAGAGCTGATCGCCATGAGGTTGTTGTCTGTACTGTTTGTTTTAATGACTTTGTGTCGCGGGATCGGGATCGAGTGCGCCGGCTTGCTAAATGTGGCCAGGTTATCAAGCATCGCAAATAAATTTTAAAGGTGACCAAGCGATGGGTTTTTCACTATTCTCTACAGCTCTTATGGGAATACAAGCTAGAGATGCTCTTCAAAATTTGGTATTTAATGTTGATACAAATTCTGTTTTGCGTGCGGAAATGGCTAAGAAAAATCTATATGTGAAAAGAGTGTGAGACACAAACAATTTTGACTAGAGTAAACGAATGAGAACTGGTGGAGACTATACTCCTGTAGCTTACCATGCTTCTGGCACGTTTGTTAGCCCCTCCTACATCGGTCTGGGGTCCTTAGACCTATATGGATGCTTGACAGAAGGACCGCGTAGCACCTGGAGGAGTGGAGCCCCACCAGAAGTAAACCAGGCAACGGGTTATGGTCCTTGCTGTAGTCTGTAGGGTTAATTTAGGGTAAAATGTTGTTACATTTTGCTGGTTAATAATCACAGTGGTTGGACAACAGCCTCACTGCCGAAATAATTTTAGATTCAATAATGTATTCCTGTTGTAAACGTTGCTTTTTATTTCGATTTGCTATTAGATTTAACGTACTGTGATATGATGCTTGTCAATCCAAGTCCCTTGATTCCTCTACGCAGTCAAGCCCATGGTGGACTATGACTACCAGAAAATTTCTATTAATACAGTATTCGCCTTTGGCGCTCAACACAGCATTCAGTTTCTCTGTAGTCTCTGAATTCCTGGGACGTGTCGTTGTACCCTGTAGGTATTCTCATGTAGATTAACCATTACGCTGATATTCGAACTCTGGCCAATCAACTTTGAAAATGCAACCGCGGGATCTAAATAAGATAGGTGCAGCTGTAACGTTAAATGGAAATGAAACAAAATTAAATTAATGTCCACTAATGACCAGAGAAAGTCGATGGGAGTCAAGACTTCAGTCGGCACAAATAGCCAAAGTAACCGGATAGAAAACCATTAACATAACATGAATTGGCTTATTTAGGCACTGTTATGCTTCCATTCTAGTAAATATGAAACGATGTTGTGGATTTTTCATTTGGCAACAGTGCCATGGCTTCCCTAAAAGACTAATACAACAACATAAAGACAGAAAAAAACCCTGTTGTATTATGTTCCCAGTTGTGCTCAAAAGTTTGACTTGATTGAAATTCAAATAATGAGAAATTCAGACAAGGGGTGCGGCCAAAGAGCAATGCTCTAGCAAAGTCTAGGTTTTGTTTCTCCTCAAAATTTGAAGTCTACAAACTAGCTTCAGTAGATGCAGAATAAGGAAGGGGAGAATAATTATCAATTAAACCTTACTAGCTGTCATTAGACACTCGAGTTGTCAGAAAAAATCTAGGTTTTTGTCATATACATTATAGTGAGAATTTTGGTAATTAATTGAGTAGATGATACAGCGCAATACCCAGGAAATTCCTACCATAGTAAACTGCCCATTCCTTCTTGATAATTCACTGCATAAAGACATCCTACAGGCCTACATTGATTAGGTGTCATGAAGTTGTTTTATTCACCTCCAATAGCCAACTCATCATCAGTACTTGATGTGCCTTCATTCAAACTGCATAAGATATCAAGTATAGCAGCCACACATGTGACTTTCTATTCCCATAAAGAGAAGCTTTCCGGCGAACTTCCCCTTTAAGGATATGCCAAATTTGGCTGAGAAAAGTCGTTCCAGATTAGTTTTCATGCATGTATAAGCTGCTGACATAGGCTTTAATATTGATTAGAATAACCAAGTTACTAATTGGAACAAAAGCAGTCAATTAACTTTTCTCTTTGACAATATTTAGCTAAAGCAATTTGTTTTAAGGCCTTATTTGCTTGGTAGGTTTAGGTAAATTACCAATTATGAAATCCAAGGCGAATTAGGGTTTCATCTATCATGCGAAAATGGCTAAATCAGCTTATAAAGTTATCTCACATACCGATCTAGGGACAGAGAGGGCAGCACAATAATGACACATGATATTCTGCCTTTATGATTTTGTTGATAATTTCTATGATCTTTGTATTCCCTAGAATGGCGTCACTAAGTTTCAGACTCTTGGACCTGGGTGGCAGTATGATATTTATGCTTTGATATGGTAATTGCATCAATTAGATTTTGAGGCATTTAATATCCTCAAAACTGGTCAATAGCAGCCGAGCTTTATTCTTATTTTTTTTTTTAAAGGGAAAGATATGCTCATGTACATATTATTTATAATTAATAGTTAAATGGAAGCATTTTCTTTAAAATATTAAGATTACGTGTGTATGAAGTACTACAAGCTAAATGAATCTACATTGTTGAAAAAATTGTTTGAAAGGGTGAAAATTTCCAGGAATAAGAAAGTGTAGACCGTCCATAACAATCATAACTGAATTTACCATGAAAATTAAACCCTATAAAGCTTCGAAGGGCCCCATGGATGAATTTAAAATGACAGAGGCAGATATGCACACCAGCCACGCATACATTGGAAAATCAAGGCAATGGTTTTACAGAGATCAACAAAACTTGCAATTAAAAAAACACAAATCTTTTACCCAAAAAAAAAGAAAATGTTCGCATAAAAGACATTAGGGTTTGAAGTAGACAAAATGAACAAATTACATGCAAGGTTTTTGCTACTCTGTTTCTTTTTAGCAACAAGGAATTCCTGCACTTTTTACTTCATTTTAGATGTCATAAAGATTTTGTTATGATACCCAAATATTTCTGTAACAACCCTAGTAGCTTGTTTTACTTTGGTAAATTTGTAATGCATTTATTTTTATATTTGTTTTAAAATTTCTGTGTTTGGTTTGGTTTGCAGGTTAGGCGGGACTGGAGCTAGAGCTTGGAGCTGGGAACTTGGCCCATAGGCCCAGATTTTAAACTAAGATGCTCTGATACCATCTGTAATGGCCGAATTAAATAAACAACCATTTAATTTACAACATAACAGTAAAATTCAAGAAATTTCTATAATTTAGCACATTCGCCTACAAATTTATCAATTATAATAACATTTTATAAGAGATTAAAACAATGCATAATTTGAAATACTTGAACCTGATGCTAAATGCCCTATGTTTGTCCAAATGCCTTCTTGACCGCTGCTGCACTGTAAAACACTGCCCAAAACCTAGTTCCTCCCTTCCAACTAGGTAACTTCTTAGCTCCAGGATATCATACAGATATCCTGGCCCCCGTGCCCAAAACCTCCAGCAACCCTGGTGCCTGACTGATACAATCCCGCTCCCAAAACTCCACTCCTCTCTGCAAATCCAGAGCCCTCCAAATCAATCCCCCATCTCCCGTCGAATGCTCTCCCGTAAACCTCCTTTCCCTCCTTATCCTCCTTTCACTGACTTCCCCCTCCTTTACTTCCTACCTAACCCATTTATTACCTTCTTATCCTCCCGCCGTTAATGCCCCTTATCCCTCCTTTATTATTTTATCCTCATGTAGTTAATATGTTATCCATTGTTGGATACGTAACTTAATTTAACAATATAGTTTATTATCCTCATTTTATTTCTTTATCTTATTAATTAATGAGTTAATTAATACTTAAATTAATCATTGACAATCATGAATAACTAATTAATAATAATTAATTAGTTAATGTTATTTTAAGAAATGATTATGGTTTAGCTAATCTTTTAGGACAGTTATATTATTAAATTAATTATAATTTAATAATCATATACATCTATTTAAGCAGGGTCGTTACAATGGGGACTAGCCCTCGGATCCCGGGCGGATCCCACAGGAACGGGCTCTACCACCAAAAAGGGGCACAGTTACAACTGTAAGCCCACGGTTTTATGCCGATGCCAAGGAACCAGGAGTTAGCGCAAAAAAGAGGGCCAGCGCATGGGCGCGTGGCCATATGGAGGCCCATATGACCGAGTTAGGGGGCGCGCGCCGGATGAAGGGGGCTAACACCCGATTTTGTTCAAAAAAATGGGTTTTCTACTATTGTTTTGGATTTTTCCAATGATTTAATGCCTATTTTTAGTTGATTTTCTCCATTTTTGGGAGATATTGGGCATTTTTGGAGCCTAAATTTTGGGAGGAAGTTGGAGATGAACAACCAACTTCAGATCTATATAAACCAGACCTGTTTGAGGCCATGGAGGACAGTCAAGAGCAGTCAGAGCAGAGTTATGCTGAAGAGAAGCCAAGCCAAAGCCATTTTGATGCAGGGAAGATATTAAGGAGCAGATGCTGTCGGGCCATTTCTGGGAGCTCCGGATGTCCGTTTTGCGTGTCATTTTCTTTGCAGGGTTCTAGAGATCTGGACGAACATGACCAGATCAGTCTTGTAGCCATTTGACATTGAAGCGATGTACTTTTGAGATTTTGAACATAAATAAAGAAGCCTTCCCCACAGAGACGAAGGCCCGGAGACGTAGGCAAAAGTTGTGCCGAACTCCGTTATCAATATGCGTGTTATGGTTTGCTGTCTTTTATTTCATTTCAGATCTGCAAATGTATATATGGCTGTCATAATTCCTCTTCTTTCCTCATTCTTTCACTAAGTTTCTCAAATGGTTAATTAACGCATGCAAAATTAAAACTCAACCATAGTCATTAAAAGATCCTACGGATCAAACCTTCACTCTAATATAATGTTGATGTTGAGCCTAGCCTATAGTCTAATTTGAGATATGACAAGTTGACCTAACCACCTCGTAGATTTAGGTAACCACCTCCTACATCTTTGCATCTTGTCCCCTACATTCTTGGAGCTAGGAAGTGTTGGATTAGGAGTCTTTCTTGTCGTCTTTCACTCATGCCAATAGAACCAATTAGCTCAACCAATTATCACCAATGTTGTTGGCCATTTGTCGCATTCCATGTCGATAAGTGCCTAGTTCAAATCCTCATATGTTAGGCACACTAGTTTACATCGATGAATTTACTAGGGATGCCATCCATGATTGTGGGTAAGCATCCTTGGGTTTGCTCAAGAGATTATTACTTTGAAAAAAAAAACACATTGCCAAAAACTACCTTATATATATCTAATGAAACTACATTGTATTCCATGTCATCAATAAAATGCACTGATATGCCAAATTTGATGTTACATTGTTTTGTGAGTTGCAATTTAACATCCTTGTGAATGACATGTTTTTTTTTATGTGAATGGGTCTTCAATCCCAATTTTTACACCAATGCCTTAGAGATCAAAGTCTTACAACTTCATGAGTCAAACAATGTAGTGACTATTGGAATTAGGACAAAAAGTTACGATAAAAACTAGGTTTTTGCCTATATTGTCATATTTCTTGCATTTAATTATTGTTTGAGCATCTTGAATACCAACAAGTGGTATAGAGTGGTTGGTGTTTGGTTTGTGGAGGATGAAAAGGAGGCCGAGTAAGAAATCCTAGCCGCCATTTGGTTTTTTGTTTTTCGTTGGTTGTGTGGGTGGGTCGATAGTCCTAGGAGAGGGAAGTGGAGCGGATCTGCTCGTGCGCAAGAGAAAAGGAGACAAGAGGGTTCTGCTTGATTCTGCAGTGGAGCCATCGTGTGCAAGGGTAAAGGTAGCCAAGGGAACTCGGGTTGTTGGTCGAAGAAGCCGAAGTCTGCCATTGAGGGTGCTCGTCTTTTCGCACGCAGAGGAGAAAGAGAAACCGAGTCGATGGGTTTGGGGTTTCTTGTGACGTGAAAGCCATTCACGGTTTGTCGTGACACCGGTGGGTTTGCTGGTGCATTGAACGTAGAGGAAACTGGAACTGCTCGGGGGTTTGCTGTGACCGAGAGTGCTAGTTTTCAGCACGCAGAGAAGAGAGAGACCGAGTCGGGGGTTTGCTGTGAAGGTGAAAGTTATTCGCGGTTTTCCATGACACCGGCCTGGGGTTTGTTGTGAAGGTGAAAGCCATTCACGGTTTGTTGTGACACCGGTGGGTTTGCTGGTGCATTGAGCGTGGAGGAAACTGGAACTGCTCGGGGGTTTTCCGTGACCGAGGGTGCTAGTTTTCGCATAGAAGAGAGAGACCGAGTCGGGGGTTTGTTGTGAAGGTGAAAACCATTCGCGATTTTCCATGACACCGGTGGGTTTACTATTGCATTGAGCGTGGAGGAAACTGGGACGCTCTCGTTTGCTGAAGTGGAGGATAAGAAACACACCGAAAAATAATCCTTGGAAGAAGAAACTTTAGTATAAGAGTTCGAATTTGAAAGTTGTAATTTTCAAATACGAACAACTTTTATGTACGGAAAGATGTTCCAAACATTTGTTCGACACTTACCCTCAGCGTGTCCTGAACAAAGAAGTATTTGGCTCATGTTTTCTCATGTAAGTTGGAGTTGTGAGGTGTTTTGGTGTGGCACTAAGGGTTATTTTGCCTTACTAATGCTATTTAAGGAGGTCCCCACCCCCTTCATTTCACGTACCCTTGTAATTAATGGTAATGTTAAATTCTTAAAGTAAAAGTGACATTCTCTTTATCTTTCATTTTCATCATTTTACTTAAATTTTTAACGTTACCATTAATTGTTTGAGGATGTTTGAGAGTGGTTCCAACCTCATTGGATTTCATATGGAGAAAGTAGAATTTTAAGGTCTCATTCAAAATTCCGCTCAGGATTTCAAAATTGGCAAGATTGCAATGTTTCCACTGGATTCTATCATGTATGAGGTTATGGAACTGACATTTAATCAAGAGAACCAAGCCCTTTATGTACCTCGACGTTGGTGGCATTGATTGTTGAACTCTTTTGTCACGACTCAAGTAAAAATGTACCCTTCACTCAAGTATAAACTCTTATGTTGAACTCTTCTCTTTGTAGTTGTGTCAGGTGACTTAGTAGTGTATGTGCACACCAACCTCTATCTTATATACATGCAGAGAGAAGAGTGGTTGAAGGGAAAGACAAAGATGTGGGATGTGTTTCCTGATGATATGGATTTGAACAATAGCGTTGAGTTGGCATTAGCCAACTTGGATCTTAATGAACTAGTGCTAGAGTCGGTCACTTTTGATGATGGTGATCCTCTTGAGGGGTCATCCTCCAGAGTCTACATCAACAAATGCACGAATTGCATTGGAGGAGGAGGAGGAGGAGGAGGAGGAGCAGTGGTAGTGATGTCAATCTTGATGATTATGACATGGAGGACGACTGACAGTCACGACTCATGAGCTATGAGATTCTTCCATCTACGGTTCTAGTATCTACCCTATGGCTATTTTGTATTTGTCATCAACATTCTCACCTATAGTATCTGTGACTCTAACTTAGTGTCTATCTACATTGTAATACATTTTGATTTTCATGACTTAATGAGATTGAGAATGTTGCAACATATGATTCTAATTTCTTGTGTGTTCAGTGTTTGTCATTTGATCATCATTGATGTTACAATGTAGTGTATTACATATTTTGTATCATGTAAATCTTCTAGTTTCTAACAAAATATGAATCTTTATTTCTATATTTCATTTTTGTCTGTGTAATTTAAAAAAAATAATAATATATATAATTTTTTTAAATATGTGTGTGTGTGTGTGTGTGTGTGTGTGTGTGCTCGTGTCAGATACTCGTATTTCCATGTCCACACCAAATTGGTGTATAAGACCCCCTCCGCCTAGCGATTTGACTGGTAAAATCTACGAATGTATACATACCCTACCCCCATGGATTTGAATTTATGACCTCTTAGGAGGAAACGCATGTTCTTAACCATTAGTCCCACTGAGGTTATATATATAGTTTAAAGGGTGGGGAAATTTTTTATTGGAGAGATATGTATTCAATTTTTCTTTTAAAGAGGATCAAGTTTTGTGGAGGTCATCTGAAGCTTTATGTGGCCGAAGAGTCTATTTTTCTTGTGAAGATATATATATTTAAAAAAAAAAAAAATCATTTGAAAAGAGCGTGTGTAGAATTAATGGAAAAGGTGACAAATGCTAAATTCAAAGTTGAAAATTTTAATGGTAAAAATAATTTTGAATAGTGGAAACTTAAAATGTGAGATTTGTTAGTACAACAAGGTTTGCATAAGGCATGAAATGGCAAGAGGAAAAAAACCCGCATCTATGATCGATGAAGTGTGGGAAGACTTGGATGCAGAACCCCTAGCACAATTCGGTTGTGTCTTGTTGATGATTTCTTGTTTAACATTATTGGAGAAGAAACATAAGCAAACTTATGGAGCAGGATGGAAAGCCTTTATATGATGAAGTCCTTGACGAATCACATTTACTTGAAGAGGCGGCTATATAGTTTGAAAATGAGAGAAGGTACAAAAATCATAGATCATTTGAATTTGCTTAATACTCTTATATTCCAGTTGAATAATATGGATGCTAAACCCGATGACAAAGATAAGATAGTTACATTCTTATGTTCATTGCCTGAATCTTGGGATCATCTACTTACTATTGTTAAAATGTGACAACAATCAATTAAAATATGTAAAACTAAAATTTATTTATGTAAATATTTAGTGGTGTTGGTTTACGAACTAGTGGAAGTTTGTATGAATGGTGGTAATTCTTATAACTATGTAACTATGTAACAGTTCCAAGATAGATATATATCTATGAAGCTCGAGAGATGTATTTTGGGCTAGGGGTTGAACCTGATTGTAAGCCTATCTTGAATAATAGAGATATTGATACCTTGCCTCGTGGATGTTTCCTTGACACATTGGCAGGGTTTTACCACATAAATCTCCTATGTTATATCAGTTATTTATTTGTCTTTATTGACATATTTCTTGCATTTATTATTGTGTTTAGGCTCTTAAATACCAACAAGTGGTATCAGAGAAAATGTGAAAGAAGTGATTGTGAAGTCTATCAAAGCATATAGTTGTTGGTCGTTGGTTACTATCGAGGAGAATGAAGGAGAAGGAATCAGGTTGTTGGTCGAGGTATTGGTCATTCACACAAAGAAAGAACAAGGGCATTGGTAGAGTTCTGCAAGGAAGAAAGAACGAGGGTGCCACTTGAGGAGTTGTTTTTTGGAACCCTGTGGAGGAAGCAACATTTCGCTGTCGGGTTTAGTGGAAGAGACGCCCCATTTTTGGTGGAAGAGTTGCAGACAATATGAAAACCCTTGTGAAGGCCGCAAAGATTGGAAATAATGAAGGTACAAAGTTTAAAAATTGTTGATTTTAAAAGTAAAATTCCACCCATTACTTAGCCTGGTGGGTTAGCTCAAGTGGATGAGTGACGTTGTTTGCTCGAATGAGGTTGCAGGGTCGAATCCCTGGCCAGGACCTTGTTTAGGGCCTCACTTGATGTTCCCACCGGGTTAGGCCCATAATCAGGCCAAACGGTTTACCCCGTTTACCATCCACAAAATGTGGGGAAGTACTCGAGGGTTCCCTGTGTTGTATTCCCAGGAAAAAAAGAAGTCCTCCCATTACTTTTGTGGAGAAAAAATATATTTTGAAAAAGAAATGTATGTTTTTTAAAAGTTTAAGAGGGTGGGGTAAAATATTTTATTAGAGAGATATTAAAATTATATATATTCAAAAAAATGTTTACAAAGAAATATCGTCAGGCAGAGTAGGCCAAGTTCCCCCAATGTTTTGAGTTAGTTGCACACAGAAAGAGGTTTGGATCTGACAATGGATAACCCATAATGGAGGAATTTTTCATGGAGGTTTTCTTGTGTGGAGATCCATGTGCAGAGGCTCGGGTAATATAT
>ML786630.1:142554-170975 GCA_009831015.1 Picea engelmannii
TTTTTTTTTTTCAAATCCATCAAATTGAAATATATATTGAGCAATTCTAGTGGAAGTCATAAAATTATATTTTTATAGAAGTTTAAAGGTATAAGCCATTCACGGTTTGTCGTAACACCAGTGGGTTTTCTGCGACATTGAGCATGGAGGAAACTTGAACTGCTCGGGTTTTTTTTGTGACTGAGGGTGCTATTTTTCGACACATAGAGAAGAGAGAGACCGAGTTGGGGGTTTGCTACAAAGGTGAAATCCATTCGCAGTTTGTTGTGACACCGATGGGTTTGTTGATGCATTGAGGGTGGAGGAAATTGGAACGCTCTCGTTTGTTGAAGTGGAGGACCACAGAGGACACAAAAAAAGAATCCTTGGAGGAAGAAACTCTTGTGTAAGAGTTTGAATTTGGTAAAGTACATAAACCTTGTTCAAATTTGAAAAGTCCATAAACCTTGTTCGAATTTGAAAAGTCCATCAATATATATATATATATATGTGTGTGTGTGTGTGTGTGTGTGTTTAAAGGGTGGCATAAAATGTGAATGGATAAAGATATACATTCAAAAGATTGTTTAAAAAAAAAGAGGATCAAGTTTTTTGGAGGTCATTTAAAGTTTTGTGTGGTAGAAGAGTCTTTTTTTCTTGTGATGATATATATATTAAAAAAAACAATTTTTCATTTGGAGAGAGTTTGTGTGTAGAATTAATAGAAAAGGTGACAAATGTTAAATTCGAGGATGAAAAATTTAATGGTAAAAATAATTTCGAATTGTGGAAACTTAAAATGCGAGATTTATTAGTACAACAAGGGTTGTATAAGGTGTTAAATGACAAGAGGAAAAAACCTGCATCTATGACCGATGAAGAGTGGGAAGACCTAGATGCTAGATCCCTTAGCACCATTTGGTTATGTCTTGTTTAACATTATTGGAGAAGAAATGACAACAAGCTTATGGAATAAGATGAAAATCCTTTATATGACAAAGTCCTTGATGAATCATATTTACTTGAAGGGGCATTTATACAGTTTTAAAATGAGAGAAAGTATGAAAATAGCAGATCATTTGAATGTGTTTAATACTCTTATATGTCAATTGAATAGTATGAATGTTAAACCCGATGACGAGGATAAGGAAGTTACATTGTTATGTTTTGTAATGTCTCTTTCCAGGTGATCTCTCTAGGAGGACGACTTAGTAGCCTATTTTCTTCCCGTAGGTTATAATTGATAAAAAGGGAATTAATGGATTAATTATTTAATTGATTTGAAGGAGAAAGTAACATTATAAAGTGACATTGAGTAATTAAATGAAAAATGTGTGATAAAGTGACTTTAGAAGGGATATTAAATGTAAATTAAAAAGTCACTTTTATAATTTTTAATGGAGAGAAAAAAAAAGGTGAAAAGGGTATATAAGAGAGATAGGGGCACATTTCTCTCATTATTGATTATTTTTACTAAATTGACTTGGAGGAAGGTCTTGTGGATTTTTGGGATTTTGTAACAAAACCCTTGTTGAGAATTGGTTTCGGTGGTGAAATATTACACCCTAGCTGATTGGTAGGAGGAAAGATTCCTCACAGGATTTTATCGTGGGAGGAAAGATTTTAGTCTAGTAGCAGTTCACGTGGCTCGAGAAGGACTCACTCATTGTGTGGAGGGCATATTTTCTTGTGGAGGCCGAATTTCTCTTTTAACAACAAAGTTTCCTTTTGTGGAGNTCCAAATATTTTGGGAGGGGGTTTCATTCTTCTCTATGGGGGCCGAGTTCTTCTTTGGAGGTTGTATTCTCTTGGGAGGGTTGCATTCTTCTTGGTGTAGAGGTTGTATTCATTGCTCAGAGGCCATGGAGGCCCTATTCATCTTGTGGAAGAGTGTATTCTTCTTGAGAGAGGCTGATATGAACCTAAACAACTGCCAAACATATGTAATAGGGTAGATCATAATAAAATCATATCAGATCTATTGTGTTTATTTACTGTTGTGGTTATTTAATGGGGTTATTGTCATTTTGTAATCCTTTCTTTTTATAATAAATGCAATAAAGACTCTTTGGCATCAAACCCTTGTTTATTCATTGCAAAACCACATTAAGAAAACAAATCAACAAAGACATAAATATAACAATAGCAACAAGGAGTTTTTACAGTGGGGTTTGAGCATGCCGACAAAATGTTTGATAAAAGTCATAAACCAATAATAAACTTAAAACAAAAAAACAACCAGTGAAGGAGTTATTTCATGGGTACCAGAGCACTACAATGAACTATTTGATGAAACACCTGCACCAAATAATCATTAAACATAACAACATAAACAAAAATCATATCAACAATCGAAGGGGAATTTTACAGTGGTATCAAAGCTGGTATTCCTGCCAGCCTATGAGTGCATGCTTTAATGTTCCTGGGGGATAGGGATTACATTACATACAATAGGCAGAGAGGTGTTGGTAACGTATTTCATTCAGAGTCGAAGTCAGAAGCAAAGGGAAGCATGGGGGACATAAATGAACAACCAGAGAACAACATTATGAATATTATGAATGACTTGGAAAGGGGACCGAATGACTTGGTAAGGGGACAAAATGACATGGTAAAGGGGAAGCAACAGTTGGTTGAGATTCTCACCCATCTTGTGAATAATAATCAAGGGAACCAAAACAATGTAGGCAATAATGTTTCAGGAAGGACTAATGGCAACCATGGTAACAATGGGAACCACACTAAAGGGATCAACACTCATGTACCTACATAGAATTGCATTGGAACCACTAGTAGAGTGACTCCTAGACCTCATATGCCTCAATTATTGGAAGGACATCAAGTTGAAAATCAAGGGTAACAAGGACAAGGGGAAGACTTTACAAATTATTTGAGGGAGTATCAGACTCTTGGTGATGATTTTTAGGAAGCCATGTCTTTGTAGTATTTTTGTACCATCAAATATAGGAATAGGCCAAGGGATTACAAAAGGGGTTGACATAATGGAAGGTTGGGAAATTATCCATCCCTTAATTTGATGGCTCTAGCAAGTGCACTACCAGAGCTTGGGTTTAGAAGTTGCACACATACTTCCAACTCAACGCCATGATGGAGACATAAGCCATCAAGTATGCTACTTTGCATTTGGATGGAGAGGCCCGTGAATGGTGGTACCATGGGCTAGTTATGTTAGGGCATGCCAATATTACATTATACTTGGACTTCACATAGAGGCTCATGGAACGATTTGACTAGAAGGACCCAGAGTTTCACTTCAGGGAGTTGGCTCAGCTTAGGCATAGTGGGACACTAGATGCTTATATTTCATAGTTCCATAGGATTGTAGTCATGGTGACAGATGTGTCGAAACATAGGTTGATTATGATTTTCATTGAGGGACTTTTTGAACCCTAGTGTGGTTGGGTTAAGGCCTTCAAACCATCTTCTCTATAGGATGTTATCATCAGGACGTGAGACATGGAGGATGCAGTACCCAATAAATATTTTTCTTCCAAACCTTTCCTTCTTTAGAAAAACAAAGACACAAATTCCTTTAAGAAGGAATGGTCCGAGAAAGAAATAATGGATGAGGAGACACAAAGAGAATTAAGAAGGAAGAAACTATGTTTCAGTTGCAAGGAACCTTGGGAACTGGGTCACAGGTGCATGGGAAAGGGTAAGGTGCATTATATAGAGGTACTTTCAGATAGTGATGGGGAAGAGGAGGCAGGACGAGCTCAGGGTAGCGAGCATAACAGTTTAGATGATGAGAAATGACATGTGGACGATAAGGATGTTGAGAAACCATTTCTGGAGGCACTATTTCCACTCTATTAGGTGTTCCTAAATTTCACACTTTCAAAATCCATGGAGTATTACAGGGACAACATGCCAATGTCTTGGTCGATGGCGGGGAAACCCAAAATTTCATTAACTCACCTTTGGTGGCCAGGAGAGGCATTTCTACAGAAGACTTTGAGGGGTTTAGTGTTGTGGTAGTTGATGGGTATAGTATGACTTGTACACAAAGGGTTTCATGATTAGACATGACATTGGAAAACCACACCTTGACAGATGACTTCTATGTAGTTAAGTTGGCAGACACAAATGTAGTCTTGGGTGTTTAGTGGATTTAGGCTTTGAGAAAACATTATATCAACTACCAAGCCATGGAGTTGGAGTTTAGAGTGGTGGATGGTAAGAAGGTGGTTTTGAGGGGCATGTCCAATGGTGCTCCTAGGATTGTTTCATACAAGTGGATGGAGGGAATTTTCAGGTATGTAGATGTAGATTACGCAATACAATGTTTGATTACTACTCAAAAACCTTTAGACAAAAGCCAACAATATCATGTAGGCATCCAATCATTGTTGATCAAACATGACTGGTCTTTGGAGAGATACCTCTAGGGAGATCTCCTCACAAAGGTTTTGAGCACACCATTGAGCTAGAAGAACGGGCCATATCTATGATCACCACTCCATACAAGCATCCAAAGGAGTTTAAAGATGAGATAGAAAAGGTGATAAAGGAGTTGTTGCATCTAGGACATATCAGGCCTAGCTCCAATTGTTAAGCCCTAAATGGTGGCACATCACCCCTTAATTGGAGAATATTACATTATTATTGTTATTTTATTTATGTCGGCTTGGTTCCATTAGTTGTAATTGTACCTCCTAGTCTCCTATATATACCAACTATACCTTTTCATTTGGAATCATCTTGTATTTGTAAATTTATGTGGTGTATAAGGAGGTTTCCCCCTCGAAGAGGCTTATTATCTGAAATTGTCTCTTTGTCAAGGCACCGAGTACTTATTCTGAGGTTTTTTAGGCTATTTTGATATTTGGTTCTTAACATTTGGTATCATAGCTCAAGGTCTTGGGGTTTCATTGATGCATTTGAGACACCTTGGAATTTTTTCTATAATTGTTTTCCATGAAATTTTAGAAGGAACCCCTTGGAGTATATTTAACAAATGGATCAAGGTACGTGGGGTTCAAATTTCAACTTCAAAGGCCTTATACTTTCAAAGATATAGCCTGTGCAAGATAGGGTTTTGGAATCATCCTGGATTTAGTCATCGCGGAATTTTTACTATAATATTTTTCTTTGATGTTTCAAACGCTGAAACCCAAAGTCTATTCATAGAAATTATCAAGGTATATGTGATAAAAATTTCAGCTTCTGGGTCATCCTACTTTTGTAGATACACCATGTGTAAGATAGGGTAGTTGACTAGTCATATTAACTAGTATCAAACAAGTGTTTTGGGTAAAGTAGTGATATCTTCTTTAGTGAGTATCCAAAGTAAGTGAGACTGGCTACATTGGACATTGGACATTCTGGAGTATTTCTAGTGAAAGTTTTGAAATCAAATATCAGATATTGTGCTCTTGGCACGCTTTACAAGTATGCTCTCTTGGAAGGGACAAAAATCAGAAAGGTGTAGGGATGTTACCATAACTTCCACTTGGAACATCCAATTTTGATCAGACCAGTGGCATTGCAGAGAAGACGTATCATAGAACTACATAACGAAGTTTTTAGACCCATAAGGGCCAAAATTTTGGAGATACACCAAAAGAAATATCGTCTAGCTGAACCACTTCGAAATCAAGATTTAAAAGTGATACTTGGCCAACATGCCACCAAAAAAGGAAAATTATACACAAAATAAGCCTTCAGACATTCCTACTTGGACTCTTGATGAAGGTGAAGAAATGCGCAGGGACATAAATGATTTACAAAATAAGACAGTAACAAAAGATGAACTACAAGGGATGATGGATTCAACTGAAGCTAAGTTGGAAGCAATAATGGATACTAAGATGGATGGTTTAAAAAGGGAGACCATGGAAGGATTGAAAAATTTACTAATAAAGAGGCCACCTGCAAGTGAAAATGTATCCCATGAAATTCATGATGAGGACACAAGGAAGATGAATAAACACTAGAGAAACTCCAACTTTGGGTTCAAGACCAACCACTTTCCTAAGATCAATATGTGGAATTTTGATGGCAAGGATCCAATCACATGGATACTTCAGATGGAGCAGCTCTTTGATCTACATGATGTGCCACAGACACAAAAGGTACAAATTTCTTCTTTATATTTAGAACCCAGTCAATTTGTGTGGTATCGATGGATTTGTTCTCGTAAATCACTTGTCACTTGGAGAATTTTACGGAAGAAATGATATCAAACTACGAGGATACAAGGAAAAATACCTTATTTATCCAATTGATAAATCTCAAGCAAAAGGGTTTAGTTGCGGATCACATTGAGAACTTCCAAATATTGAATATAAAGGTAACATATATTCCAGATGAGCACTTGATTGATGTATTCAGAGGAACTTTAAAGGATAACATTCAAAACGAGGTTCTCCTTTGGGAACCTAAATCATTGGAGAACGCATTCAGGGTGGCAAGAAATGTTGAAAGTAAAAATATGGCTATGGCTACTAGAAGGACCACTCCTAACATATATCGAGAGAATAATGTTCCTTCTTCTAAAACACCTCAACCTACAAGGTTGACACCTCAACAATTGGAGGAAAGAAAATAAAAAGGTTTATGTTTTAATTGTGACAACAAGTATAATGAGGAACATAAGTGTGGTGATAAGAAATTATTCTACATAGATTGTGAAGAGGAAGAAGAACAAGAACCATCTCAAGATGAAAACATAGAAGAGATTTCTTCTGAAGAGTTGACTCCCACGATATCATGTAATGCATTGGCTAGAATTAACACTCCTCAAACCCTCAAGATTGAAGGATATATCAAAAGGAAAAAGTTAATAGTCCTAATTGATTCAAGTAGTACTCATAATTTCATTCACTATAAATTTTATCCAAAGCTCTCAATTGTTTTATATATCTAGCGCCAAAGTTTCAAGTAATGATTGCAAATGGAGGAACTATCAATTTCTCAGGAAAAATCCATAAGATAAATCTTACTATGGGGGGATATGTAATGAATATTCCAATGATTTCTATACCCATGGGTGGTGTTGATGTCGTACTAGGAGTCCAATGGTTACAATCATTGGGAACCATGCATTTTAATTTTCAGGAACTTTTCATGAAATTTTCATTGGAAGGAAAGGAAATTGAGTTAAGGGATATCACAAGGAAACCCAGTAATAAGCTCTAATGGCATGGAAAAATCATTTAAAAAGGGGCATCAGGGTGTAATTGTACAACTATGATCACTAGATGTTCAAACATCTAAGCCATCTATTCCTCGAGATCTCTAAGGGATCATTGATAAGCATTCCAAAGTATTTGAAGATATTCCCATATGTCTTCCACCCACTTGAAATCATGATCATGTTTTTCACCTAATTCCTAGGAGTGTTCCTCCTAACATCAAGACTTACAGATACCCTTATGCCCAGAAGGATGAAATTGTGTGTATCGTTGAAGAGATGTTAGAAGTTGACATTATTAGAGTTAGCCAAAGTTCTTACTCTGCACCGATGGTTATGGTACTCAAGAAAGAGGGCTCATGGTGTATGTGTCCAGATTATAGAGAGCTCAACAAGATCACTATTAAAGATAAGTTTCCCATTCCCATCATTGATGAATTGTTAGATGAACTACATGGAGAAATATACTTCACAAAGTTGGGTCTTCGTTCAGGGTATCATCAAATTAGAATGAAGGAAGCAGATATCCCAAAATCAACATTCTGAACTCATGAAGGCCATTATGAATTTTTGGTCACGCCTTTTGGCCATACGAATGCACCTTCCACATTCCAAAGGTTGATGAATTCCATTTTCAAGCCCTTCCTTCGAAAATATGTGTTAGTATTTTTTGATGATATACTAATCTATAGTAAGTCCTGGGAAGATCATGTTCGACATGTTGACAAGGTGCTACAACTACTAAAGGAGAAACAACTATATGCCAAACCATCCAAAGTTTATTTGGGGTGAAGGAGGTAGAGTATTTGGTTCATATTTTATCTCATGAAGGTGTTAAGGTATACCCTAACAAGATTAAGGTCATGATGGACTGGACGATTCCCAAAACATTGAAGAATCTTAGAGGATTTTTGGGTTTGACAGGTTACTACCGCAAGTTTGTTCGGAACTATGGAAGAATAAAAACACCTTTAACAAAATCAACTAAGAAGGATGCATTTTCATGGACTCTAGAGGAAAATAAATATTTTGAATAACTTAAAGAGGTGATGTGCAAAGCTCTTGTCTTGACCACACCAGAATTCACGAAAACCTTTATTGTGGAATGTGATACCTCGGGAAATGGAATTGATGTTGTTCTAATGGAAGAAGGAAGGCATGTTTCTTTTGAAAGTCGATCACTCAAGGGAAAGGACTTACACAAACCCATTTATTAGAAGGAAATTATGGAAATACTACATGCATTGAAGAAATGGTGCCCTTACCTAATAGGTAGGCAATTCAAGGTCAAAACATATCATGATAGTCTTAAATATTTCTCGGAACAAAGACCATCTTCAAAATACCAACAAAAATGGGTTACGAAGATGTTGGGTTATTATTTTGAAATCATCTACAAAAAAGGGAAGGAAAATGTTGTGGCAGATGCACTTTCAAGAAAGGATGAAGATGTTCAGGACTTTCTCTGTGCTATCACGATCATCCAACCTGATTGGATAATAAAAGAGAGGGATGAATGGAAGAATGACGAAAACGTGTGGACTCTAATTCAAATGTTGCAACATGATTCCAATGCATCAGATACATTTACATGGAAAAATGATTCACTATGGTACAAATACCGCTTATATTTATGTAATAACCCCCAACTCAAACAAAAGGTATTCTTGGAATTGCACACCTCTTCGGTAGGAGGGCACTCATGATTTTTGAAAACCTACCATAGGGTCAAGAAGGATGTTTTTGGGGATGGCCTTAAAACTGATGTTCAAAGGTTTGTTGCAGAATGTTTGGTTTGACAAAAAAATAAGGTTGAAACAATTAAGACCCCAGGTCTTTTACAACCATTAGCCATCCCAAGTCAGCAATGGGAGGAGGTTTCCATGGATTTCATCACAGTGTTATCGAAGTCTGAAGGAAAGAGTGTCATCCTGGTGATTATTGATAGACTGACCAAGTACACACACTTTTGTGCACTCCCTCATCTTTTCAAAGCCAACACAGTTGCCACTGCATTCATGGAGATAGTTCAAAAGCTACATGGAAGCCCAAAGATGATTGTAAGTGACAGTGATCCCATCTTCACTAGACATTTTTGGACAAAATTATTTTCTTGTTTGGGTACTCAATTGTCTCATAGCTCATCTTATCATCCTCAATCTGATGGACAAATCGAGATAGTGAACAAATGTCTGGAAGGCTACCTTCGTTGTTTTGTCTCTGATAAACAAACACAATGGTTCAAGTGGTTACCCTTGGCATAATGGTGGTATAACACTTCCTTTTGTAGTGAAACAAAAATGACACCATTTATGGCACTATATGGATATCACCCACCTTCCATCACATCTTCTCTAAAAGAAAAATCTAAGGTTCAAGCAGTGGAAGATCACATCGAGCATCAACAACAAGTTCTCCAAATCTTAAATGAAAGCCTGACCATGGCACAAAATATCATGAAACAACATGAAGATCAACATCGTAGTGAAATAAGATTTGAAGTAGGGGATTGGGTATTTTTAAGACTACAACCATACAAACAGATGTCCTTCAAGCAAGCTAAGAAGGATAATAAATTATCACCAAAGTACTATGGCCCTTGTAATGCATTACAAATTATTGGTACTATGGCATATAAATTTGAGTTGCTTGCATCTTTGCGAGTACACCCAGTTTTCCATGTTTCATGCTTAAAGAAGGTTATAGGTGACAAGATCCCAGTTCAAACAATAAAAATCATATTGGAGCCTAAAGCTATCATTGACACAAGAATTCGCCAGTTGAGGTATAAATCTATTTCAGAGTCATTAAGTGGAGGAAACTACCTACTGAAGATTCCACTTGGGAAGATGAGTCTTTTATTTAGAAGCATCCAGAATTACTCAAGTTTTGCAGACAACACTTGTCTGAGGGGGAGGGTCATGTTAATCCCTAAATAGTGGCACATTACCCCTTAATTGGGGCACATTAAATTAGTATTGTTATTTTATTTATGTCGGCTTGGGTCCATTAGTTATAATTGTACATTCTAGTCTCCCATATATACCAAGGAGACATTTTCATTTGGAATCACCTTGTATTTGTAAATTTATGTGGTGTATAAGGAGGTTTCCCCCTCGAAGAGGCTTATTATCTTGAAATTCTCTCTTTGTCAAGGCATTGAGTACTTATTCTGAGGTTTTTTAGGATATTTTGATATTTGGTTCTTAACACCAGCCCACTCGCTTCATCAATGGTCTTGGTTAAGAAAAAGGATGGTACTATGAGGATGTGCATTGATTATCGGGCCCTGAATAAGAATACCATTAAAAACATGTATCATGTTCCCAGGATCGATGAGTTTTTGGATGAGTTGCATGGGGAAATATACTTTTCGAAGATTGATCTTCGATCGGGCTATCATCAAATCAAGGTCAGGGAGAAAGATGTAAACAAGATTGATTCCAGGTGTCATTATGGGTACTATGAGTTTTTTTTCATGCCATTTGGGTTGACTAACACACCTTCCACTTTTTAGTCATGCATGAAACACATCTTCAACAAGTAGTTGCGGAAGTTCCTATTAGTGTTCTTTGATGACCTCCTTATTTACAACAAGACATGGGAGGACCACTTGAGACCTTTGGATGAGATATTGGGAATTATGGGGGAGCATTCATTGTATGCCAAGGCATCAAAGTGTGAGTTCGGCATGAAAAATATTCTCTACTTGGGCCATGTGATCAATGCAGGGTGTACAGGTACATCAGGAGAAGATCCATGCCATATTGTATTGGCCCACACCTAGTTCCCTTACAGAGTTGCGAGGATTATTTGGATTATGTAGCTACTACATCAGTTTTTTTAATGTATTTTCATAGTTGGGTGCACCATTCACATATCTTACAAAGAAAGGGGCATTCAGGTGGACAAAGGAGTCTCATTAGGCATTTGACATGCTCAAGGAGGTGATGAGCACTTGGCCAGTAATGGTGCTTCACGATTTCACTCAACCCTTTGTACTTGAGTGTGATGTACCTGTTATATAGAGTCATTTGTTTTCTTATAGAGTCATGTTCCCCTTGAGTTCCCAAATCTGGTGAGAAACATGCTATGATACCATTGTAATGTTCCCAAGTGAGTTTGCTTGGAACATTTGAAGTTTTTTGTTTTCTGGTTGTGGTATTTTGTCAAACAGTTTGCGATTTATCTTCTAAAATTTGCACTAGGGTTTACTCTTATAGTTTTACAAAAAATAATTGATTTATATGAAGAAGCAACAATTAAACAACAAGATACAAAGAGAGTAATGAAAGGAAATGGCCACAATATTTCAGATATGTATTTTATTTAAATATATAAGTTTACCTCCATATAAGAGATGAATAGATCTAGAATAGATACAAAAGAATAATAGTTGTGGCTAATAGCACCTCCAATATACCATAGACAGAAGAGATATAGGCTTCCTTGATCCTTCAATAGCTGCGTGCAGAACATATACATAATCCAACTGTTGAGTTTCCTAGTTGAGTTTCTCCCCTCTCTGGTTGAGAACTCCCAAAGAAATTTGACCACTCTGAATCTATCCTCCAAACTATGAGAAATGGATATAAATCTATGGATTTGATGAAGACCAAAAAATATGAGAAGAAACCCCAGCTATAGATGATAAATATGACCCCAAAACACAAGATCTCTCATCACAAATGCGCCCTCCTTCAGTAAATTGACCCGGGTACAATAATAAATAAATATGCAGAGAAAACTCTTCCATAACTGATGCGAAAAGACACCCAGATGATGACAAAGACATCTGATGTGAAATCTCCCCCATATCTAGTCTCCTAAATCCCCAACGATCTCTTCTTTCATGGACATTGTGCCCTAGCTTTGCAAAAAGACCCCAAACTTGCACTTTGCTTCCACAATCTTCTTCTGAATCTGATCTGAAACTGAATTAGAATGTTGAGGGTGGGATATTTCACCACCTTGGCCAAGCTTGGATCAGGAAAGGTATAATATGTCACCACTTTGTTGATATGTATGGTTTATTCAGTCAAAACCCTCAAAACCCCAAGTACCTTGAGTTTTCTAGCCAAGAAGCCAGACATCAAAATATCAATCAACATAATGAGAGAATAGAAGCCCCTATCTCCCTTTTATACCCCCTTTCTCCTTTCTTCCATTCAAGTGACTTTTAATTCATCTTTAATATTTTTTATTAAAATCACTTTATTAATTTAATGACCCTTTTTACTCAAAAAAGTGATTAATTCTCCCTTATAGCTTCTCCTACCATTGGAATTCACTTTTAATCATCCTATCCTGTAGATATTTGCATTATGGTTCCAAAGAGATATTACACTAAGGTTTTCCTCCAAGAAACAAGCTCCAAACAACACCTTCAATGTAATTAATTAAAATATTCTCAAAAGTAACCCAAAATTACGGAAATCGTTGGAATCAAAGGAAACCAAGGACAAGTTGTGCGGAATGGATCTTGATGATGAAATGTGATGAATAATGTAAGTTGGGCCCCATAAGACTCCTCAAAACTTCTTGAGCTCACTATCACCCCAAATTGACTACAACGGTAGGAATCTCAAACTACAACATATGGGAATCCAAAAATGGGGACATTACAATCCACCTTGCTTGAATATTGCTTGTCCTCAAGCAATAGCTGAATCAAACTGTGTATGATCCCAAGGTCCCATATCCACCCATGTTGCATGAATTATTCTTCCCTCAAAACATGGTCCCTCAAATTACTTGCCACACATGCCCCTAGAATGCTCCTGATGAGTAGAACAATCATGTGCAGTAGGTCCTTAGTCAACTCCTCGGGAAAATGAACCAATTTGATCTCAACTCCATCAACCCCTAAATTTCCAGTCACTCTAATCCTTGTATCCCAAACCAAGATGTGAACTGCATGCTCTATAAAGTATAGACCTGTAGGATATCAACACAAAGAGTCTCCTAAAGATATCCAATCAATAGAGCAAGTAAATATAATATCCATCCCTCAAGGAATCTCTCACCTAGACCAGTCTCCAAACTACCACCTCCAATAGTATCTTAATCCATTGCTAACCAAGAAGATGATATATCCATGTACCTGATCCTCAACCAAGGAGACCCATCCTGACACACAACATCCTCATCTCCATCTGTGCTCAAATCCCCCCAACAATGGAAGGAATCAATCATGAGTGTCCCAAAACCTCCCATGCACTTTGGAAGTGAACCAAAACCTGCATCAAATAACTCTGATTGTGCCATACCACATATCTTAGTTCTTGGTGAACTGTAAACCTCCAGTCAAAGTGTATTGATAGCTATGATGTCTTGTCCATGATCACTAAAATAGGCCTCCCTACCAATAATCCATATTATTTTTGAAATGAAATGAAAGCAAATATATTACAATGAAATACACATAAAATTTTCCAAAAAAAGAAAAATACAACAATACATGATTTTTGTTATTGAAAGAAATGTACAGAGATTGTAAAAATATAGTGTGCAAGACTTGCTAGAACGGTGGAAACTTTATCTCTGAGAAGAGATGTGATGACTATGCTCATTCACAAGAAGATCATTACAATGAGGCTCTGAAGACATTTTTATGATAAACATGAATGCCAAAACCCTAGACATTTGAAAACCTAACACTCAGAGATGAAGCACCAAAATTCATGTGGGCCATGTTGGGGTAAGTTAGTACATTAACTTCCAAGGGTCGTAACTTTTTCATATGATCTCCGTTTTAGGCGTGTAATAGCCCATTGAAAAGGTCTTTTCGAGAATTACAGATTATGCCATCAAACTTTGACTGTATCTACAGTTTGACTATGGAAAGCCAAGAAAACATTGTTTAGAGCCCCAAAACAACCCTGGAAGTACATAAAGATGTACTGACATGAAAACTTCCAAAATAAGCCAATTGGATTAGGTGGGAGGCCACCAATATCCACCTGGATTATTTGTAGGGATTCAGGATAGCCCTGTAAGTGAAGAACCCATAATTACAAAGAAATGTCCCCATTACAGAGAAACCTGTTGAACTAAAAACTGTCCAGATGAGCCCGTTGGAATTTGGAACAGGTGGGTGGCCACCAATATCCATCTAGATCAATCCTACCCCCTTAGAAAGCAATGATATCCATTCCGTTGAGTTCCCGAGGAAGAGGGGAAATAAGTTTTTGAATTTGAATCTTGGTGAGTTGTGTGCCTTGTTGGAGAAGTTGTGCTACTTGTCTGGGAAGACTCTCATGAACCTGTTATTGGCGAGGTTGAATATATTCCACCAACGTGTTGTCTATGGGATTGATGGGGAATTGTGTAGGCACCATCGTAGGTGAAGAAACAATATATGCAATCTGCTTCTGCTAGATAGAAGGTGTTGAGGCTCTAGTGGTTGTAGTGGTCTTCTGTGCATCCTTTGAATAGACTGTGAAGAGGATGAATTTTGTAGTATGATAGATTACATTGTGACACTGTTTTGGTGGACCAATAGTTAGATCTACCTCTGGTATCCTGTAGAGATTATCCCCCAAAGTAATAATGACACTAGAGGGTTGAGACTCATAAAAAACATGACGTTTCCACATATATGGTTGTCCCAAAAAAACATCATAGACATCAAGGGGGGAAACATCACACACTACCTCATCCTTGAAGGGATGGATGCCATACGACAAGCGACATTGATGGCTGACACATATATCTCATCCCTAGTGAAGCCACCCGATGTTGTACGGCTACGGGTATGGTTTTGTCGACAACCCAAACTATTTGAAGACCTCAGCTAAGATGAGGTTCTTCTAGATGTCACTATCAACAATGAAATGTAACGAGGTCCCCTTCACCCACATATTTGAATGGAAGAGGTGCTCCCCCTCTTCAGGATCTACTAGTTCTTCTAGTTGAATTGTTGCGGTCACGACAATAGCAATGGGGTCTGCGTCGATGATCTGTTTGTTTTCAATATTTTCTGGATCAGATTTTGAATCAGGGTTCGACTCCTTGTCTTTGACCTCAACCACCAATGATTTTTTCGAGTGACATTCATTGGTGTTGCGCTAGGGGATTTTTTGGAAGTCACACCACTTCCCAATGTCATTCTTCGTCTTTCCTTTACCCTTATTTTCCAATGTATTGGACTGGTTGTCTGGAGGCAGTTTGTTAGGGATGTCTTTACCATGATTTGGTTGTTGCATATTTGCATACCCAAACTCCCATTTGTTCTGATGCCTAAATTTCTTCTCAATTTTGACAACATATCGATAGGCAACTCCCAATGATGAGATGTTTAGGAAATCTATTTTGGTTTGGATGTACCTATGCAAATCCCCATGGTATTCCAGAACCAGATGCTACTCAGATTCTTTGATACCTAGCTTGGTGCACAAGGTATAGAAAGTATTTGTGAACTTCAACACTTTTTTTCTCTTCTCTTTCCGCAGTGTGGTCCATCTCATGTATTGGTCTTCATAGTTATCAACAAGGTAGTATTGTTTCTTGACCGCATCCACAAAAAAATACCAAGTGGGATTGGACCCATATATTCTAGATTTATTTGTGGAAATTTTCTCCCAGTAAGTTTCCCACTAATGTTTGGCATGGGGGAGAGCCTCGAGGAGTGCGAAGGTGATCTTTTCCCTGTCGGAAAAATTGTGAAAAGAGAAATAAACTTCTAGTAGATTTAACCATTTTTTTAAGGAAACCGCATATATCTAACCTTCAAATACGGGAATATCAAAATTAACTTGTACCTTGAAGGGAGAGTTTCCTCCAAAGTGGCTGTTGAAGAAGAAGATGCACTTGTTGCTATCGACAGGCATTGAAGGATGTGGGAAAAATTCTCCATCTTTTTGTCCCCCTGTCGCGCGAGAGCTTGCTCAAGCAACATGTTAATAGAATATTCTTCTCCGACGTTTTTATTTTCTACCGCCATAGAGGGTTTCTTGGGCATGTGAGACCCAACTTTCTATACTTGAACCTCGTCGGGGGCATGCATTGAAAAATGATCAAGAGAAACCTGCTCTGATACCACTGATCTGGATTATTTTCAGAACAAAATGAAAGAAGAGATATTACAATGAAATACACATAAAAATGACCAGAAACAAAGAAGTACAACAATACATGATTTATATTAATGAAAGAAAAGTACAGAGACTGGAAAAATATACAGTGCAAGACTCACTAGAATGGTGGCAGCTTTATCTCTGAGAAGAGATGTGACAGCTATGCTCATTCGCAAGAAGATCATTACAATGAGGCTCTGAAGGAATTTTTATGATAAAAATGAATGCCAAAACCATAGACATCCAAAAACCTAACCCTAGGAGATGAAGCACCAAAAGTCATGTGGGCCCTGTTGGGGTAAGTTAGTACATTAACTTCCTATGGTCATAACTTTTGCATACGATCTTCGTTTTAGGAGCGTGATAGCCCGTTGGAAAGTTCTTTTCGATCAATACGCATTATGCCTTCAAAATCTGACTCCATATACAATTTGACTATGGAAATCCAAGAAAACATTGTTTAGAGCCCTAAAACGGCCTTGTAAGTACAAAAATATGTACGAACATGAAAAATTCCAAAATAAGCTAGTTGGAATAGGTGGGTGGCCACCAATATACATATGGATGATGCGTAGGGATTCAAAATAGCCCCTTAAGTGGAGAACCCACGATTACAAAGAAATGTCCCCATTACAGGGAAACATGCTGAACTGAAAACTACCCAGATGAGCCAGTTGGAATTTGGAATAGGTGGGTGTCCACCAATATCCTCTTGGATTAGCCAACCCACACTACTTCTTGCGGTGTCCCATACTCTGAAAATATCCCTATGATGTTAGCCCTACTATATAACTCTAGTACACCAGGGTAGAGAGATGTTATCATACTCTCCCAACTCTGTCCTAAAATGAGGGTGGCTAAGGAATCATGCCCTGACTCGTGATGATGACATACCAAGAATGCCCTGATACGCCTCATGACTTCACCCTCTAGATCCTCCTAGGTTAATCTCTCTCTGATCTATTGGTGGGTCCTGAAATGTCCAATTTGTCCGACCATAGGTACATCATGTATGGTCCTCAATATCTTTGCCGTTGCATGTTGTGACCATACATCCTTCCAACTGACCTCATAGTCCTCATCGGAATCATCCATCCTACTATGCTCCCCATCCTCATCCGAATGAGACTATGAACCTATATAAACCTATGAAATATCCTCTATTCAACGGCTGAGGATACTCTCCATCATTCCTAAGGCCTCATTTGACAGTCTCATGTGAACCTCCCCTATCCTGCTGCATGTAATGGAGTATCCCTTGTCAGGAGGTCTTTGTATAATAACTTTCCATGTCCCATTCAAATTTCTATATTCCTCAATGTTTTTGTATATAATGAAAGTATTAGGGAAGGCTAACAAAAATACCTGCAATTGTATGTAGGACTGGGAAGTATCATATGCGTTGGTAAATCCAAAAGTCTTGACCAAAAACTCATCCACCGACATCCAAGGTGAATAGTCACATGAAATCCACAATAATATCATGTCATTGTGTACAATGGTAGGTAAATCTACATATTGATGGTCAATCACACTCCCTCTATCATCATTGTTGGCCCTTGACCAAGTTTTGAGGAAACATTAGTCGGGTTTGACCATCTTTTTGGACTTTGACGAAGTGATCGAAGATGGAGCGCCCAGACAGAGCTGAGATTGCGGGATCTCACTTTATTTGTGGACCCAACAAGGGGTTCATTAGGGTTTTTGTATTAGGTTTTATGGGATGTATGCCCATGGGTTTACCCATGATTACGCCTTTTTGTAAGTGAATGTAAAAGTATAAATAAGTAAATATTGTAAGTTAGAAGTAGATCAAAAATAAGAATGTAATTGGCTAAGCGCAAGAGGCAAGTAGTTATGAGTTTCTTTGTGCAACACAACATGTATGTAAGGCTCTATGCTTGACAGAGAAGTTGGCTCTGTGCCTTGACCTGATTTTGGGAAGGTGGATCTGGGGCTTAGTGTGCATATCACTTGTCCGGTGTGAAGCTTGGCTCTGTGGCTTAGTGCACAAGAGCAGACGGATGTAGGATATTGAAGCCTAATAAGAAGGAGAAGTAGTTGGTGGGTGTAGCCCCACACTAGGGTGAATCACGTATATAATCATCTGTTGATGGTTTTCTTTGTGCTATGATGTTTATGCTGTGAATATGCTTAGTGCATTGATTGTTATATATGATAGATAGATCTATGAATGCTTAGTGGTGTACTTATGTTGAATGTGCTAGATCTAACTTATGATGCTAAGTGCAATGTGTATTTTGTCATTATTACTGCGTCGATCTATCCTTAGGGTTTGTTCTACGATGTGAATAAGTTGATAAGCTAATGCATGTTATCTTCTAAGTACTTTGCAAAGTGTGGTAATCACGGATATGTGTCTCAACTTGGTTACAGACACCTGAGTCATGTAACCCCCCTGCCTCTACCTCGGGTGAGACTTCGCCTGCTTCGTAGGTGTTTCCGAAAGGGTCAGTAGTTAGGGTTTTTTGGTGCATTGTTGAAGCGTTGAACCCCGGGTCTGCCCTTGTTCCAACAAATGGATCCATTGTCGGGACTTGAAACTGTGATTGTTGGGAATTGAATTAAATAAAATAGAAGCTATGTGCGTAGATCTGTTGTTGTAGTGCACAATACTCTACTTGAATTGTGAAGCTCTGTGCTAAGAAAGACACCCAGTCTGAAGAAAAGAGGTAAGATCTTGAAAGAGGTAAAGATTTGTGCTTTGAAAGAGTAAGATAAGTAGAAATTTTTGTTTCAAAAGTATGAATCTAGGTATGTTTGATATATTTTTTCCTAGTCTAAAAGCTAGGGCGCGGTTAGAATAAAAAAATGATTTGGATAAATTTGATAGAAATAAAGAAATATATGTTATTCCTATGCATAGAAATATTTTTTGGACTAATGAATGGATGGAGGAACCTAGAAAGAATTTTTGTAGATTGCAGGTCCAACACTGTGATCCGAGTGCATAGTACAGGAGAAGTTGGGGAACTCACAAGAGAAAGAGAGGATTGACACTATGTTATAACTGCAAAAGACAGGGACATCTTCCTAAGGAATGCCTTGGTACAGGTCCTATTTGACTTTGTTGTAAAATTGTTGGTCATGAGGTTTAGGATTGTCCAAAGATGATTGCTAAAGTTGAACAAATGAACATGAGTCAAGAGAATAAGAGCATGTTAGATTCAGAAAGAGAAAGAGGCAGAGAAAGTTCAGACTACATTAGTACAATTAAAAGAAGCAATGAATGATCACAAAGATGTCAGTTTACCAGAGATCATGAAAGAAAAACAACACATAGATATAAGAATAGGAGACTTCGACATAGACAGTGTCTTGGATGAGGAAAGACAAGTGAATGTTATGACAGAAAGCACTTGGGAAATTTTGGGAAATCCTACTATGGTACCTTCACTAGGAAGGATAGGCTTGTTTAAAGGAAAGATTATAACCCTATGTGGAAGAGTTACTAATGTACCTGTTATCATCCATGGAACATCGACTTAAGAGGAATTTGAAATCATTACGTTTGTTGAGAACAATGCCCCTTTCTCCCTTTTGTTAGGAAAGACTTGGATTGAGAAGGATCAGATCAGAAGGAAAGAAGAGGAAGAAGCTACAGAAAAGAAAAATAAAGAGCTAAGGGATTTCATAGCTAGGAAAATAGATCGACTGATAGAAGAACGAGAAGTTAAGTCGAAGCAACATAAGGCAATAGAATTAGCTATCAAGGTTGAACGAGAACAAGAAGGTTTGAAGGACCTATCCATGCAAGAAGAAAGTATATCCACCCAGGAAGTGATAAGAGAAGAGGTATTAACTTCGAACCCTTTGAGAGCACATAAGTAGCGCAAAGTCACCTCGATAGGAGAAGATACAAATAAAAACAAAAAGAGAAATCCAGAAACAGTTAGAGAGACTCAGATCCCAGGAAAGAAGGCAAGTAAGCTCAGTAAGAAGAAAGCCAAGTTAGAAAAGATACAGGAAGTTACAAAGAACAGATGGAAGACTTAGCAGGAGGAAGGTTTGCAGAATTTGAACCTCGTCGGAAGAACAGAACTGTGTAGAATGGGACTTCACCCTAGCGAAGCTATATGACCGTTGGAGGTGCCCCGACCATTAGAACGACGCTCCAGAATGGCTAGGAAACACATTTATGGGAGAATAGACCACATTTGGTATGTTGAGACCACGCCATAACGTACGAATTTGCATTGATGGAAGAAGTACTTCCCACTGGAAGAATCCATTAGGACGCTCACTTATTTAACATGTCTGACGTTGCACCGGGACCACTTTTTGCCACCCGTAATTATCTAAGCTAATAGAGAAGTGATTGTGTGTGTTGAGTTGTGTTATCAGAACTCGTTGTCCGTTTGTCTACCCCGCTATCCGTTCACCTACCCCGATCTATTTGTTAATAGTGAGAATGTCGGACAAGTGCATTAAACTAGAGAAGTTCGTTGAAGAAGTTCTGAAGAAGTTTATGGCTGATAAAGCTATGTCTGAGGGAGTAACGACATCGTCGACCAGGGGACTACAAGCTTCCCCTTTGACTGGATGACGTTTGGGTCGTACTAACCCCGCGACTGAGAAGCAAAGTAAGCATCGCGACGATCTGGCTAACGCGAAGTAGATCTTGTCGATCTTACCTGATTATATCCCGCCTTTGGCTGGCGCGGTTAACCACGAAAATATTCCACGAGACTTCGAGTACACATTGATCACTGCGTACATTTTGAAGGGAATAAACATAGTGGGAACTCAGTTAGGACATATCCCAACAATGAAGAACAATGAATTTAACATTGGAGACATGAATAACCACGCCATGCTCACACCCCATAGATATTTGATGAATACGACTGGGAAGAAGTGTCACATAGTCTCCCATCCTTGGATTAAGGAGCTGGCATAGTCCACAATACTGAATGTCATGAAGATTCCTCATTTTAGCCGACATCAGGAGGTTAACGTTTTCATTAAACTCCTCTTTTCGTGCTATCATGGTTGATACCTATGGCTCGACAGGCGAATTACTATGGATCCGACGCTGATCCACCTGATCACAGGATTGAGCATGCAAGGACCCGATCCTCAGCATTTCTACCCAGGGAAGACCTCAGATCGCTCCCTGTCACAACGCATTAAGGAGGCATACGACGAAGTTGAGAAGGAAAAGTGAGGCTACAAGGTAGCTTCTATCCAGGATGGCGCAGTGCACCTTGCTTTCCAACTCATAGATGGAAAGCTTGTAAGAAAAAAATCACCCCATGCAAGTCACGGGGTTCATGGTGGACTTCACAGGGAAATCCGTGGAGGTAATGCAAATGAATTGGGCGAATTACCTCATCAACAATCTTGAGAAAGACTGTCGCGAAGCACAGGATCAAGGATACGAGTTCCACTTCAGCTGGCTACTCATGCTGATTGCATTTGTCACTTGGCAAATGCCTGAGGGAGATGATTTTCCAGAAATTGAACCATCAGAGCCATTGGAAGTTAGATTCTCTACATTATGGTATACGAATGACATGTCGAAGAAATGGCAGTCGAACGCGGTGTTCCATGCCTACTATCAACAACTCAAGGTTTCCATAGAGTCATTCCCACGCATGAAACCGCATACCTTGCACCAGTACCAACCTTTTGCAAAGTTCCACGTAGACCCACACTTTATTTATATAAGTACGCACAGAGATGAGAGAAAGGAAGAGATACAGTCCTATTACAAGCTGACCGACGAAAATATGGAGCAAATCATGAAGGAGTGGTCGGCAGAGTTCCTAGAATCGATTGATGATGCAGAACTCTCCGACCCTAGCATCATAAGAAGCCCCTTGGTCACCCGGGTCAAGCATGGAGGACAATGAAGTATGAAGAAGAAGAAGAAAAAGGAAGAAGTTTAGAACATAGAGACTGATGAAGAGGACAATGCCTCGGAAGAAAGTGGACCTGGCTCACCTGAAGGACGAGGAGGAGACGAAGTAAACCAAGAAGTAGGAGGGGAAGAAGGAGAAAAACAAGGAGAAGGTGAAGCTACACCACCGAAGGATCCCCCTACCGAGATAGAAACACAAAAGAAGAGGAAGGGTTCTCCGTAGAAACCCTTGGCAAGAAAGAAGACCCGTGCCAGTAAGCCCCAGCTAGAGGCCACACTTACAGAAGATGGTATAAGCCTAGTTTGCGAAGTGATGGAGGATTCTTCTGAGGACATCCTGCAGAGATACGGAGCAAAGCAGGATGAACTATATGGCAGGATAGAAATGGAAGTGAGGGAAGTATAGGAAGCTATTTGTTCAGTCTGCGCAGTCCCTACTGCACCTTCCTCGTCAGAGACTCTAGAGTTGGGGGATGAGCCAACCCAACTTCAAAGACTGGCAGATGCAATAGAGGCTCGACTTCAGTGAGTCCAAGCAGAGAAGGAGAAGGCTATAGAAGCCCTGAAGAAAGAGAAAGAGGAAGTCTTGGAGAAACTACGAGTTGCACGGTATTGTGTAACCGCGTATGAAAATGAGAAAGATGAGTTTCAGGCAATGCTCAAGGAAGACAAATCGAAGATAGAGAGGGAAAAGGACCAGTTGCTCGCAGAGAAGACTGCAGTCAAAGAAGTGGTGAGAAAAGCACTTCTCTCTATGCCAGGCTTGGCACAAGAGGAAAATGAAGCAATCGAGGTTCAAGTGATGAAGCTCGTTGAGGTTATCAAACAACATCAAGCAAGGGTAATGGAGTTGGAGATCCAAGCAGTACCAAGCACTCCGTAGGAAGTGCGTGACCAGAGGGAGGAAGCCACTAAGAGAACAGTTGAAAGGATCAAACCCTCGCCTCATAATGCAAGCAGCTGAGCAAAAAAAGTGCGCATATTTATGAACGCCTCACAGAAGATCCAGAACTTAGGAAATTGGAAACGCGACTACAAGAGGTGCAACCACATGCACTGAAAGTTCAAGCGCAGATGAAGTCACTCACTGTAGTCGAGAGAATTAATACATCACAAGAACAACGCTCAACCCAACAACAGATTATTGCCATCCTTGGCAGAGTAATGGAGGTCACATAGAGGCTACAACCGGTGCAGGAGGAAGCCTGCACGGTGTTTGAAGAGATCAAAGGACAAGGTTCAAAACTAGACCAAGTGGCTGCGACAGTGGAACAATACCTGGAAGGGCATGTTATAGAGCAAATGATCCAGGAGTTCTCTCAGCATGAGGCTCAGGGGAAGCAACAAGTCGAGGCGGCTCGAGCTAAGCTCGAGGCCTTCGAAGCAACGTTTCCCATATCTGAGTGACTCGGGATGAGTCACAGGTGAGTGTTGGGGGCCTGTTGACCCTCGACCAAGTTTTGAGGAAACATTGGTCAGGTTTGACCATATTTTTTACTTCAACGCAGTTATCGAAGATGGAGCGCCCAGGTGGAGCTGAGATCGCAGGATCTCACTTGATTTGTGGACCCAACAAGGGGTTCACTAGGGTTTTTGTATTAGGGTTTATGGGATGTTGGCCCATGGGTTTACCCATGATTAGGCCTTTTTGTAAGTGAATGTAAAAGTATAAATAAGTAAAGATTGTAAGGTAGAAGTAGCTGGGAAAAGAGAATGTAATTGGCTAAGTGCAAGAGGCAAGTAGTTATGATTTTATTTTTGCAACATAACATGTATGTAAGTCTCTGTGCTTGACAGAGGAGTTGGCTCTGTGCCTTGACCTGATTTTGGGAAGGTGGATCTGGTGCTTAGTGCATAGATCACTTGTCCGGTGTGAATCTTGGCTCTGTGGCTTAGTAAACAGGAGCAGATGAACGTAGGATATTGAAGCCTAATAAGAAGAAGAAGTAGTTGGTGGACATAGCCGCACACTGGGGTGAACCACGTATATCATGCGTTGATGGTTTTCTTTGTGATATGATGTTTATGCTGTGAATCTTCTTGGTGCATTGATTGTTATATATGATAGATAGATCTATGAATGCTTAGTAGTGTACTTATGTTGAATGTGCTAGATCTAACTTATGATGCTAAGTGCGATGTGTATTTTGTCATTGTTACTGCGTCAATCTATCCTTAGGGTTTGTTCTGTGATGTGAATAAGTTGATAAGCTAATGCATGTTATCTTCTAAGTACTTTGTGAAGTGTGGTAATCACATATCTATGTCCCATCTTGGTTACAGACACCTGAGTCATGTAACCCCCCCTGCCTCTACCTCGGGTGAGACTTTGCCTGCTACGCAGGTGTTGTCGAAAGGGCCGATAGTTAGGGTTTAGTTGGTGCAATGTTGAAGCGTTGAATCCTAGGTCTGCCCCTGTGCCAACAATCATTCATATGACTAATGGTACTGAGAAGGTAATCTCCCAGATCCATGTGTTGTTGTAAAGTAGAGGACTGCTCTCCACGTAAATATCCATGCTCCACCAATTATGTCTCCTCCCTTCACTTCAGCACATCCCCATGGATCCCACTATACACCTCTGCATGCGCCTATGAACTATCACTCATCACTATATGCCCCTATATACCCATGAAAGCTCATGTATCCTCTTACATCATCATGTATCATTAGTGTACTGCTAGTTCAACCTCTACATGGTTTTCAACTAATCCTAGAACCCAAATGAATCTGTCCTCATATATTCCCCTGGCTTTGGAATCCCCATGTGTATGTGTAGTACCAACTGTCTCTGATATCTTCATTAACGGTGGTCCCTGTGACACATGAACATCCTCAACCATCTCCTAGTCACATCTTTCCATAATCACCAGTGATCCTAGATATCCCTCATGCTCCTCCAATAACTGACACTCCTCTATCAAACCACCAACATCCTCTAGTGATGTAGTTGAAGTATATATTTGACTCTCTATTGAGATAGATGTAGTGAATGCCTGACTAGCCTCCTTAAGGAGATTCTCTAATCATGTCTATGATTCTTGAAGGTTTTTTTGTGTGCCTTTCAAGAATCATTTTGTGCTCACCAACTCATGAGTGAGTTGGACCACCTCAACCTCATTCCCTTTCAACACCCCATGGTACATATCATCAGCCTCCAGAAGGTAATATATGTCCAAAATTAGATGTTAGTAGTTGGTCTTTATCACAGTCACTCTCTCCCTAAGTGTTTGGAAGTTCCCAAGGATAAACTCTCCATATATACCACCCTATGCCATCGTGGCCCTCCAACAATACTCTTCCACAAATGCTTGTGTATCATCAATGTGTCTCATGGATACCACTATCACATCCTCCACGACTCTCAACTGTCTTGCCAAATGTTGTGACTCTGGAATATTGATTTGCATAAGTGTTTCCTCGTGGCTCATGTTTCTAATGTCAACAGAGGATGCCTCATCAAAAAAATCCTCAAGATCTAATGTGCCATACTGCTCATTGTCCACAATGCTACTGAGTGCCCCTGTAAGCCATGGTTCATCCTCATGTACTGTCATCTCTCCCTGAACCACCTTGTATCATGTATGTATAGTTGTTCCCTCTTGCACACCTATACTAATGTCATCTACACCCAGATCCCATATGGATGTGTCCATACATGTGATATGGCCATCTCGACAAAAAATGAATGCATCCTCGTCATTGTAGTTCGATTCCGGAAGTACTACCTGATTTGTCAATGGACTCCCCAAAACAAGTGACTCACTCGCCCCAAACCAAAAGGCATGTATATAGTCATCTGTCTCCAAGTCATGCCTCTCCTCCTAGGCCTACAGATCCAAATGTCCCTTATGTTCAATCACTACACAAGGTTCCTCTACTACATTCATAATGCCACCGATATCCTCATGTGTCGTGGCTTGCATAGGTGACTAAGAAGATGAGGAATGTGTCACTCTCAACTCCATAGGAGACTCAGTATCCCTTGCACATGACTTCCTAGAAGTCATGTCAACACCCAAAAAGTAGGTCACCCAACATCTAAATCTCATCACACATAGGTGATAACACATCTAAGCCCTCATAAGAACCCTGGTCATCACTTTTTCCATTAGATGTGTGGGTGTCACTGGCCTCATGGGACTTCTCTAATGTAGCATCTAAGGCTGCCTCCTCATGCACATACTCCTCATGCCCAACCAAATGGTCAAACTGAGGTGTTTTCCTCTCCATATCAGGCTCCTCAAATTTTCCCACATGTGTGATAACCTCAGAAGATAGTTATACTAATGGTGTGTCCTCTACTGCCAATATGTCATCCTCGTCATCATCATTGTCATAGTGCACCTCAATGTAATACACTTTCCCTTTTCTCTTGCATCTGTGTTCCGGCTCCCAAGGCTCCTTGCAATTGTAGAAAAATTCATTTCTCTTCAGTGTCTTTATTGGTTGACCTTTATGAACGAGCTCTCTTGCCAAGGTAGGAAGGAAAGTAGGTAACAGTTTTCCATTTATAATTCTATCCATTGAAGTAACCCTTTCAAGTCTAATGTATGTACCTGGAAAAAACCCCTTCCCAACTAAAATCTACATGTTATCTAGAGTCATTTGGTTTCTTATAGGTTCATTTTCCTCTTGAGTTTCCAAAGCTGGTGAGAAACATGCTCTGATACCACTGTAATGTTCCCAAGTGAGTTTGCTTGGAACATTTGAAGTTTTGTGTTTTCTGGTTGTGATATTTTGTCAAATAGTTTGCGATTGATCTTCTAGGATTCCCGTTGGGGTTTATTCTTATAGTTTTACAACAAATAATTGATTTATATGAAGAATAAACAATTAAACAACAAGATACAAAGATATTAACACAAGGAAATGGCCACAACACTTCAGATATGTATTTTATTTAACTATATAAGATGACCTCCATACAAGGGATGAACAGATCTGGAATAGATACAGAAGAATAATAGTTGTGGCTAATAGCACCTCCAATATGCCATAGAGAGAAGATATATAGGCTTCCTTGATCCTTCAATATATGCATGTAGAAGATCTATAGAATCTAAGTTATTTCCTTCCTCCAATTGTTGAGTTTCCTAGCTGAGTTGTACCCCTCTATGGCCGAGAACTCCCAAAGAAATTCGACCACTTTGATTATGGTCTACAAACTTTGAGAAATGGATATAAATATGTGGATTTTATGAATACTAACTCATATGAAAATAAACCCCAACTGTAGATGATAAATATGACCCCAAACCACGAGATCTCTCATCACAAATGCACCCTCCTTCAGTAAATTCACCCAGGTACAATAATAAATAAATATGCAGAGAAAACTCTTCCAGTATTGATGAGAAAATGTGTTGTGGTGATGAAAAGGACCTTTGAAGTGAGATATTCTCCAGATCTAGTGTCCTCAATCCCTAATGAGATCGTCTTTCTTGGATAATGTGCCCTAGCTCTGTAGAAAGACCCCAAACCTGTGATTTGCTTCCACAATATGCTTTTGAATATAATATGAAACTAAACTAGAATGGTGAGGGTGTTATATTTCACCACCTTGGCCAATATTGGATCAGGAAAGGTGGAATATTTCACCACCATTTCGATCTCTAGGGTTTATTCAGTCAAAACCCTCAAAACCCCAAGTACCTTGAGCTTTCTAGCCAAGAAAGAAGACATCAAAATATCAACCAACATAATGAGAGAATAGAAGCCCCTATCTCTTTTTTATATCCCCTTTCACCTTTTTCCATTCAAGTGACTTTTAATTCATCTTTAATATTTTTTTATTAAAATCACTTTATTAATTTAATGACCCTTTTTACTCCAAAAAGTGATTAAATCGCCCTTATAGCTTCTCTTGCCACTGAAAGTCACTTTTTATCATAATATCATGTAGATATTTGTGTTTCAGTTCCAACAATTTATTACACTGAGGTGTTCCTCCAAGAAACAAGCTCCAAATAGCACCTTCAGTGTAATTAATTAAAATATGCTAAAATATAACCCAAAATCATGAAAATCGTCAGAATGCAACGAAACCAAGGACATGATGTGCAGAATGGATCCCGGTGATGAAATACAATAATGTAAGTTGGGCCCCATAAAACTCTTGAAAACTTCCCGAGCTCACTATCACCCCTAATTACAAAGATAAACTGCAACATAAGATAATCCAAAAATGGGGACATTACAAAGATTCCACCCTAACTGATTGGTAGGAGGAATCACTCATATTTATCATAGGATTTCATCGTGGGAGGAAGGATTTTAGTCTAGAAACAATTTGTGTGACTTGAGGAGGACACACTCATTATGT